>MU968493.1:8089041-8644228 GCA_034641835.2 Pinus albicaulis
GTGTAGGGAATCCTAGGAAGTCTTAACACATTCTAGAAAGTTGCAAGGCATGTTAGGCATTTCAAGATGTGTTAGGTGCTAGGGTGTGGTGCCAATGCAGGCTACGGAGTGCTAGGGAAATGGAAAGGGGGACTAGTTTCAATTGCATGGAAATGAATGAAGAAGAGTGTGTGATAGGGAGTCTTAGAAAGTTTTAGGAGTGCTAGGGCAGGAGTGAAAAGGCATGATAGGTAGTTCCAAGGCATGATAGACTGTTAGGAAAGCATGCCAATATGTTCCAGGTTCTAGGTTGTGCCAATGTGTGCCAATGATTGTTATGGAGGGCTAGAGAAACACAAGGGAGCAGTAATATGGCATAATGCATGAAAATGAATGAATAAGAGTGTGTGATAGGGAGTTTCAATGAGTTCCAAGTGTGTTGAGGAGGAGTGACAAGGGATTTTTGGCAGTGGTAAGGAATTTTAGAGTGTTAGGGCGGCATGCGGCCAAGATTTGCCAACGTGTGCAAGGAAGTGTTAACTAGGATTACCACATAAACACAAGGGAGCACTACATAAAAATGCATGGAAATGAACAAATAAGAGTTTGTGATTGGAAGTGTCATTGAGTTATAGGCGTGCTAAGGAGGGATTGACAAGGTATGTTCAGTGATGTAAAACATGCTGAAACAGAAACATTATGATTTCTCAGGTGCTGGTGCCCACTTTTTAGAGTGTTAAGGAAATGTTGAAGCACAGCTGAGTAAATATGATAAATGAATGAATAGGAGTTTGTGACTGGGAGTGTCAATGAGCTCTAGGTGTGCTAAGGAGAGTGTGACAATGTATGCTAGGTAGTGCCAAGGAATGCTAGAGTGCTAAGGTGGCATGTCGAGATGTGCCATGTGTTAGGGTGTGCCGATGCATGATAGGGAGTGTTAGGGAAACAAAAGGAAGCACTAGATAAAAATGCATGGAAATGAATGAATAAGAGAGTGTGATAGGGAGTGTCAATGAGTTATAGGTGTGTTAAGGAGGGAGTGACAAGGTTATATGCTAGGTAGTGCCAAGGTATGCTAAAATATAACAAGGTGTATGAAAGTATTCAGTTAGTTGGGGTATGCTTCAAAGATATGAGGATATAACACATGCCACATAGTGCCAGGCATTTAAGACATGCAGGTCTTTATGATATGTCAATATATATTTGTGTTTATGATTGTTTAACTAGGTTGGATGATGATATATCCTTGACACTTGTTAAGTGGGATGAGTTGAGATTGGACATGAGTAGCCTAAGATGAGTTACAAGTAGTTCTTAGGTGAACAAGGCATATGTTGAATTTCCATGACATATGAGAATTTGGTTTTGGTATTAGAATATTTGATGCAAAACACACTCAAGTGCCACAACACATCTACTTGCAATAACGAAATCTACACACACTAGGGAATCAACTAGTGCACATGAAAATTTTCAACTTTTCTCAAACCATTCTTCACAATTACAAACTATAATAGAATTGGTTGAGCTCAGAATTGTGGATCATGGCCCTTTACAATCAAACTGATACAAGGAATACAACTAGGGCTTGGTGTTAGTATTTTGATAACCAATATACCTCGAACAAGAAAACACTTTAACCACTTTTTGATGGTGGTCACAAAAAGCCCTTTCAGTCCACATGTCCTGAACATGACATCTGGTAGGTCCTCTTGCCTCCCATTATGAAAATCCTTAATTTTCCTCTATCAATGATCAACTCCTAATCAATGTATAAATAGGATTTAGTTGGATTCATTTGTATCATCTCTTGACTTGGGATCTCTCTGTCTTTAAAGAAATTCACATTTTTCCTTGGAGGACTATTTTGGATGATGGATGCATTTTGATGTATGGATTTGGGATATTTTTATGTGGAGATTTGTTTTTGAAAATGTGAAGATGGCTGGATATACTCTCTAACATTGTGAGTGAAAATTTAACTCTATTTCTTGTTGATTCATACTATTGAATTTCACTATAACTAGGGCTAATTGTTGCATGATGGAAATGTGGAATTATGTGTCTATTTAGCTTATTTAATGTATGGGCCATTTTTAGTTGAATGAAATTTATTAGAGATAATTTTATCTTAATAATATTGCACCATTTGTATGAAGTATAAATTCTTGAAGGTCACTTTTCGTATTCCTCTAACATTGGATGAAGTTGACTTTCTGGGCCTCCTTGATCAAGAAACCAAATTATTGTTCATTATCATCCCTGAATTCATATCCCTAAGTGAATTAGGCACTAGTCCCTCAAAAAGGGTGATGATCTCCCCCCATTTTTTCACAATTTTCCACTTTTCCCTAGGTCTAGCCCCATTATGTCACCTAGGGCATCAATTTCCCAGGAATCTAACTAGAGGAAAACTTCAATCCCCTACAGGAAACTGCGTTACTGGGTCCCCTCACTCTCCTTAGAATTTGGGCCAATTACGACAGTGGAATCTCCATATACCTCAAGCCCTAGCTCTAGGACCAAGTTTTTCCTAGATGTTCCCAAGGCTAGAACATAGTAGGATCAATTTGACCCATCAAAGTAAAAAATCTTGCCTGATCCTTTCCCCTCACATTGTCCAGGATCGGAACATCATTCGTTGCTAAATTCCATCCCCGAACCTTGGTTGGGTCCACTTGGCCCCATGTAGTCCCATTTGATGTCAAAGGCCTTTCATCAAGGATCCTTTGGGAAGCCAAGTTCCCAAAGGATTTTATGGATTGAGAACTTCCTTAATAATTCTTATTCTTCTCCCTCAACCCTTCAATCCCCCTCCTCTCTCCCTATAAGATCAAGTCCCTTGCTTAAAAGAAGAGCAAGTCACACTCTTTATTATATCTTAGGGAAAGGGTTTTTAGGGCTAGTGAACTAGGGCTAGGGCTAGTTGGCTAGCCCACTTGGCTGCTACTTTAGTCCTTCAAATTTTGCACATTCTTAGGCCCTATACACCTACCCTTCTACCAATCTTGTTGTCCTTCAGAAGTACAAGAGTTAAGCCTCTTCTTTGACAATAACCTAACAACCTTCCAACTGTACTTAGAATATCATCAATCTACCCAACCAAAGTCAATTATTTTTACTAATCTAGGGCCCACAATATTGTCCTCATCTATGGATATTCAAATCTTCACCTAACAATGGTTTGAGTCCTATCAAAATCATTGTTCTTTCGTATCGAAAATTTGATCTTTGTTGTTCGATCTATGAACAAATATGAGCTACTCCTCTTATCATCCTTCTAAAAATCTGTAGATGACTGAACTAAGGTCACAAATCAGCCACTAACAATCCATTGACTAATTTTTTATAGGTTTCTTTAGATCTCTTCCTAAAAGTCTCTAGATAGTCCACCAAAATCAACTCCTCTACATCTCAATCCATTCTTCATATGGAACATTTATTCTTCATGCCCAATCTTTTGCTCAAGTTCCACCCTCCTTTAGATCTACTATCTCCAGACATACTAAATCTGCAAACCATCCTCCATATCTGCAGTCTATATTGGAAAAATAAACCTCGCTCTAAGGGTTAGAACCACTCTTGTTCTATGCAAATTTGTGACAGTTTTAAGGGCATGCCTTATGAACTAAACATGCTAGGAAACTGTCCTAACTAGGGCACTATACAACCCTATCCACCCATAGCAAAAAACCACGACTCTTGCCTCCATAAGAGACTCGACCTAACTCATATGGATCCATAGATTCTAAGCATTTCTTTGACTGAATCTTCACATGAACTTTAGACCTCAATGTTGACCCTCAAACTAGGGTTACCTTAGTCAATATTATGCCTGCGTCTACTTCTTTTCTGGCTCTAAATTATAGTGCAAGCCCTCCTCTATTTATGTTGGTCTTTATCACAAACATTGTGACCTACTAACCACCACAAGACAAGATCGTATCAACCCTCTCTTTTATTTCATGTAGAAAATATAACCAACGGGATTCAATATGGTCTTGTAATGTACTAAAAAAAGATGTTGGATCCTTCCTACAATTTTTGCAAAAAATGATCGCACAATCACAAATAACTAAGCGAAAGAAATTATCAATCGCACAACAAAAAATGCATCTGGGGAAAGCAACTGCTCAAAACCCCTCTATCTCTATTGTGTATTTTGTGAAGGAATCATGAAACAATAAAATGATTAATCTCCCATGATATTCTCTAGCACGCTGCCAATGGTATCCTACTGATCTAGGAAAAATCGGTCTAGTACATAGCCAATTGTCAACCTTGCTCACAGTGTGTAGGGAATCCTAGGAAGTCTTAACACATTCTAGAAAGTTGCAAGGCATGTTAGGCATTTCAAGATGTGTTAGGTGCTAGGGTGTGCTGCCAATGCAGGCTACGGAGTGCTAGGGAAATGGAAAGGGGGACTAGTTTCAATTGCATGGAAATGAATGAAGAAGAGTGTGTGATAGGGAGTCTTAGAAAGTTTTAGGAGTGCTAGGGCAGGAGTGAAAAGGCATGATAGGTAGTGCCAAGGCATGATAGACTGTTATGAAAGCATGCCAATATGTTCCAGGTTCTAGGTTGTGCCAATGTGTGCCAATGATTGTTATGGAGGGCTAGAGAAACACAAGGGAGCAGTAATATGGCATAATGCATGAAAATGAATGAATAAGAGTGTGTGATAGGGAGTTTCAATGAGTTCCAAGTGTGTTAAGGAGGAGTGACAAGGGATTTTTGGCAGTGCTAAGGAATTTTAGAGTGTTAGGGCAGCATGCGGCCAAGATTTTCCAACGTGTGCAAGGAAGTGTTAACTAGGATTACCACATAAACACAAGGGAGCACTACATAAAAATGCATGGAAATGAACAAATAAGAGTTTGTGATTGGAAGTGTCATTGAGTTATAGGCGTGCTAAGGAGGGATTGACAAGGTATGTTAGGTAGTGTTAAGGCATGCTAGAGGCCAGAGAAACATGCCATGATTTCCTAGGTGCTAGGGTGTACCAACACGTGCCAAGGAGTGTTAAGGAATGTTATGGAAGCACAAGGAAGCACAAGGTAAAAATGCATGGAAGATCGAAATGAATGAATAGGAGTTTGTGACTGGGAGTGTCAATGAGCTCTAGGTGTGCTAAGGAGAGTGTGACAATGTATGCTAGGTAGTGCCAAGGAATGCTAGAGTGCTAAGGTGGCATGTCGAGATGTGCCATGTGTTAGGGTGTGCCGATGCATGATAGGGAGTGTTAGGGAAACAAAAGGAAGCACTAGATAAAAATGCATGGAAATGAATGAATAAGAGAGTGTGATAGGGAGTGTCAATGAGTTATAGGTGTGTTAAGGAGGGAGTGACAAGGTTATATGCTAGGTAGTGCCAAGGTATGCTAAAATATAACAAGGTGTGTCAGGAAGTGTTAGGTTGGGTTAGGGTGTGTAAAAACATGCCAAGGAATGTAGGGGATGCTAACACATGCCACATAGTGCCAAGGCATTTAAGACATGCAAGGTGCTATGATATGTCAATATATAAACTGTGTTTCTTAGTTTTTTTACAACCACAGTTGGATGTGATGAGCCTTGTCTTGGTAACTTGTCAAGTGGGATGGGTTCAGACTGGACATGAGTAGCCTAAGATGAGTTACATGTAATTCTTAGGTGAAAATGGCATATGTTTAATTTCCATGACATATGAGAATTTGGTTTTGGTATTAGAATATTTGATGCAAACACACTCAAGTGCCACAACACATCTACTTTGCACAACGAAATCTACACACACTAGGGAATCAACTAGTGCACATGACAATTTTCAACTTTTTCAAACCATTCTTCGTTAAATTACAAACTATAATAGAATTGGTTGGAGCTCTTATACCAGGGATCATGGCCCTTTACAATCAAACTGATACAAGGAATACAACTAGGGCTTGGTGTTAGTATTTTGATAACCAATATACCTCGAACAAGAAAACACTTTAACCACTTTTTGATGGTGGTCACAAAAAGCCCTTTCAGTCCACATGTCCTGAACATCACATCTGGTAGGTCCTCTTGCCTCCCATTATGAAAATCCTTAATTTTCCTCTATCAATGATCAACTCCTAATCAATGTATAAATAGGATTTAGTTGGATTCATTTGTATCATCTCTTGACTTGGGATCTCTCTGTCTTTAAAGAAATTCACATTTTTCCTTGGAGGACTATTTTGGATGATGGATGCATTTTGATGTATGGATTTGGGATATTTTTATGTGGAGATTTGTTTTTGAAAATGTGAAGATGGCTGGATATACTCTCTAACATTGTGAGTGAAAATTTAACTCTATTTCTTGTTGATTCATACTATTGAATTTCACTATAACTAGGGCTAATTGTTGCATGATGGAAATGTGGAATTATGTGTCTATTTATCTTATTTAATGTATGGGCCATTGTTAGTTGAATGAAATTTATTAGAGATAATTTTATCTTAATAATATTGCACCATTTGTATGAAGTATAAATTCTTGAAGGTCACTTTTCGTATTCCTCTAACATTGGATGAAGTTGACTTTCTGGGCCTCCTTGATCAAGAAACCAAATTATTGTTCATTATCATCCCTGAATTCATATCCCTAAGTGAATTAGGCACTAGTCCCTCAAAAAGGGTGATGATCTCCCCCCATTTTTTCACAATTTTCCACTTTTCCCTAGGTCTAGCCCCATTATGTCACCTAGGGCATCAATTTCCCAAGAATCTAACTAGAGGAAAACTTCAATCTCCTACAGGAAACTGCGTTACTGGGTCCCCTCACTCTCCTTAGAATTTGGGCCAATTACGACAGTGGAATCTCCATATACCTCAAGCCCTAGCTCTAGGACCAAGTTTTTCCTAGATGTTCCCAAGGCTAGAACATAGTAGGATCAATTTGACCCATCAAAGTAAAAAATCTTGCCTGATCCTTTCCCCTCACATTGTCCAGGATCGGAACATCATTCGTTGCTAAATTCCATCCCCGAACCTTGGTTGGGTCCACTTGGCCCCATGTAGTCCCATTTGATGTCAAAGGCCTTTCATCAAGGATCCTTTGGGAAGCCAAGTTCCCAAAGGATTTTATGGATTGAGAACTTCCTTAATAATTCTTATTCTTCTCCCTCAACCCTTCAATCCCCCTCCTCTCTCCCTATAAGATCAAGTCCCTTGCTTAAAAGAAGAGCAAGTCACACTCTTTATTATATCTTAGGGAAAGGGTTTTTAGGGCTAGTGAACTAGGGTTAGGGCTAGTTGGCTAGCCCACTTGGCTGCTACTTTAGTCCTTCAAATTTTGCACATTCTTAGGCCCTATACACCTACCCTTCTACCAATCTTGTTGTCCTTCAGAAGTACAAGAGTTAAGCCTCTTCTTTGACAATAACCTAACAACCTTCCAACTGTACTTAGAATATCATCAATCTACCCAACCAAAGTCAATTATTTTTACTAATCTAGGGCCCACAATATTGTCCTCATCTATGGATCTTCAAATCTTCCACCTAACAATGGTTTGAGTCCTATCAAAATCATTGTTCTTTCGTATCGAAAATTTGATCTTTGTTGTTCGATCTATGAACAAATATGAGCTACTCCTCTTATCATCCTTCTAAAAATCTGTAGATGACTGAACTAAGGTCACAAATCAGCCACTAACAATCCATTGACTAATTTTTTATAGGTTTCTTTAGATGTCTTCCTAAAAGTCTCTAGATAGTCCACAAAAATCAACTCCTCTACATCTCAATCCATTCTTCATATGGAACATTTATTCTTCATGCCCAATCTTATGCTCAAGTTCCACCCTCCTTTAGATCTACTATCTCCAGACATACTAAATCTGAAAACCATCCTCCATATCTGCAGTCTATATTGGAAAAATAAACCTCGCTCTAAGGGTCAGAACCACTCTTGTTCTATGCAAATTTGTGACAGTTTTAAGGGCATGCCTTATGAACTAAACATGCTAGGAAACTGTCCTAACTAGGGCACTATACTTATGTACTTCTAATTGTTGTAGAACAAACCCTATCCACCCATAGCAAAAAACCACGACTCTTGCCTTTGTTGGGTGGAAACTATTGTCGTTTAATTCTGTTGTGGTACTTGCCCAACCATTTAATTTGTCAATCCGAGGTTCGTAGGCTTACGAAGCACATGCACTATATATGCAGGACCGAAGTGGAACTAATCTAATCTAAATTACTGAAATCAAATTAATCTAGGAAGGCATTGAAACATTAACTATGAAAGCAGGAAATTGCATAAAGGAAAAGCAATACAACATGTGAAGAGTTGAATGACAAACAACATATGTGAGCTCACAACAATAAAGCTATCTCAAATTACATTACAAGAATCAAATGACAAACCATGAAAGCATACAATAAAAGAATATGAATCACAGTTAAGAATCCCCTTCTCCTAATTACAAGACTATCTCTGAAAACTCCAAAACTAATCTAATGAACTAATGAATTCTGAATTCTCCTAAGCTAATCAAAATGAAGAGAGAGCACTCTCTTATATACATGAAGAAGCTAACCATCTCATTCAACCACTCTCAACTACTTTCCCATTATTACAAGACATGATCCCTTTGAATCCTCCACACATTTCTGCATTCTCTTTTCTTATGGTTGGTTCTTGTGTGACAACCATGAATACAAAGAATGTTGGTTCTTGTGTCAACAACATTCATTTCATTTTCTGTTCTCTTTTCTGCAATAATAATGTAAACACTCACTGGAAATCATAAGCTATCAATGTGCATAAGAAAGCCCTTTTGTAATATTCATGAAGCATGCCAATATGTATATTAATGCGTATGAAGAAAAGTGCAACAAAGTATCGTTGGAAAAGAAATGTTGGTGAATGGTAAATAAGAAAAAAAATGGAGTGATAGTGGTGGAGAAATGGAATCATGGTAGTGAATATGTAGTGAATATAGTCCCCCCCCCAACTGAATTGGTTGCATGTCCTCATGCAACTTGGCGTGGGTCATGAAAGGAAATGGAGCATGATGAGGGAATTTTCCAAAATATTCAAGTCAACATATAAGGAATTGCATGATTAAAGATTAGAAAACAACATACTTCCACTTACCCAAGAATGATGAACTATGCAATAGGAATGTAGCTGCTGCTACTGCTGAATCATGAAAACATGACTAGTGTCATAGCTGCAACTATTGTAACTGCTAGATTAGAGAATATGTGACTATGGCTGCAACTGTTGTAACTACAACTGCTGTAACTGCTAGAACATGGAAGGTTTTACTGCAGCAGGATCATGCAAATGTAACTGTGAATGATGATGTTGCTGTAACTAGATTCTGGGAAATGAAGGAATCTGAACTGCTGATGCTGAATCATGGAAAAGATAAAGGCTGAAAATGGAACTGTGGTACTCTCATCGATCAGAATTCATGTTACGGTAACTGCTGAGCAAGTCGTGAAAAAGTGTATAGTCTTCGTCTGCTACAAAATTGATGGTACAAGTCTAATCATGCGAAAGAATGTGTTGATGTCGAGCATGAAGAGAAATCATTGGATTACCGGCCATTGATGAATGTCGTTAACCAATGCGAGGCAAACTCACCATTGATGTCAATGAGTGCCAAGGTACCCGAGTACATCTTGCGAAATGCGAATAGAGGGGTTGACATCGAGCCATTTGCAAGATCTGATGATCAAGGGACATTGATGTATTCCCATGATTGTCAGCGAGAGAACTTGCCATTAAGGCATGCAAGTCTCAAGGTACCCAAAAGGAACTCTAGTCTATTTCCCAGATAAGGTGCTGAGGTCGATGGGGCAAGACTTGTTGAAAGGTGGGCCTTAAGAAATCCCACATCAGTCAACGCAAGTTTGTACAAAGAGATTTGGTAGGACTATAAATGGAAAGAACTCACGGACAAGCAGTGTGGATCAACATGGCGAGGAAAGCAAGGAAATGTAATTATGGAAAGGGGATAAGTTTTATTCAGAAGGAAAACTAGAAGGAAAATAAACTGAAAAGGATAAAGGAATGTATGCGATTCAGAAAAATAACTGTGCATGAAGTCGTGAAAGATAAGGTAATGGAAAATGGGCTTCAACACAAGGATGGTCAATTGGCTTTGAAGGAGAAATGTTACAATGTTACAGCATGGATAATGGAAAAAGTAGAAATGTTGGTGTATCAGCATAGTCGCTGTGTAGCAGCAAACATCAAGAGGCGCAAACATCATGATTTTTATGATGAGTTACAGCTCCTTCAAGCTGTTTATGAAAGCATGTTTCTCAAAAGTTCTGTGATCTTTGAAAATCACTTCAGCAGCAAAATGCGATCATTTCTGAAACCTGAAAAAAAGCTTAGTACAAATCCTGTATGAAAACTTCGTGAGAGAATTGCAAAATGTAAGATGCAATAATAAGTACAAATGCGAGCAAAAGAAAGAAACTGTGTGTTAACTTGTCGCCTGTGCTGATTTCATCATCGATCACTATCAAAGTGACTTCAAGAAAACAAATTAGTGTTAAGCGTAAATACATGCATTTGTGTTGTTTTCAGGAATTTATTAAAAGATCCATTTGCAATTTTCATGAAATTAAAGGCAAAAAAGAAAAACAAAACAAGCAAAATTAAAGTCAGATCTCCATTTCTTGGCATGCTTTGCAAAGTGTAGCAATACTGTCTCGGCGCTAGCAAATATTTAGTTTCTTGCTGATTCATTTTCTTAGATGCAATGTTAAATTCATTCAAGCAATTGGAAGTGATGGCATTGCAGTATCTAAGGAGCCAAATCCCATTTGTCCTGAACTCCAACCCACAGTAACAGAATCCACATGACTAGATAGGTATGGCTGAAAATGGCCCTGAATATCTGCAATATTTTTAGCTGAAATTCCCACTGGAACCTTACCCACAGGAACCCTGTTTATTGAAATAAGGCTCAGAGTTTCAATCAGTATGACAAATCCGTTCACAGAACGAAACAGTCTTTTGTTGGTGTCGTTATACTGGCAATTGAGATGAAGGAGATTTAAACTTTTCCACAGGATTTTCAAATCTGATAATATGTCTTCACTTCCTCCACATCAATTCTAACCTTACTTTTGCTGTATAAGTTATATTTATTGAGAATTTTAACTCACTTGAGTATCTCCTTATCTTCATCATTCAGCAAGTGCATGTACGCATCTTCATGATGCAGAGAGTGAAATCTTATTATGAAGAGAGCTGCAGGAGGTAATGTTGTGTTATTCATTTTAGCCACCAGGTACATATACTCATCGTGACCTCATGACATAAGAACGTTGTCCAGTCCAAATTCTTCAGAGTACAGCCCGTATTTTGCGTTATATTTTGGGTTGTGAAAATCTGGATTGTCCTTGAAAAATTCGTGGTGAACAATGTTTTCACTGAAAGCACATCCCACAACTGTATCACGTACACCTTTAACAGGAGGTGCCCCTCCCCAGTGAACTCCATCATCCAGAAGATACACTGCCAAGCATTCGCCCGTGATAATGCTGCTCGCATTGATGGTACACAAATCTGGGGAGCCATCTGAGCAAACAGAAATCAGAACGGTTTCTACATTTGTAACGTAAAAATTCTTGAACAAATTTGGCCAACACAGTAGGTGGTCTTTAAATGTGACCTTAATATCACTGTCTAAATCACAAACATGAAGAGTGTTGCTTCGGGTGTAACAGATGAACTTTTTTTTTGCTTGATCCAAATAGTAAGGGCAACATGAATATTCGTCGTTTTTATTATTGGAGAGACATCTGAACTTATATCTATTATTTGCATCGGAGATTGAGACTGTTGGAGGAGTATTCTCCCTGGTGTTCCACAAAGTACAACGAATTCAATGTTGTGTTTAGGGTCGATAGGGAGCCATGCTTCCTTACATTGTCATCCATCGTCTTTGGAATAAATTCTTAACAGGATTTGTCCCAAAGAAATTTTCTTATAAAGTATCAACATTTCATTATTTCTTGGACCCATAAACCCTAAATCTGAAGCCAAATAGCCATAGCCCTCTTCATCTGGTATGGTAAACAACAAGTTGTACTCTTTCAATTCGAAAACTTTGAACACTTTCTCTTTCATATTGTGAATTATGCCCCTGCAATTTGAGATATCAAATTCGCAACTAGATATGTCGGACTCACCCAGAAATAGGATTGTACATTCATCATATCGTTCGGCTTTTATCGCTGAAATTTGTATGCTTATAATTTCTTAGAATTGAGTCGCGAACTCCTCCGTTACGATTATCAAGGAATCATTGTTGCTGTTGTAACAGGCATACTCGTTTTTGTGACAAAGGGCCATTCCTGCTGGCCATCCATGCTCCATTAGGACAGTTTTGATTTCTCCATCTCGTCTAGTGTATGGATGAACTATGCATCCGCTACCGGAGACTAATAGCAACTCACCTACCAAGACCACGTCGCTGATATCCAGCGAACGATCGATAGTATCAAAGGCATGCACATGATAATTATCCTGAAAAATGAAAGGAAAGGCCCCGGTTGTCTTGAAGCCTATTTCTGTGAGGCTTATGATGTGGAAATAATGCGCAGATAATGAAAATCGTTGTATCCGCTTGCCCCCTTCTCGAGGAAGTGGATTCAGAAGTACTTGCGATGAACTATCACCAGACATGTGCTCCGAAACTTAGCTTTTCTCATCCCCTTCAGCCATCTTTTGCTCGCCTAAAGTTACCGACTTTGTCTGTATCAATGTTTGAAAAAGAGCAAGGAATGATTTGAATACTTTACGTAAGCAAGCGGCGCACAAGGCCGACAGCATCAGCCTTCTCTAACTCTAAAACCTGAGCAGAATTTACAACTTTAAATTACGTGTGCATGTAAACAATGATGCATACTGACATTCGTGGAAAACTTGACTGGACAGACGATCGCTGCATTAGACAATGCAGCAATCTGTCGCTAGACACACTAAAGGTATTCCCTTGCACCTGCTTTATGAATAATACGGTACAAGCTACCCCTTGGTAAATACTCAGTCACTATTGACAAGTTTGGATGCTTTGTTATGGCGCCCATGAAAAGAACAACATTTGGATGTCGCAAAAGTTTCATGATAGCAACCTCTCTAAGAAACTCCGTGAGTCACTCTTCATGTATTTCTTGATCTATGAGAATCTTCACTACAACATCCGATCCATTCCAGGTAGCACGATGCACTGTTCCGAAAGAGCCAGCACCAATCTGTTCCTTCAAAATAAGATCCTCCCATGGAATTTCTAGACCATCCATTGCCAATGAAAGCTCGAGTATTGATCTGTTCTGTAACACACCCCCAATGTATTCAAGTCTCTTATCATTGTTTTTATGCAGACAGTATTTTAACTTAGATAGCTCATCTATATGTTGCTTGTAGGACTGCAACACAATTTCCTGAAGGCGTTCTGTATTGCCATTTTTCCCATGTTCAACTCTGCATGGGTCTTTGCAAAAAGTGATCATTATTAGATTTTGTATTCACAAGTATCTTTGCTTTCTCTCCATCAACATGTGCACACATATCTGGTAGATTAATATATTTTGTGCCATTTTTGCCAGTGGGAATTATACATTCATGGGAAGCTTCATTTTCATCCACTGTCCCTCTCAACTCTTCCTTCAAACGTAGAAATGTAACATTCTGCACTTGAAAAGTTGCTTGCAAAATTGGTAGCATTAGAACATTCTGCACATGCTTCAGTGCTTGTGCATGTAATGCATGAGGAGACCACAGGAACAGTATCCATGTGATTTAATGAGGTAGAAAATGAGACATGTGGACTACTAATATCCGTCCCTCGAATGTTGCATATGCCTCTATTTGTTGAAAAAATCACTATTGGAGATAATGAGCTCTCCAAAGCGCGATTAAGATAAGAAAAGCATTCCATATCAAGCATGTTCACCTCATCAATAAAAAGCACACCTGGAACAAGTTCTGAAACTCCTTCCCTTATTTATTTCTTGGCGTAGTTTATCTGTGATTTCAGTCTCTTCTGCGTCAAGCCTTGGCTTGACCTGAATTTATTTGGAGCCAGAATTACTTCATTCAAATGCATCGCTTGAAACAAAATTATCATTACTATCAGTGCGTTGAAGCGCCTGTCAAAAAGGTAGCAGAGGTGCGACCTCCAAAGGAGACAGATGCGCGGGATAGATGGAATGGCAGAAAAAAAATCTTCTGCAGATTCTGCCATGACATCTTCTCCATTTCTAAATATGGACGAGCTATCAGATTCGAGGACAGTGAGAGATGCATGTTCGCTAGAATCTGGATTAAGATATTCGTTGTTTCTTATGGGGCCAACAAATTGCCTGGTTTGGGCATGTTATCAGGTTCAAAAACTGCGCGATTCTTGCCTGCTAGCAGGTTCAAGAACAAAATCGTAACTGTTTTCTTGAAAAACCTCATCAGAGAGGAGAATTAAACCTTCATACCTCTTTCAACTGGATTTATTTATTCTCATGATAAAAATGCTTCCTCAAGATAAACGATGGAGAAAAATTTGCAGCCAGTAAAGAAGGGATCCGTCAAATAAGCAACAACATAATCGTTTAATCTCAATAAAGCATGCCGACGGATAAAAAATTTAGGAAAAAAAATCCATAAAAATAGTTATATGACAGTGATATTGATGGGATTTCGTTCCTATTATCTTGAAATGCCAAAGATAGTGTAACAACCCGTGGATTTTGGCCCATATTTTTCAATCAAAACCCGCATAGTATCCCAAATTAGGTGTGAGAATTAATCATAGGAGAAAATTCTAGCGTTCAAAATATGCAAACAAATAAATAAGAGTTGTCTTTTACTTTATTGCGGTTTCATTTGTTTGCTGCTCATCATTTTGGTTTGTTGTTGCTAGTTGCAGGTCTATGAATAGTGGGCGGAGAGATGGCATCGCTACAGCTTGCAAATCCAACGAAACTCATAGTTTATTTTATTGAAGTGAAACGATGAACCTGGGAAATTTCAGATTCAATTTTTTTTGCAGGTTTTATCATCTAATTGCTTGCTGCAGGTTTTAGTATGCCCAGAAAACGTAATCAATTGCAAGCTAGACACAGTTTCAGCAACTGTTCAGATAAAAACTCAGTTTTTTTTTATTCAGCCTTGATTTATTAAATTTTTTTTTTTAGCAAATGGAGAAAAGAGAAAAAAATGATTTGCAAATTAAAAATCGATTAGGCATATTGCAAAACATGATTTTTTTTTATTTTTATTTTTAAAATTCCTGAAATTGGTCTAAATCATTTTTATTTTCTGATCCTCGCGATCGCACTAAGCGCGGAGGAGAGCATACTTATTCTAGGTAAAAGCAAAATTGAGAATGAAGGAAAAAACTGAAAATGAAAGCCTGCCTACTCTATACTAATTAGAATTTTAAAAATTAGTTACGTGTAATTAAATTTCCAATGAAGCCATTCACGTAGCAGTAACAACAATATATTCAATAGAAATTTTTCAAATGAAAAATATTCCAGAGTGAATGAGTCTAATTGCTGAAACTGCAAATCAACTAAATAAAAATAAAAAAACGAATCTAATCGAGTACTTACCTGGAACCATTGTTCGATAAGGCTTTGATAGGCACGATTTCTCTTACTTAGATCATGTTGTAGCTCCTCTTCTTCTTCCTCGATCTCCTGTTCGAATGATTGTTCGCCATCAGATGTGCAGGATTCTTCAGATGTTGAATCTTCGTTTGTTTCTTGGGGAGTAGTTGAACATTTAATTCTTGTCAAGATCTCTTCTTCCAAGGAAGAGGAGATCCCGACTTCTGCTAGGATCTGAGTAAGTAATTCCAAGCTGACACTCATTGTTAAACCATGTTGAAAAAGGGATTCTTACTGCACCCAAAACTTAAATCTAAAAAGCTTAAATGAAAATAAACTACTTGCATAAATAAAAGCACTCATGTTGAAACAGATAAAAAAAACACTCTTCACAGTTGCGGAAATCAAACACACTTGCAGAAAAGAAGATCAATCAACCATAACAGAGAACAGGACCCTATTCCTCCAAGCAGGAATCTTCAGCACCTGTTTCCTGATATCAGTCACACCTACATGCCCTAACCCATATGAGGCCGAGCTCGTTACAATATGTCGAACGATGCGTAGGTTGTTCCCCACGTCTTACAACCCTGTCACCTCGGAGTTAGGAACATTTCTAAACACACTTGCATGAAAGATCAAACTGAACTTCAATCCATCGTGCTTCCCCGGCAACGGCGCCAAAATGTTGGGTGAAACTATTGTCGTTTAATTCTGTTGTAGTACTTGCCCAACCATTTAATTTTTCAATCCGAGGTTCGTAGGCTTACGAAGCACATGCACTATATATGCAGGACCGAAGTGGAACTAATCTAATCTAAATTGCTGAAATCAAATTAATCTAGGAAAGCAGGAAATTGCATAAAGGAAAAGCAATACAACATGTGAAGAGTTGAATGAAAAACAACATATGTGAGCTCACAACAATAAAGCTATCTCAAATTACATTACAAGAATCAAATGACAAACCATGGAAGCATACAATAAAAGAATATGAATCACAGTTAAGAATCCCCTTTCTCCTAATTACAAGACTATCTCTCCAAACTCAAAAACTAATGAACTCCTAAACTAATGAACTTATGAATTCCTGAGCTAATCAAAATGAAGAGAGAGCACTCTCTTATATACATGAAGAAGCTAACCATCTCATTCAACCACTCTCAACTACTTTCCCATTATTACAAGACATGATCCCTTTGAATCCTCCACACATCTCTCACATATCTTGAATAGGATATGCCAACCAAATCCTCCATGGTCTTCTCCTTAGGAATAGGCTTGAATAATTATCTCCTTAATATGGTGGAGGAGATATTCCAAAAGTTTAGAATTAATCCTTCACATTTCTCCTACACATTACAAAGCTCACACATTCTTGAGATATATATAAAAACATGTATATTTTCTAATATTTAATCATAAATTCACTTATAATACAAAAATGAATAAAGTGGAAAATAGGAAGGTGAAACCCAAATGTATTTATGGAAATGATATAATGAAAGGTTAATGGGATGATGAGATGTAAGGAATAGTGAAGGGAAAGGTGGATGAAATACGACATTTCTGAAGCCCAACTGACCTCCATAAGAGACTCGACCTAACTCATATGGATCCATAGATTCTAAGCATTTCTTTGACTGAATATTCACATGAACTTTAGACCTCAATGTTGACCCTCAAACTAGGGTTACCTTAGTCAATATTACGCCTGCGTCTACTTCTTTTCTGGCTCTAAATTACAGTGCAAGCCCTCCTCGATTTATGTTGGTCTTTATCACAGACATTTCGACCTACTAACCACCACAAGACAAGATCGTATCAACCCTCTCTTTTATTTCATGTAGAAAATATAACCAACGTGATTCAATATGGTCTTGTAATGTACTAAAACAAGATATTGAATCCTTCCTACAATTTGCGAAAATAAAAAATGATTGCACAATCACATATAAGTAAGAGAAAGAAATTATCAATCGCACAACAAAAAATGTATCTGGGGAAAGTAACTGCTCAAAACCCCTCTATCTCTATTATGTATTTAGTAAAGGAATCATGAAACAATAAAATGCTTAATCTCTCATGATATTCTCTAGCACTCTGCCAATTGTCTCCTATTGATCTAGGAAAAATTGGTCTAGTACATAGCCAATTGTCAACCTTCCTTTAGGCTACCTTGCTCACATAATTCCTAGGGAAAATCAGCCTTCCTTGATTGCATAATCCATCATGTCATCCCATTAACATTATAATTGCACATGGGAAATTTTGTATGAATACAACTGATAGTTATGTTCCGTTTAACCTTTGTCTCAACTGGGTCTTCCTCGGAACTGACATGCATGCAACTATTAATAATGAGTTATCAGTTATCTGATTGATAGACCACTCATTTTGAATTATATCTAATTTAATTCAGTGGACCTCTCACTAGATCTTCACTCAGTTATAACTAGTTAAACTAATTTTAACTCAATTAATTGAGCTAACTAATTCACACCTACATCCCACTAATGCATCAACTGCAACTGGACCCCCAAAATATTAGAATCCCTCTACATGCCTCATCATATACCCTCATGATCTAGACATATGTAGGAACATAATAAAATACATAAATAAACATAAACACGGAGATGCAGTAGGAATAACACTTCATTTCATTAATATCAAATACTGAAAAATTCTTAGAGACAAAATTGAAAACAAACTAGCTTGGGCGATGGTAGCTTATCTCTAAGAAGAGATGTGCTAGCTACATGCCTCAAAACTGTGTTACAATCAGGCTCAAGGGCCTTTTTATTATTGAAAAATAATAGAAAACCTTAACCCGAGGAGATGTAACACCAAGAGTTTATGGGCCCCATTGGGGGTAGTTGGGCAGCCAACTTCCCATGGTCATAACTTGGTCATATGATCTCTGTTTGACGCAAATGATACATAGTTAGAAAGATCTCTCCAAGGACTACAAAGAATAACATGATTTTGATGAAATCACCAAAAATTTCATGCCTAAAAAATGTCGTTTGGGGCCTCAAAACGGATCTCGAAGTTCAGGACCCAAAAAACTGATGAAAATAATTGTGCTATAATTAAGGAAACTGAAAAACTGAAAGAGACAATGGTGAGAGCCCAAGTGGAATAGGCGGGTGGCCACCAATATCCACCTTGATCTCCTTAACTCAAATTTATTGAGCTGAATCAGTCATCATGACTTAGTTAACTCACCAAAGTTGTTATGAGATGAAATTACAATTTATTGTCCAATTTATTTAAGGGAAAAACAAATTAGACGCTTCACATTCCGCACTCTTGGTACATCAAAATTCCTCACCAGTGCAGGTGCATTTTACTTTTTTCCTTTCTGATTGCCAATTTCACTATTTCTTGTTGCAAATTTCAACACTCCCTCTCAACAAGAAAGGAATTCAATCTATCCTGATCCAGTACCTTTGGAATTATTCATGCAACACTTCTCTAGTGTTGTTTGCACCTGCAAATCCTAAAACTAAATAGCCTTCAAATAACTGAATCAATATAATGCATTTGGCATCAGAGTCTTCTGAATTCTGCTAGCTACTGCACCTGTCTACTGGACTCTCTGCGCTGCTGCTAACATCTACATTCGTGCCCTTTGCACTATTGCCAACTCTGATCTGCAATCCAATATCTGACATCTATCACTCTGATTTTTGTCTTCCTGACATATGACTGAATCAATCTAACTGATCCTTCCTGCTATTATTGTACTGTGAACTCCTCGTAGCTAGGTTCGATCCATGAAACACACCATCTCAATGGACCCTACCCTAATTTCTTATCTTGGGATTATGTCTAGACGTCACCCCACCTTTCACCTGGAGGTATGGTTGCATGTGCTCCCTCTACCCATCTGGCTCGAAATTTCCCCCTTATGGAGGTCTCTTCTTGAGTGGACGCTTCGACATGGTCTCCTCTCTACTTCTCCAATTGTGGCTGCTCCATAACCTTCTGAGACTGCTTCTAAGGTTGCATGTTGAGAGGTAATTTGTACTGCCTCTCAACAGCCAAGTCTCTAACCTCTGCTTTCCTCCTCAAAGCTTTGCATGCATCTGGTACCTCAAGTGCATATAGGTTCTTGACTCGTGCACATTGTAATTGTCCCACTGTTACAAAATTTTCTAAAAAAGAGTTCATTTTAAATCGACAATATTTCCCTCATCTGAGCTCTGAATTGCTTTTCCATTTGGGTAGTCTTTCACGAGTCCAAATATGCCTTTTTTTTCTTTTTTTTACGCCAAAATCTTTAGATATTCTTTGCAAACTTGTCGCCCAAAAAATTCATGCTCTAATACCATGTAGAAAATTTAACCAACGAGATTCAATCTAATCTTGTAATGTACTAAAACGAGATATTGAATCCTTCCTACAATTTTCGGAAACAAAACACGATCACACAATCACATATAAGTAAGAGAAATAAATTATCAATCACACAACAGAAGATGTATCTGGGGAAAGCAACTTCTCAAAACTACTCTATCTCTATTGTGTATTAAGTCAAGAAATCATGAAACAATACACTGCTTAATCTCTCATGAGATTCTCCAGCACTTTTCCAGTTGTCTCCCGCTGATCCAGGAAAACTCGGTCTAGTACTTAACCAACTCTAAACCTTCCTTTAGCCTGCCTTTCTCATGCAATTCCTAGGGAATTAACTCCCTATTAATTAGGAAAATCAGTCTTCCTTGACTTCACGATTCATCATGGCATCCCACTTATTTTATAATTGCACATGGGAAATTTTGTATAAATATAACTGATATTTATGTTCCCTTTAACCTCTACCTCAACTGGGTCTTCCTTGGTACTGCCATGCATGCAACTATTGATAGTGAATTACCAGTTATCTGATTGATCACTCATTGTGAATGAAATATAATTTAATTCACTGGCTGACCTTTCACTATCTCATCACTTAGTTATAAATATTTAAACCGATTTTAACTCATTAAATTGAGTTAACTAATTCACAAATGCACCCCACTAATGCATCAACTGCAACTAGACCCCAAAAATATTGGATTAATCCCTCTACATGCCTCATCTTAGACCCTCAACTCAAATTTCTTGATCTAACTCAATCATCATGACTTAGTTAACTGACACAAATTGTTATGAGATAAAATTACAATTTATTGTCCAATTTATTTAAGGGAAAAATAAATTAGACACCCCACATTCCTCACTCCTGGTGCATCAAAATTCCTCACCAGTGTGGGTGCATATTTTTTTTGTCCTTTTTGGTTTCAATTTCAATGTTTCTTGTTGCAAATTTTAACATATCAGAATTTGATGTGGTCTTCACACAAAACACTATTGAAATCACATGCCCAAATTCTCATGAGAAACCTCTCTTAAGCTCAATCTACCATAAGAGAGCCAACAATATGCCATCCTACTTCCTAGCTAGAACCAAACATTAAGGTATGCAACATTCTTGTGAACCCTCAAATGATGATCTTTCACTTGGAGGATGATCATGGCCTCCCTTTAGCAACCCTTACTCGGCCCTCTTACTCGACCTACTTTAGGACTACATCTCTATTCGCCCCCTTGATCAAATGAGCTCCTTCTCACTTGATGTTATTTCCTTCATCCTAAGGCCTCCTTAAATATTTTTTCTGAGACCTATAAGGAACCCTCTAGAACTTACAGGTTTTATCCACTTAGACCTTAGGAAATATCAATTTTCCTTTTTAATTTTATTTTATATTTTAAACCCCATCTTGGGTCCAAAATCCCTTTGCTTGGCTTCTTTGCCCACAAAGCCTTTTGTGAAAAACTCACACAAACCCATCTCACTAGGCTTGTGGAGTACCTCCCAAGCTACACAATTCAACAACATAGTCTAGTTGTAGTAACTATAACTTGGTCAAGATCTTGTAGTCAAACGAGGTCTTGGTTGGGTTCCCAAGTTGCAAATTAAGTAAGGGTAGTTGTGAGGGCATGATATCTTATAGGGAGGGTCAGTGAATGCACATTGGGAATGAAAAATCATGCTAAAACATGTCAGACAATATCAATGCATGTTGAAGAGTGTTAGGGAGTGTCGGGGCATATGAAGGGATAACTAGGTCAAAATGCATGGAAAGGAACAAATAAGAGTGTGTGGCAGGGAGTGTCAATGAATTCAAGTGTGCTAAGGATGAAGTGTGTTAGGAGAAGTTCATAATAGGATTAATAGGAGGCAAGCCTACGGTTGTTATATGGGGCTCAACATAGCAGTTTTAGACAAAAGGAGATCAATTTGTGCTAGGCACAACATTTTTTTGACTTTAGCTATTTTTTTATATGAGATGTGGCAGACTTTGGCTACATGCTCATGTTTTAAACTATTCTAGATAATTGCATATTGTACATTGTTGTGTTTAATTTTCGGGGGACTAGACTTGTGTCGGCTTATATCTTGTGTGCCTTGTGCATCTTGTGGTTCTTGCAAACTCTTAGTTAATATTCTACTATTTATATGAACTGAACATACATGTGAAATATTTCCTATGTAAGCTATGTTGCTTGGTTTTTTTATGGCCATGGATAGATCATGTGATCCTTGTCTTGGTAAATAGTTAAGTGGGACAAGTTGAGCTTGGACATGAGTGGCATAAGATGAGTTATAGGCGGTTCTTAGGTTAACAAGGCACAATCTACTTGTGGTAGGTGCAATTGGTCAAGTTGTTGCGGTTGAAGCAAGCCAATATTGTCACATGAACTTCAGTAGCGAAGGAATTTATTGGGTTCCCAAGTCGTGAAAAAATGTAAAGGCTAGTTGTGAGGACATGAGTTCCAAGGCATGCTAGGGAATCCTAAGATGTGTCAGATAGTGTGAAGGCGTGTCAAACATGCTAAGATGTGCCAAGTGATAAGGCATGCGAAGATGTGCAAGGGTGTGTCAATGCGTGCCAGGGACTGTTAAGGAAACAAAAGGGAGAAATAAGTTAAACTACAAGTAAATGAACACATGAGAGGGTTAATAAGTCATCAACTTTCCTTTTCCAAGAGGGGCATGCTAGGCACACCAACAATAGGCACAAATAGGTGCCAAGTGCACAGTCTTAGTGAATTGTAAGTGCCAAGTCTTCCTTTTTTGCTTCTCATATACTTTCCAATAGTTGATCTCAAATAAATTTAATATTAAACCATACCAAATCATACCGAGGCATGTCAACATATTCTATACATGCATGATATGAAGTGGAAGGGCATGTAGAAGAGTGCTAAGATGTGTTAGAGAGTGTTAATGCATGTTGAGGAGTGTTAAGGAGTAATAGGACAAAACATTAAGGGAGCACTAGGTCAAAATTCATGGAAGTTAATGAATATGAGGAACATGTGATAGGGACTAGTGTTAATGAGTGCTAGTTTTCATGCCAAGGATGGAGTGACAAGGTATGCTAAGGATTGGTAAGGAATGCTAGGGAATATCAAGGCAGGTTAATAAGTCTCGAAGTGTGCTTGGGAGTTCTAGGGTATGCTAATTATATGTTCCAAATAGTGCCAAGATATGCCAATACATGCCATGTGCTAAGGATGTGTAGGGTGCCGGGGTATGTCAATATGTGTCGAAAAGTCTTAAGGAAACAAAAGGAAGAACCAATAAGGGGGTTAATAAGTCAAGACTTTATCTTTTTAAAAAGGGGCATGCTAGCCACACTAATAATAGGTCCCAATACACGCCAAGTGGCATTGTGTGTCAAGTGCTAATGTATGTCGATGCATTCAATGAAGGTGTTCCAGGGCATGCTAAGGAGTAAATGCATGCCAAAACATGCTAGGAGAGTTCTATGTTGTGCTAGTGCATGCCACCATTTACTTGGGCGTCAGTTCATGAAAATATGTTCCAAGACATGTGAGGTGCTAAGAAATGTTAGTGTGTGCCAAAGCATTAATTTAAGGTGTGCCCACATTGTTGAGGAGTGTTAGGTCTTCCTCATTAATAGAATTGGAAGAGCTTGATTATGTATTAAATAATATATTTCCTACACACACTAGTGGAACTTTATCTAAAGGGAAAAATTTAGATAATAACCTTGATAGATATGAATCATGTGTTGACTCATAGGAAAACACTATTCAACTAGTCATTACTTGAGGGAAATGATACACACTAGTTACTTCTTAAGAAACTGACTTACTCTAACCACTATTGCCTTGGACATATTATAAAAAATACTCCACAATAATTGTATTAATTCGTTATATTTTGACAAAAAAAATATTAACACGCACATAACATCATCAAAAACTCATTGGAATGATCAATGGTGACGAACGTTTTTTGACCGTCACCAAAAGTAAAAAAAAGAGCATCGGTGAGGGTCATTAAAAGTTCGTCACTAGAAGTGTCACCAAAGTGAGAATTAATGATGGGCCTTTAACTACCCTCACCAAAAATTTCATTTAAAATGGCTTTGGTGATATACCTTAAAGGACCGTCACTATATACACTTACAACGATGATTTTTTAAGGACCGTCACCATATGTGACATTGGTGACGGACCTTAAAAGTCTGTCACAAGCATGACCCTCACCAATGTCCTCTTTTCTTGTAGTGAATGTTGTACATATCTTCAAATTTGTGTCCATATTCTCCCACAATGTAGTCCAAAATGCACTGAGAAATCTTGTATCCTTGTCTAAAATGATGCTCCTTGGTATCCCAAAGTGCACCCAGACCTATCCAAAGAATAATTTTGTTGTTTCTTTTCCACTAAGTATTTTTATAGGGCATCAAAACAAACATCTTGTTGAACATGTCAAATACCATGAACAAGTTGTCATGTCCCTTCTTGGTTGGCAGTAAACCTCCCACAAATTCCATTGAAATTCTTTCCCAAGGACGAGTAGATACAAGTAAGGGATGATATAAACCATGTTTCAAGTTACTAGCCTTGTTGGTACAACAAAGCATGCATCCTCTTATTAACCTAGCTACCTACTCTTGCATTTTGGGCCAATATACACACCTGTGCAAGCTAGCGACATTCTTCCCTACATCAATGTTCCAAGCAACCTTGGAGGTGTGAGCCTATATATTCAGAGGCAGTCACTGTAATTTAGGAACACATAAATTATGTAGCCTATAGAGTAACTCATCTTGGAGATTTTATTTAATGGTGTTGTCACCATTGTGCACATGAATCTGATTTTGCAATTGTTGATACATCTCCTTAAATTCCTCATCCTATGAATATGTCTCTTTGTATGCATCATGGTTCAATGGATCCATGTGCATAACAGTCTCCAAAGTTGTAATCATTGATGTGGGCGGTCATGAAAGCATGTCGACCAACTTGTTTGAGCTGCCCTTCTTATACTTGATCATTAAATTAAATTTATTCAAAAAACCTATTCACTTGTAATGCCTAGTCTGTTGAAGTTTACTCTAGGCCTGCAAGCACTATAAAAATTGGTGATATGTGTGGATTAATGTCTCCTTTCCCATCAAATAGTGCTACTTCTTCATAACTTTCGCCATGGCATAGATATCTTTGTCGTAGTAAGTACTCCTCCATGAAAAAATTTAAAATGGTAACATAAAGGCCTTCCTTGCTACATCAAGACAACTCCCATAGCATACCCACTCTCATTTGTCTCCACTTCAAAAGGTTGCTAAAATTTTGGTAATGCCAGAACTAGTTCTTGACTGATATTATTCTTTAGCTCCTCAAAAGCCTTATGCTTACCTTTTACCCATTGAAAACTCTTAAAAAGTGTTACCGATGAATCAGGTAACTACACTGGTACCTAATTTTTCACGTAGCAAGAAAAACACCAGATTTTGAAAAGTGGTGATGCAGAATAATTTTTTTTTTTGAGCTTGTTTTTGGCACAAATATTTTTTATTTTTATTTTTATTTTTTTTTCTGTGATGATTTTTATGTCGATTTTGAATAGTGGTGGCATATCATCACCAACTTTTTTTTAGAGGATTGATTTTGACACTATACATTTTCTAATGTATTCTTCTTCTGTGAGATGTTTATTTTTAAGTGCATTTATGTACTTGTGTTTTAAAAAGAAATAAATAATTTTTTTTAAAATAAAAATTTGTAATGATATCTTCACTTTTTCACATAGATAAAAAATGAAAAAAGGGTCAATATTATAAAGTTTATATTTTCTACAAGTTTATGTATTGCTAATTAATTTTTCAATGCACATCAAATAATTGTCACTAAAAAACCAATATTTTGAATGATATGAGAAAAAAAATACAAATTTTCAATACAAATAGAATGCAAAAAATACACTTTTAGAGACTTTTTGTTAAAATAACATGTTAAATAAACCAATTTTTGGGAAAATCTTAACAAAAAAATTGAAGAAAATAACATTTTTATTGAATTTTATGTCAAAAAATAATAGTAATCACATGGTTCCTGCAAAAAATAAGGATTCTTCTCATAAAATATCAAAGTCTAAACATTACAAGTAAAGTTGATTAATAGATCTAAAAAATGAGCTTTGTTTGCAAGCATAACTTAAAGATCATCATCAATATCAACTAATACATGTTCAACATCATCTAGAACATCATTGATGGCTTCTTCCGCAACATTTTCTGCTTCATTTTGGTCATTTTCATCTTCTAATGGATCTTTCATGTTTGCAAATCCTCCAAAGTGTCCCTTTTCAATCATTCCATATAATGGTGGTTGAGGTTCCTTTTCTTTTTTTGCCACATGTGATTCATTAAAATCCCCTTTCCTCAAACCAACTTCTTGCTTCGCATCTGGAAGGAATTCAAGAGCATTAATTCTTTGTTGAATAAACTTGCATTGCACTGGGTCTTTCTCAATGGCAATGCAATTTCTTCCTTTTGGTAGGCAACACGCTAGTGTTGTACCTAATCATCAAGCACAAATGAAATAAGTAAAAAAATTAGTATGAAGACATAAAAATTAAAAATTAAAATATTTAAATTTAAATTTTTATAATAAAACTTACCTGAACATGAGAATAGATCCAAAACCCAATCTCCTTCATTTGAAGGTGCAGGTTGGCCTGTCTCGGGCCCCTGTCTAGGCGGAGGGAAATTCCGAGAATCACCCTCCGCCAACCCAGGGGTCGGAGGCAGGCTATGAAACCCTCAACAACGACACCCGGCTGGCCTCTTCCCAGCCGAGGGAGATTCTCATAATCGCCCTCCACCTAGCTGGAAGTGATTCTTGGAATCGTCCTCCACCCAACCGGGGGTGATTCTCGGAATCACCCTCCGCCCAGCTGGGGGCCGGATGTAGGCCGTGCATCATCGTCAAGGGTTGCCCAGCCTTCCTCCACCCAGACGGGGGTCGGAGGTAGGCTGGCCAGCCATCGATGGCACCACCCGACCAGCCTCTGGCCCCCGGCTAGGCAGAGAGAGCTTCTCAGAATAACCCTCCGCCCAGCCAGGTGGCACCGTCGAGGGCTGCCCAGCCTGTCTCTGGCCCCTGGCTGGGTGGAGGGAGATTCCAAGCATGCAGCCATGGGTCGGAGGTAGGCTGGGCAACCCTCGACGACACTTCCTGGCCTACATCCAACCCCCAGTTGGGCGGAGGGCGATTCCGAGAATCACCCCCGGCTGGGCGAAGGGTGATTCTGAGAATCTCCCTCCATCTAGCTGGGGGCGATTCTCGGAATTGTCCTTTGTCCAGCTGGGGGTGATTCTTGGAATCACCCTCCCCCCAGCTAAGGGCTGAAGACAGGCTGGGCAGCCCTCGACAGTGCCACATGACCTGCCTCTGGTCCTCGGTTGGGTAGAGGGTGATTCTGAGAGTCACCCCTAGCTTGGCGGAGGGCGATTGGTGATTCTTGGAATCGCACTCTGCCCAGCCAGGGGCGATTCTCAGAATCACCCTCCACCCAGCCAGGGGCCGGAGGATGACCAGGCAACACCGTCAAGTGCTACCTATTCTGCCTTCGCCTAGCCAGTGGGCAGATGCAAGTTGGGTAGCCCTCGATAATGTCGCCCGACCATCCTCCGGTCCCTAGCTAGGTGAAGGGTTATTCCGAGAATCGCCCTTCACCTAGCTGATGGCCAGAGGCCGGCCAGGTGGTGCCGTCGAGTGCTTCCTATCCTACGTTCGTCCCCCGACTAGGCAGACAACGATTCTAAGAATTTGGCCCGGATGGGCGGAGGGCGATTCTCAGAATCACCATATGCCCAACAGGGGGTGATTCTCGGAATCGCCCTCCACACAGCTGGGGGTGATTTTGAGAATCACCCTCTACCCGGTTAGGGGCCGGAGGTAAGCTGGGTGTTGTCATTGAGGGTTGTCTAGCCTGCCTTCGGCCCCTAGTTGGGAGGAGGGCGAATTCGGGAATCACCCTCGACTGGGCAGAGGGTGATTCTGAGAATCGCCCCCTACTGGGTGAAGGGTGATTCTGAGAATCACCCTCCGCCCAACAGGGGGTCTGAGGCCGGCCGGGCTGCGTCGTCGAGGGTTGCCCACCATGCCCTCGACGGCACCGCCCAGCAGTCCTCCAGCCCCCAGCTGAGTGGAGTGTGATTCCGAGAATCACTCTCTACCAAGCCAGGGGCGATTCTTGGAATCTCCCTCCACCCATCCAGGGGCCGGAGGCAGGCCGGGCAGCGCAGTGGAGGGTTTCCCAGCTTGCCTCCACCCCCTAGATGGGCAGAGGGTGATTCTCGAAATCACCCTCCGCTCAGCCGAGGGCTGGAGGCAGGCTGTGCAGCCCTCGACGCTGCCGCCTGGCTAGGCAGAGGGTGATTTCCCGTGACCTCTGACCCCCAACCAGGTGGTTCCATTGAGGGCTGCCCAGCCTGCCTCCAACCCATGGCTGGGCAGAGGGCGATTCCGAGAATCACCCTCTACCCAGCTGGGGGCCGGAGGAAGGCCAGGCATAATTTTCTCATTTACTTGTTCATTTTTAAAAATTGTTTAAGTCATATAATTTCTCCATAATTTCATGGTTCAAGTATCTTGAAAACTTAAGATTTAAAAACTTGAGATTTACAACTTGTCATTAAGGTTTTTATGCGCTACAAAATTTTATATTTAATGTTATGGTTGAAAATAATTACATTTTTAGGGTTGTTTAGAGTCAACATATTTTATGTTTAACAACATGGATAAAAATTGTTCGAAATGATAAGCCCTTCAAACATGATTTTTTTTATATTTAACATCATCTATCAAAAAATTTAGAATTTTACGATTTTTCAATTTCCTAATATGTTGTCTTTAATTCCATTGTTACAATGTGTCAAAAGTGTGACACAATGTTTTTTTTGTTATTCAAGCATCAACTCATTTTGTTTTGAGGGTGTTTTTTCAATCCTTTTTTCAAGAAATAATTTTGTTTTATCATAATTTTATAAAACGATGAAATTTGACCTTGAGAAAAAAACTAGTGCATTCTGGAATACACAATTTTTGTTTTTGGGGCGTTTTTTAATTTTTTTTTGAGTCTTTTTGGGCTAGAGTTCCCGTTTTGAGGTAATATTTCCCGTTTCATCGGTAACCTACTTTTTGTTATGTCATGGAGTGATGATGCTACTGATGAAAACAAGGCTATGAATTTCCTCAAGTACTGTGTTGCTCGAATGAAAATCCCGACATCAAAAATTTTAGTAGGCACCGACCATTTCATGATGGACTCCATATTTGAAGGATCTATCTTCAACTCCCGTCCACTGATCATATAATCTAGAAACACCAAATACTACTGCACAAATGTGTACTTCTTCATATTTTCTAGAATTTGGTGCTTCTTCAATGTCTCCAACACTCGTGTCAAATGCGAAATATTATCCTCCTAGGTAGCACTATATACCAGTATGTTATATAGATATACAATAACAAATGAATCTATAAAAGGGATCAATATATAATTCATCAATCTCATAAGCATAGTTGCTGAATTACATATGCCAAATGGAATGACTAACCACTCATACAAACCTTGCCTAGTTTTGAAGGAGATCTTCTTAGTATCTTCTTCTTTAAATCAAGCCTAGTGATATCCAAACTTCAAGTACTTATTGGTGAAGTATTTTTCTTGCTGCAACTGATCCATCCGATCATCTATACATATCCTCCAATTTCCATACCTATTTGGCACAATGATAATGGGTAACCCACATGGTGATGCACTCGGTCAAATGACGCCCTGTTCCAGCAACTACTGCAATTGTTTCTTCACCTTAGTTTCTTCTACAAAAAACTGCCTCTACAACCCAATATTCGTCAAGGAGGGAGCCAACAATAGATGGATCTCGTGCTCCACTTCCCTTTTAGGTGGTAGCCTTCTAGGCTCTTGGAACACATCCATGTATTCCTATAAAAATTCCTCCAATTATTGTTTTTGTTTCTTAGTACACCCCTCCAGGGATGCCCTGCCTCTTATTGAATCCTTTTTCAAACCGAATTTCATGTATAAAAAATAAAAAATACTTCTTGCTAGAACTGATTAATTTCATGGTTTGGTTGGCACTTACCAATGAGATTTTTGACTTTCGTATGTCCACATTAATGGTGAAATATTTTCCTTCCTTGACGCGTCGGCATTGGTTTGATCTCCTCATGAATATTCCATCACACATGTACATGTATGGACTCCCAATCATGATTCCACATGCATCAAGGGCAACCACATGTAGATCTACTTCATGAATAAAATTAGCATTGATAGAGAAATCTAGTTTTCCACTATTTTGTTACCTTCAACTCTGAATCCTTATTACCCATCCCAATGGATATGGATTTGGATGATCATGAACTTCCAACCTTAATTTATTTACCAGCTTTACTACAACGAGATTTTCCTCTGCTTTGAGTCAAATAGAGCATCACTATTTGTCTTCTTGACCTATATCTTTATATGGAAGAGTTTGGTAATTTTTTCTCTTCTTGTTGTTGAAGGATAATCAAATTCACCTCCTTCTCCACTGATGTACAAATGATCTTCTCATCCACGTATGAGCAGCTTTCTAGTTGGTTTCTCAAATGAGTGGCCATGAGATTCTTCTTCCTGTTATCTTTCTTCTTGTTCTTTGGGTTTGGCTTTGGATGAAACTTCCAACATTTCTCCTCTATATTGTCATCAATGTTGGAGTGGTTTCATTGTTTGATAGGATATTTGCACTAATATTCTATGGAAACCATATTTTTATCTTTTCCCCCTTTTCGCTTCTTCGTTCCCTTGCCTTAGAGGCATCCTGATGCTCCTTCTGCCTATGTTCTCTACGTACTTCTCCCGTGAACAAGCATCACCCACCAATTTTTGCTTAAGAAACACCACCTTATCACGCAGATAGTGGTGCAGAGCACCCATATACTTTAGGATTACATATGGGTTCCTTGCAGAGATACCCACCATTATAGCCATATTTCTAAATTTCTTGGTGTACTCTTGCATGCTTTGGCTCGAATTGTTCCTGAAGTACTGCCACTAGATCCACTCGTCCTCCACTTATCCAATGGAATAAAAATGTGGCTTGATGAGGGTTTTGAAGCCCTCTTGCTTAGTGACTAGTGGTTCTCCTTCCAACCCTAGGGTTTCTGTGTGGCTCTCCCACCAATTCAGTGCATGGCCCTGTAATTTCAGTCGTGAAAATGAGATATTTTTCCCTTCCTCGATCTGATGGACACTGAAATAAACTTCTTTTGGATACAACTAGTAGTTCAGCTTGAGATCATCGATCTCATCATGGTATGAATTGATATTGAAGTTTTCTTCCATTTTAAACAAGGCTTGTGATTGGTTCATGACATTCGAACTACGTTGATCTTTTTCAGGTCCTTTCATCTATTGGTTCACCATTTCAAGTTGATATTGTAATCCCCAATCTAATTTCTCCTCTGCATTAGACACTGATCTCCTCTACATATCCTAAGCTTTATTTTCAATTCCACCATGAGGAGGTTTACATTATGCTCTATATTTATGAATTGTTGTTCCAACTATGTAAACCTCACCTCTGCAGGATCATGAGGTTCATTTACATACTTTTTGCCCATGATTAGTATTTTACGATTTTTGGCCCCACCGATCTAGATACCTAAAATCTCCAAAAAATACCCAAAGAAGCCTCTTTGATACCAAATGATCCATAAAATTTCGTGGATATTCCATTGGATAGCTCGTCGCAACATATCTGATAATAATATATTAAAATTCTCAAATTTTACACTATTATAGTTTTATTAAAATTTTAGATTTGTAAATTTAACTATAATTAATGCATGTATGCGAATGAAAATTATATATAAAAGTATATAATGACAAAATAAGGTCTCACACACATATAATACATTGGATATGTTCTCTGGGAAACCCTTTCAGGAGAAACGCTAGCTGGAAGATGAGGTCACTTCATTATCTTTTTTTGTTTATAAATATGGTTGTAGGTACAAAGAAGATATGCATGTGGCCCATGGGCTACTAAAATTCACAAATAATTTTTGTGTGTTCTACCTCTTATCTCTCCTGGCTATATTTCTCAACTATGGAACACAATTCTCTCGAAATAATGGAATGTCTCTTCATCCTAGTGGCCCGTTTATAACACATTCTTATAGCCTACTAGTGGCTAATTTTGACTACATAAAATCTTAAATAGAGTTACAATATAGACTCTTCTAGAGTATTTTACATAAAAAAAATGTGGTTATCCCATTTTCCATGAATAATGGGGGCTAATGTGACATCCTCTCGAATTATAGGTCTGAAAACAAGAAGATCAACTTCTAAGTGGAATGACTTTTGCATACGAATGCTAATTGATGTGCTTCTTGCGCCATTGGAAATACCTGTGTCTGTAGAATATTATGAAATGGTATGGGGTTAAACATATAAATTTATACCCCAAAAAATGTCGTTTTATGCCTCAAAATTCTCCCAAAAGGTTTCAGACTTCGTTTTGCCAAACTGGGTCCCGCCAGTAAGAATAGTCCCATGAGCTATTTCCTCCAATTTTTCCACTCCAAATTCATTGACATGGATGAAAAAAACTATAATGATCCAATACAGAACAAGGATGAAGACATTTATAAAACAACTTTTCGAACCAGATGTGGTCACTATGAATTTGTAGTGCTACCATTTCGCCTTACCAATGCACCACAAACATGTATATGCTTAATGAATATCATTCTTAATAAATACCTTAACAAAGTTGTGTTGGTATTTATAGATGACATTCTCGTGTATTCCAAAAATTAAGAAGAACTTAAAAAACATTTTAGATTGGTACTGTAAGCATTAAGAGAGCATCATTTGTATGCAGAATTTAGTAAATGTGAATTCTACAAAGACAAAACACAATACCTAGGCCATCTCATTTCAAAATAAGGATTATATGTTGATCCAAAAAAGGTTAAGGCCATTTTGTGTTAGGGTCCAGCCCTAATCCCTTTATTTATGAAATAAGCCCATAAGGGCCTAGTCTCCATCATAGTTAGTTGGTTGAGTCAATAAAGCCTGTAAGCCACATTAATAATAACTGTAAGTGGTTGACCCACATTCCAGAAAAGGGAACAAAACTAGTTATAAATGGGCGTTAGTTAATAAATAAGGTGGTTAACCCATGATTATGCCGGGGACCACTAGTAATTATGGTTTTGGATGTCATTAGGCTATAAATAGCATTATACAGAAGGAAGAAGTATGGTGTCATATTGTAATGGAGATCTGCTATGTTCGAGGTTGCCCCCTCGAAGAGGCAAGTGAACATTGTATCTTGTTTCTACATAATGAAATATCTCTGTCACTTGTCTATTTTCTGGTGATATATATCTGTCTTGACTATTTTGTTTTGTATTTCTTGTGTTCTAGTTCGTATAAAAAGTGAAGTGCATAACATTTTGAACTGGAACATACTTAAGGACATGTCAGATGTTCGAGATTTCATTCAAATTATACGACACTACAAAATATTCATTGAAGGTCTTTCAAAGTTTTCCTATCCCATCACTTAATTTGAAATAATGGAACAAAATTTGAGTAGAAAACTAAGTGCCAGGAAATTTTTGATAAACTGAAACATTTATTAACACTAGCACCTATTTTGAGAATCGAATATATGGGAAAGGAACTTGTTGTATTCACATATTATTTTTTGTAGGGTTTACATGGGCTCTTAATGCACAATAATTATGTAGTGTTCTATGAATCTATAAAACTAAAACCACATGAAAATAACTATGCAATATACGACTTAGATTTGGTTGTTGTAATAGATGCCTTGAAAATGTGGAGACACTATTTGTTGGGTAAAAAGTTGAAATTGGTGATAGATAACATTAGCCTAAGATAATTTTTCATCCAACTAGATATTGACTTAGAAATTATAGGTGGATGGATTTTCTCATTGAATTTGAATTTATATTAAACATATTAAAGGTAAAGAAAATAAACTATCATATGCTTTATGTAGACATGAAAATTAAATTGTGGGAATTTATCTTAATGTTCTCACTATAGAATTTGATGAAAAAATAAAAAATTCAATATAGGAGGATCAGACTTATCGGGATATTTAAAAAAAATTGCAACAAGTAGAAGTTTCGGGCTATGTTGAAAATGTAGAAAAATTATTAACTTACAGAAATAGACTATACATTTCAAATGAAAGTTCCTTAAAACAATTGATATTAAATGAGCACCATAACAAACCACATTCTAGACGGCATGTTAAGAATGTGTGTAATGGACAAGCATACCAAATGGGAAGATTTTTTGCATTTAGCAGAATTTTCTTATAACAATAGTTATCAAGATTTTATAAAGATGATTCCTTTTGAAGCATTGTATGGAAGGAAATTCCACACACCTATCAGTTAGATTCAGCTGGAAGACATTCTAATTTTAGGACCAAATGCATTATGAGAAAGGGAATAGGTAGTGCGAAAAACAAAAAAATAATTTAAAAAATGCACACGATAGATATAAAAGTTATTTTGTTCAAGGAAGAACCCACATGGAATTTAGGGTCATAGAGCACGTATATATAAGAGTTAAATCAAGGAAAAGTACCTTGAGAATGGGGAATTGTTCTAAATTAGCGCCCTGGTTCTATGCTCCTTTTGAAATCTTAAACAGAGTTGGAATAGTAGCATATGAACTAGCATTGTCGAGCCACATAAAAGTACAAAATATTTTTCATTTTTCTTTGTTAAAAAGATATGTGCATGATAGCTCTCACATAATTGATTTGAATTTGATAAAGGTGGAACTAGAAGGATATTTCATGGAGGAACCAATTCACATATTATATCAGAGAGACACCTCGGTCTGTAATCAAGCCATCACTCGAGTTAAAGTGTAATGGAAACATTTTACACCTGAGGAGACCACTTGGGAAAGGGAAGATGAAATGCATGAGGCCTTTGTAGAATTTTTATAAAAGGATATGAATTGAAAAAAATCACTATAGATAGTGTTTATTTATAAAGTGGGAGGAGATGTAACACCCCTACAGTTTTGTTTTTGAATATGTTTTTGAAAATTCACTATTTTTATACATAAAACGATTATAGTTCTAAGTGCTCGTGGAAACCATGATTGGAGATTATTATAATGTAATTATTTAATAGAATAATAAATAATATTGTTTGGAAACACTCATGAAAGAGAACTAGAGATTTGGGATTTACTTCCAACATGGAAACAACTGTTGGTGGTCAAGTCCAAGATGGACCTTCCCTAAAACTCTCTAGGAGAAAAAATAAAAATGATTGAATTTAATATGATGGGAGAGAAAGATCATATTAAATTTATTATTTGCAGAAATATTCTAAGTAGGGTGGAAGAAATCAATGCGGGAGAAAAAGATAGACTTTAAAGAAAAAGAAAATGGAAATTAATTTTTTTCGAAGAAAAAAAAAACAAAAATACTAGGGAAAAGGGTTGGCAGAGCCAAAAGTGGGACACTACTAAGAATATCTTGGGAAGAAAATATATAAAATAATCAACTAAGGAATCAATGGGGTCATTGGTTCTCGAGGTAAAGAAATCCTAGCTCGGGGGCGGGAACTGGCATTAGCACTTCATGGTCGAGAGGCACATGCTTGGTTCCTGATTGTTTTACTAGTAGAAATTATGGTTAGAATTTTGGTTTTATTTAATTTTTATGGTACAACATTAATCAAGCTGATAGATAATTTAGATTTATATTATTTAATGGCAAGTAATAGAAATAATATTCTAGAGAAATAAATAATATATGCATGCTTGATGTGCATACTTCAGTTTTATATGTCTAATATTTGGATCTAGATAGACAAACTTTCATATTGAATGTGGTATGTTAGATTTATTTATGAGTGGTATGTCATATTTCTTTATGATGACATGTCAGTCAGATTGTGTAAGTGCTAAACTGTAGAATAATTTTCATGATGTAAAGATAAAAATAATAAGTTGTAAAAGTTAATTTTATGAGATTTGAAAAGAACCAATTAGAAAAAACGTTTGAATCAAAAGATAAGGATGGCCCTAGCTTTTTATCCTTGGAAGTTTCCTACAATTTCTCATTTTCCAATCTTTTTGTACAAGGTTTTATCTTAATTCTTGAAGACTGTGTAAGGATTCTCTATGTTGGGCAAGATAAATTTTAAGGATTCAAATATTATGCCTATGTATGGTATTATAGGGGACTATTATACTTTGAAAATTCATCCCTATAGAATGCAAGAGAAAATTTAATACAAAACATGTAATTTACTATCAAAATCCCATGGGCACAAATCTTGTCAGGAGTACGTATTAGTGTGGCCCACATTGAGTGTCATCCCCATGTGATTTTGGATCGTAGTTTATCATGTCATAGGTTATTACTTTTATTCTTTTATTATTTATTTTTATTATAATTCTTTTAAACTATGAAATAACATCTAAAATAATAAAAACCAATGATAAAAAAAAAGTAATAAAAATACGATAATTTTTTTTAGCAAGAATACTCATGGTGTTTTGCATCATGGAATTCACAAATAGAGCTTCTTAAAATCATACCTTGTCATTGATTATTCTATGCCAAGTAAGAAGAAAAATACAAAACTTAATGACCAATAAAAAATTATAAAACAATTAAAAATAGATTAATAAGAAATACATAAAAAAACAGATATAACACTATTTGATCGGAACAAAAATTATTAGAGTCACTTCTCCCTAGATTTTTATGACCTGCACCAAGGTAGTACCTATGTTCTCTTCCTCTACCTCACCATGTTCCCCATCGACTTCGCATGCTCTCCCTCATTCTCTCTCTTCCCCACTCCCTCCCTCCCCATACAACTACAAATAGTGATCATTTCCTTGCCACCTCCTCTATAATGAAAAATTATAGCACACCACTAGAACTAACAAAAAAATGAACTCACATTTAGAGGAGATCGTCGGGAGGGAGGGGAGCAGATGGGATGGGGATGTGGATTGGGGTGCGGTAGGATAGGATAACATAGACACAAGTGAGTGTAGATGGTAGGAGCATAGGGTCGGGTGATTTTGAAAATCATCTTTGCATCAAATGCTATCTTTTTTTATGTTTATTGTTTATTTACTTTTGATTAATTGTTTAAATCATTTCAATTTTTAATTTTTACCACATTTTTTATTTGTTTTAATTGTTTATTAAGTTTATACAAAAGCCCTGTGGTGAACAGAGCATGGTCACATGTAATGGGATTTCTACTCTGGTCACAATGGAAAGAAAGGAATAGAAGGATTTTTCAAGAATGCAAACTTAATAATGATGAAATTTGGAACATCACTAAACAAGGAATTCGTGAAACCATTTTCGCTGAAAAATGGGACCATGAGGATTGGGTTGTTCAAGGACGGGAAGGATGAATTCTTCAACAATTAAATTTGAAAGAAGAAATGGTGTCACCTACTTCCTAGAAACAATTAACATTACCTTATCAGGTGAGAAATATTTTTTATAGACCGCAATCTGGCTTTGTAAAATTGAATTATGACGAAGCGTCCAAACGAAATCTTGGACATGCAGGTGCTGGTGGATTATTCAGAGACTGTATAGGTACAACTCTAACTATTTATGTTATTGATTTAGGGTACACTACAAACAATGAAGCAGAATTAGCAGTGGTGAAATTAGGACTGAAAATTGCTAAGCGTGAGCACTATAATAGGCTGGAAATCGAAGGAGATTCAACAATGGCCACTAGTATTATTAGAAAAATCTTACAAGGAACAAACTGGGAATCGATCACTAAGAGTTGGCGAACAACAAGACTGGTATAGGAAATTCAACAAGATCTCAGGCAAATTGAATATATCATACCTTTGCATGTGCGAAGGCAAGGAAACAAGGTGGATGATTATCTTGCGAACTGGGCATCTCAAAATGTGGATGGATATATGTATCGGTTATGGAAATGAGATATGGTGCAGTCAATGCCTGGGCTCCAGAGTATTCTAACAGAGGATCTTCACCTAGGTAGATAGGATAATAGTATTCCCCGATCGGGGTGTGGAAGGCACATGGAAGAGCTAACCCAAGATGACCGTGATTACGTGTGGAGAGGAGGGCCACCACGTGGTGGCAGCATGCAACCGACGGGAGGTTACATTTGACGGGACCTCTGGCACCCACCCTCATTGATGCATGGTACACTTAAGGGGTTTCAGCTAGATCGGCTAGCCAGGATGTGAGCAAAGTTTTGGAAAAAGGGTCGACAGTGTGGGGTTAAGGAAGGTAAGGGTGAATGATGATTCATTGTTTGCTGTTTTGTTTTGAATTTTTATTTCAAAGTTGACAGCGCTTGCAGAGGTTCTTACCAGACAAGTTTCAGGGTGACGGCTTAGGCTCAAAAGTGGTATGTATCCTCTCTCTTTCCCCTTCAGCTCTAGACTTTGTTCTACACTCGTCTGCGAATATTCGTCATGGTTTTCTTAGAGGATTTCTGTGAATGGAGGTATGGTCAGATTTGGTATGAACACATGTAGAGGATTCAGGAAGTTGGTTGTCTCATCTTTTTTCATCAACAGGATTCTGGTCTGTCTTCCCATTCTGGGTCTGCAAGTTTTTCAAAGTCTCTGTTTCTCCCGTTTGATCCTGGTATTTATAAAATTGTGGTTTTTGCATTATATTCTATGTTGGGCTTGTCGTATCTCAGTGATGGGCTCGTTAATAGGTGTAATGCTTTAGTTTGGGTCTTGGGTTTTAAATGTATTTCTCTCTCTCTTAATTATTTCCCTATAGAGTATCAGATCAGCCTTTGGATATGTTTCTTGCATACTTTCAGGGCTTGTCGGGAAGCTGCATGAAAATTTTTATTGGCTGCCTTTATATGTTTTACCTTTACAATCCTGTAACTACAACTTTGAATTGTCTTTTTACCATTTAGGATTGTTATACTGGTTATGATTTCTGGGTCTTTGGTAGTGTTTCTAGACAGTGGGTTGTGCTTCAGTCCTTTTTTGACCTGTTCAGATGTTGTACTGTCTGCTCTGGTTTTTTACCTCTTATATTATTCATGGTGACTAATTTTGGAGATGGAGTCATTCTTTGAGCTCTGCCTTACATGTTATCTATGAAGTTGACTAGTGTTGTTGTTTGGATGAAAGTTTTAACAGATTTTTTAGGTCTCTTTAAAATGGTTAAAAGAGGAAGGAAGCCTGTTGGGGGAAATGGCAAGTAACCTTCTTCTAAAACGCACCAGAAAATAGGAAGGAAGTTTTCTCAACAACATCTTGAACCACTGGTTCAAACTTTTATGGTAGATATTCCTAATTCAGTTCATTTTCGTATTTATGTGTGGGAAACTGAGGTTATTAAAACATAGATATGGAAGATGATATGGCTCTGGAGTATATGCAGACTGTCATTACTGACCCTGGGCACACTCGGGGTCGAGCCTCTCTGTTTCAGTAATCTATTTGAACCTATTGGTTAATCAAATGTTTGTTAGCCAAGGCAGTTATGTCCATAGTTGAAACAAAGCTGGAATCAACCTTGGCTGATATTAATAGGAACATTTAGGAAATTAATTTGCGTTAGCTGCATCAATATGGGAGGCTTGGAAGGTTGGAGAAGGAAATTAAGGCTATGAAACAGGTTCTAGTTGAATTACCAGGGGCTACAGCCAAAGTTAGTGCCTGTTGAGTCTGAGGAAGATTAAGGCTTTCTTGATCCAATGTTTTCCTTTCTTTCTAAATGGTTAATCCTTTTTTTATATGCTATTGTCTAGACTTAGATATTCAATATCGACAGATATGGTATAGACTACTAATACTTTTTATGTTCTGGTTGACATATTTTGAACTTCGATGGCCAAAATACCTGGTTTCCTATGGGCAGGTTGAGATCTAGTTTTGTATCTTTCGCTTGACTTTATTAATAGAAAATAGAAGGCACCACCTAAGCTTACAAAAAAAAAAAAAAAATTCTCTCTTTTTCAATCTTTCAAATTTTTTCTTATTATTTTCTCTAATTCACTTATTTAGTTTTTTTTTTTTGTTTTTTCGTAGTTTTTTTAATTATTTATTTTACTTTTTTCTTTTTCTTTTAATTTTTCTCATTAGCAATAGTATTTATTTTAGTTATTTATTTTTCTTTTAATTTTTCTAGTTAATTATAGAGTTTAAAAAAATTCTTCAACACTTGTGTTAGAATTTTTTTTTTCAAAAAAATGGTTATTTTCAGTGTGAACCTTAAGGAATTTTTTTGTTTTAGCTTTAATGGTTCTTCTTTTAATCATACTAATAATATTGGACATATAGGGTTTTTCCTTGGTAAATTATGGTTGTCCATCCATACATACAACAATATTCGCGTGTGATATTTCTTCTTAGATAGAAATGAATTTTGAGCCCGCTGCTACATTTGTTGGGCCCATAGTCCCCTTAAGCTCCCCTCATGTATTTAGCTAATTCTCAACCTCATTAGTGGTCCTTTAGGTGGTTCCTCCTTTAGGAAATCGAATTGTTAGAATTCCTCTTCTCACTCTTTTGTTTTAGTGTGCAAATCCCTCTCCATCTTTATCCCAATTAGATATAAAGAATATAGGGAAGTTGATTTTATTTTTCCCAATAGCTTGGTCTGCTATTTTGTTGAGTTGTGGGTTTGGCTAGCTAATCTTCATTTATGTGTGGCTAAATATAGTGTCTTTATGATCAAGCAAACAAAAATTAATCCGCCCTGTTATAAAGATAATTTTTGTTGCTAATTTTCAAAGTGCCAAAAATATTGACTTGACCTTGAAGGATGGTACATGTATTTATGGAAATGCAAGTCTATTATTGAAGAACTAGTCTCCTTCATTCAATTATTTGATAAAGGTTTTGACCCCCACTCTTTTATTGGCGCAACTTCAAAATCTATTGTTGCAAATTTGGGGTTTATGCTCTCTTTAGGTAGGATGGTACATGTATTTATGGAAATTCAAGTCTATTCTTGAAGCACTAGTGTTATTCTCTCAATGTTTTGATAAAGGTTTTGACCCCCACTCTTTTACATCTGCAACTTCCAAATCTATTGTTGCAACTTTGGGGGTTATGCTCTCTTTAGGTCATTGGGTCCAGTCATGAAAGTCCCATTTTATTTTATTTTTTAAACTAAAATGAAAAGTATTGCAACATATGCTAAAATCTATGGTAAAATAGACTTTAGCTTAGATTTCTTTCTTGAAATTATTTAACTAGAAATTTGTTTTCCTATACTTAGAAATTAGATTATCTATGATCCTCTCTATGAAATAGGGATTATTTTGAAATATGTCATATATCTACTCAATGTTCAAAAAGGTTTAATATGAATAGTAAGTAATGATGATAATTCACTTTGGGGATCAGTTCTTTAGAGGACAATTTGCTAGTTTGTAGGACAAATCTCCATTAGTAGCTCCTCCACCTCAAGATACTTAATTTCCCTAAGAGAAAAAATTAGAATAGGTTTCCCTACTCCGAATGAAAGAAGATCTTATCCTAAGTGCCTTTTGAGAATAATTACATGGTAATTTAAATACTCAAGTAGTGTCAAGTTAGTTAGAACAAGCTAATGAAGTAAAATATTTATCTTAAGAAGAATCCCTACTTCAAGATCCTTCACACTTGGAAGAACCTACAAGTACTCTGCCTCTATCAAAGAATAAAAATGATACAAGTTGTGAAGGAGATGGTTTTAATTAATCACTAAATTTAACTCCAAGGAAAATAATACTACTTGTTTACTATTAAGAAGTATTTTGATTTTATTTTAATTCAAAATTAAAATATTTTATGTTTTTGTTTGCTAGGTAATATGGCACACCTAACTTGTGGCTTGAGTAGCCATGACCCAGAGACATCTCAGTCATCAAAAACACACGGGCCTAGGGCATAACAACCCTTTCAAACAGGCGACCTTTACACCAGGAAGCGCCTTAAGAGAAGAGAACACCTATCACTATCTACTTTACCCCTATAAAGTATTTTATGTCTAAAAAAAAGTGAATCAAATTAATTATCTAAAAAAAAAAAATTACATATAATTTATTTTTTCAATGTTTTAAATGTATTTCTTAAAATGTAGCAAAAATTTTGTTTATATTTCTTAATTTGGTTTGAAAATGTTATATCTATCTATCTATCTATCTATCTATCTATCTATCTATCTATCTATATATATATATATATATATATATATTAAAATTACTCTCATAAATTTGTATTTTGAAATCTCAATGGAAAAATACTAAAATTCTTCTTAATACTTAAGTAAGGAGTATAGAAATATATTTATAGATTATGTATAAATTAGTTTGCGAGTTAGCCACTAAAGAGTTTGTGATCTTTGTGATACTAAGAGGTTTGAAAGTGAAAAATGATTTTTCTAATTTTCAAAATCTTTGTTACACTATCAACCTGCTTGACTTGTTAAGTAAACAAAACTAGCAACAACGCTGCTCTCTTCTTTTCAATAATAAAAATAAAATGTTAAAAAATATCCATTAATCTTAGTTTCTTAAAGTGTGATAGAACATCTTAATTAAATAAACTATCTTAATCTCAGTGTAAGTCAATCATAATCAAATAACCAATTCAATTTAATATGAAACTTTAAAATTAATTTATTATTTATTTATTTACTATCTTTTTATCGTAAAAACCATTAAAATTTATAACCATTCATTATCATCTATTCAAAATCGCATAAATCGTTATTATCTATCATATATGTATTTCATTTTCCCTTTATTACTTTTACTTTTAGATGTAATTTCTCTTACAAATATGATTTTGAATTGCATAAAGTAACTGATTATACGAACTTTTCAATTAAATTACAAAATGATAATTTAATAAATTTCACGTATGGAAATCCAATTTATCAATTATGGAGAAGTTCAAAACCACCCGTGATTATATTGTTTAAACAAGATAAGAAAATAATAAATTTAATATTTTTCGGAATTGAAAATTGAACTGATCAACTCTGGACGGTAATTCCTTGACTCCGAGTGGGTTTGAAATGCGAGTGTCCTATTTCACAATTTTTTCGAATGCCGTGCCAAAGCAGCGTTCTGCTTTGCTGCCCATGTGCCATAGTGACGTGCAGTAATCCGTGCCGTGCAGTAATCCGTGCCGTTATATTGAATTATTTAGCTACTAATAATTGAAATGACCATTTGTTTAAAGACAAAAGTATAATATTATTTCATGGTGTACTGCATATGTGGTTTTTGTACTACTCCAAACGCAGTACAATCTGCTCAATGTTACGATCACGAAACCTCAAGCTCTGTAAGCACAATTGTTCAACCACTTACGGCGACATTTGAAGATCGGCACTCTAACTCGGTTCAAAGCGGTTGCAGCTAGCCGATGCCAGCCCAGGCAACCACATTATTGAGTGCAGCGTATTCAAGGTAATCAAAATTTGCCACGAAATATTTTAGTGGGACTATAATATGATTGCCAATGGTTCCATCTTATTGAATAGACTAGGGCTTTGGTTCTCTGTTTCAAAGTCTCACCATGCCTTTTAATTCTGGTGCGGTATTTTTAATTCTGGTGCGGTATTTCAGGCATAAAGGTTTTTGGGGCATTTTAAAAGATGATGGTATTGCTTTCAGTGATGGTATGTATTGTTCATGTCTAGGTTCTGCAAAATTGTATTCGTAAATTGTTTTGCTGGTTAGTGAGCACTCTGGAATCGCGTTGAAAATATCAGATTGGAAAGGTCAGTCAACATTTTCCATATTACTAGCATATTATTTCTTTGGGTTATGAAGGATAACCTTCAATTTCATTGGTTTTTCTATTAGTATAATTAATAAATATTTTTTTTGTTTTTCACAATGCAAAATTTAAGTGCCATTAGGGTATGGAATGCAATATATTCTAATTTAAAAAAAAAAATTACGCAAAATTATATCAAGAAATCATTTTATCTATTTGGAAAACTACACCACTTTCTTAATTATGTTTTTATTAATAAAAACATTTATTTATATAAGAAAAACCACTTTATTAGTTAAATAAATAAATAATAACTTAACTAACTTAATAGGTTTACTGTTGTGTAGTAATCATTTTTTTTTCATTATACTTAGTGGCATGTTATATTATTATTGATCTGAAATTAAAAACTTGAAAGTTTGATAAAAAGTTTGCAAGTTTATGGTTTTAGGGCTATGGATTAGTTTGCAAAAGCACATAAATATAATATTTTTATTTAAGTTTGCACAAATATAATAGAGAAAAATAAGTTATAATAACATCACACAAACAAAAATTCAATGAAGGAGCCTTGGGCTAAGTCTCCAGCTTCCAATGTTCGGCCTTTAAATTATAGGTTCAAATCTGAAATTACATCAGTTTACATAGCTCAAATTGCAAAAACAACACTCTCATTGTGTAAAGAACACTCATAAAAGAGAATTAGAGATTTGAGATTTCTTGCCAGCATGGAAATAATTATTGGTGATCAAGTCCAAAATGGGCCTTGCTTGAAAATTTTCAAAAAAATCATAAGGAAAAAAATAAAAAAATAATTAAATTCTATATAATAGGAGTGAAATATCCTATTAAATTAGTTAAATGGAAAAAAAGACTAAAAAAATGGAATAAAATATTGTGAAAAAGAAATGTAAACTTTAAAGAAAAAAGAAAAGCACCTTCTTCTTTTAAAAAAAATGTAGACAAAAGGGTTGCTAACCGAAAAGCTGATGATGCTAAACATATGTTGGGAAAGAATTAATAAAGTTGCTGATTTCGGAGATAAAAAAATCTTAGCTCTGTGAATGGTATCAACACATCATCTCGGGGAACTGTAGAAATTACAGTTATAATTCTAGTTGTATTTTTTTTTTTTTAATGGTACCATATTAGTCACCTTATAGGTAATTTATATAATTTATATTTCTATTATTTAATTGTAACTGATAAAAATAATATTCTAGTGAAAGAAATAATATTTGCATGCTTGATTAACATACTTCATTATTATATGTCTAATATTTGGATCTAGGTAGACAGGTTATCATATTAACGGTGGCATGTAAGTCACATTGTGTAAGTGCTAAACTGTAGAAATAATATTCAAGTGAAAGAAATAATATTTGCATGCTTGATTAACATACTTCATTATTATATGTCTAATATTTGGATCTAGGTAGACGGGTTATCATATTAACGGTGGCATGTAAGTCACATTGTGTAAGTGCTAAACTGTAGAATAATTTAATTTTCTTAGTGTATAGATAAAAATAATAAGCTAGAAAAGTTAATAATAATAAGCTAGAAAAGTTAATTTTATGAAATTTGAATGGATTCAACAAGTATTGTGAAAGCTATAAGTATGAATTGAAAATATCCATACCAAGCCACTAATATAACAATGACATCATGCATTTCAGATGGAATTTACATGGTTCTTATGGTGCATATAGGTTTATCCTTTTTATTTTACATATGTGTTTAATATGTGTCTAATGAAAAAGAAATTTACTATGTAAAAGGTAAACTAGTAATATGATTCGTTGACTGTAACGATAGTGGCAAAAAAGGATAAAGGATATTAGAAGTTATGGTATCCAAATGGAATGCAATTGGTTCTCTGTTTATGTTGTTGAATAAAAAACTCAACATATTCTTCCCATTCTGGAAGTAGCAATTATTAAATAACTATATAAATGAATACCCTTAATAGAATAGAAAACAACTTAAATCAGATTACGCCTTTATCATCATATCTGAAGTGAGACCTTAGATTAAGTCAGTATGATCGCAAACAAAGCAAAGCAACCAGATTAATAAAAGAAAAGGAAGTGGGTGTTATATCCCATGAAAACTTATAAAAGAGGTTACGATTAATATAGAACTGTTAAGGAAGATTAACTACCACAAGATTAACTACCACATTTACTATGTTCATGCATAATTAGTATGATAAATAAAGAAAGACTTCATAAGAAAGCAAGATACTCTCCAAGAAACAATGAGCTGCGGAGACTTTCCAATATTTTAAATAATTCACAAAAGTACATGAACACACATTAGCCCAAATGTGTATAGAGATGATACAATAATGGTATCAAATGTATAAGCATTTTATTAAAAAAATAAATAAATAATAACAGTATAACAAATCGATTCATTTATGGAGATATTCATTTATATATGCACACTTACTCGATTCATTTATGGAGATATTCATTATGAAGCTCGGCTCGGTTTTGTCATCGACAGATGAAAGCAGTTGCTGCTTGCCCATCCCAGCTAAGGCAACCACATTATTGAGTGCAGCGTTGATGCTAATCAAAATTTTCCACGAAATATTTATGTAGTGGGAAATGCTATGTTTATTGTTAACGCTGCACTCGATAATATGTTTGCGAATGGCTCCATTAGAGATATATTCCTCTCGTCGCTCTGTCAGATTTTACTAAACAGGTATAAAACCCTTACAATGCTTTTAATGTGTGTGTGGTATTTCTGGATTGAAATGGTGTTCCTTTTGTAATGATTATGTATTGTTTTCGTATTGGTAAAATGTTGTGTTGGTTAGTTCAGAATGGAGCAGAGAAAGATCAGACTAAAAGAGCCGGTTTACATTTACAAACAGTTAAGTTGACAATGGAAGAAAGAAGAGGGGACCTGGATATGGAAATAGTGAAAGAATAAAAATTGGAAAGAGAAATGCAGCGTTAAAGGGACCTAGAGCACTGAATTTATTCGATTCATAAGAGACAGTGGTCTAATTGATTGTGAGGTATGTATTTGAAAGTGTGAATGATAAATTTTATGAAAGTGGAATAATTTAATGATGATTTATTTGTAATCTCTCGTTGCTTTAGATGTTTTTCTTGAATTGGAAAACAATTTTTGATGAGATTATAATCTTAATCTAACTATTTTGTTTTTTTTTCTCATGAGCTCATGTTTTTTTTTTTTTTTTTTTTTTGGGGGTCATGATCTCACTTTATATATTATTAGCATAAATTTATGCGAACTAGCATCTTACTTTTTTAATAGATCCCAATAAATTTGTAGGGTCTTTTTTATCTATATGTAATTGTTTTATTGTTTAAAGAGTTTTTATGTTTAATAATTTTTTTATTTTTTAATTGCTTTGAATAATATATGATTTTTTTTTAAACAAGGTATAATATATGTCGCTGTGCAAGGCTTAAGTGCAAACTAATTGTTATGTTATTTATTTTAAAGAGACTAAACATTCATTTTGTCTTTTTAAAAGGATTAGGAATGATGAGCATAAATTATTCTATTTTTGGAAATAAAAACTAATTATGGCAGTGTGGTTCCATAAAATTAAAAAAACACTAATGATAAAAGTATTCCAAGAACTCAGAGTGGTTGAACAGAAAACAATTACTTTTCTTTTTGGGGATAAAAAATACAACCCAATGAGGAAAAGGGGTTCTATGACTTAACGGAAAAAGGAGAGGTAGGAGGATAATGAAAAGTCCTAAGCTGGTGGTGACTGGTGAAAACCTAAGTCACCGAATACTCCTAAAATGCCCTCGAATCCCCGAATCCCTGTAACGGCTACCTGCACGTACTGGATTCAACCCCAATTCAAAGGATACGGTGTATCCGTATGGGGTACGGCATATCCCGACCGTATGTCGTTCGCATATGCGGTATCCCGTAAAACCGGATACGGTCGGGCCCGCGGGTTCAAAAAGCGTTGTTTTTTCTATAAAGGGGGGCTTTACCTCATTTTTTTTCACCAATTTCATTGCTTTTCACCAATTGAGGAAGATTTTTCAGGAGAGGGCATCAAGCTTATGGCCCTACTATTTATATGTGATTCATGGTAATGTTAAATTCTTAAAGTAAAAGTGACATTTTCCTTAATCTTGAATTTTTAACATTACCATGAAATGACCCAGGATGTTCGAGAGTGGTTCCGGCCTCATTGGATTTCATATGGAGAAAGTAGAATTTTAGATCTCATTTGAAATCCAGCAGACTTATCAGTTTTTCAGGATTTCAAGATTGGGTTATTGCAATGTTTCAATCGAATTTTGTCATGTATTAGGGTATGGAACTTGTATTTAAGCAAGAGAAGTGAGCACCAATCCCTCTATGTACCTTGATGTTAGTGACATTGGTTGTCAAACTCCTCTATCATGACCCTACTAAAAATGTACCCATCACTCAAACAAAACCTTGACTATCTGAGATGATAGATAAATCTATGTTTAAATCAATGAATTAAGTATGAATTTTTGTAAAAAATATCTAATTTTTAATATATTAATACATATATATTTTTAAAATTTATATATATTTTTAATAAAATAAAATATAGCGTATCGTATCCCAGAAGTATCATGTTCCGGGGTCATCGTACCCGTATCTGATTCTTCGAATCCCAGTATCCCCGTATCCCCGTATCCTCGTATCGGGTGACTTAGGTGGAAACACTTAGCGTTCCCGAATCTTGGAAAAGAAATGTACTAGAATAGGGGTCCCGAGGTCTCTTTTGGAATTTCTGTCAACCTACTCATCTTAGGTGTGGAACACAGGGGAGATGAGGACATAATCGCCTCTCACCTACCTCATGGTAGGGAGGACATCATCAACAAGTTCTGAAATGAGATAAGTGAACAGATTGCAAAAATAGTAAGAACTAGAAATCTTGTTTAGACAGAATTCTTTTAATACATAAAATGTTCTTTAAATTATGAACTAAATATTTTTACACAGTGAATGTTGTAGGTCTATTCAATAAAGAATAGTGTTTATATTATGAGGTAAAGCAAAATAGAAAACATCTACTGGTAATAAAAACAAGAAAAATTGTTAGTTCGGGAACCATAGTCAAAACCATGGACCCCAAAACTGGTTGTTAATCTGTTAATCTATGATATACTCGGAGAGCAAGAGTTACAAGAAAACAACTCATAAATTTAGATGGTCCGACATCTCTATTAACCGAAAAAAAAAAAATAGAATGATAGAAGGAATAATACACTATTAGTTCTTGAAAAAAGGGATAAAACCTCTAAATGTACACACACAAATTTTAGAGAAAACATGTGCAGTGAATACCTAGAAATGAAAGTGTCATTGTAAATAAATTCAAGAGCGAAAATGTTCTTTCTAAACAACTAATGTAGAAAGGAAAAATAAATTTTGTTACGAGCAAGAGCGATAAGGAGCCTCTTCGAAAGACAAATAAGATTTAATGTGAATGCTCCAAAAAATAAACTAAAAAAACACACTTATATACATATAAGAGGAAACATCAAATTCTGCAACTTCTATTTCATAGGAGTAAAGCCATATTAAAGGAAGGGCCGAATGACCTATCGTTTAAAGATATAGGCGGTCAAATAATATTCCATTGCAAATGTTTAAATAACATTAAAACCCTGTTGCACAGAGGAAATATCCTTTTAGGTTGGCCTGTGAATTCAACTGACAGCTAGGGGTAGCACTAATTACAGTAAACATTCCAAATTGCATGAAACTATTCCAAACAAGGTGAAGCCCTCGAGCATAAATGAAATTAAAATAAATGAAAAACGATGCCATAAAACTAAATTTTGAGTTCATAATGACACGAGTACCATGGGGCTAGTACTGGTACTTTACTTTGATAATTTAAAACCCTAACAGAGAATCTGATACCTATTAAGAAAACGACAGAGTCAGGAATGAAATTGAAGAACTTCAAGGGAAAGTCAAACGCACTGTGTAAACCCTTGCCATTCGACCATGGTATGTTTAATTGCTTCAAGACTGAGACATAAAACATTAGAAAACCATACCTTCCTAATTGCTGAGTGAAGGATAAAAACTAAGGAAAAGATAGAGTAAAATTACATTACCTGGTTTAAATATACTCCACACGCGATGACTGTAATACTGGGAGCTGAAATGGCAAGAGAAAGTTGAGGGAAAATCGATGAAATGAAACTAATATAGCGAGATAATAAGCATAAAAACTGAAGCATTTGGTTGGATTACCTACCATGGAGGAAGGAAGCCATTGCGAGTAGTTAGCATGAGAAACTAGAATACGCATAGCCGGAAAGGAAGTTCCCAGAACCTGAAAAATTCAATACGCATTTAAAATAGATTTTATATGAATGTCTGAGTGCATAAAAAAAGGTGTAGAGCCATTGTCAACTCCCTAGGAATAATAAAACAAAGAGCTTACCCAACTAAAGACTGGTTCAATGCTGTTGCAAAGGGATAAACCCCAAAATTGTAAGTGTATTGGGAATTACCTGGTTAGAATACACCATGGAAATCAAGGCTTAAACTAGAGGAATGGATATTGGTCGATAAAGCTCAACATAGAGCTTGCAAACGCAAAAATGAAGAGTTGGTTAGGGCTACACGGTAGTTGATACCCTAAACAGGTACCGTGAAAATCTCCATCATGGATCTCAAAACCCCAAATCCGATGACGATCAGGAGGGCAGGTGTCACCCGTGCAATACAAATCCCCATGTGAAGGTACAATACAACAAGTCCAGCTATTAACACTAAATCTCTAATGGGAATTATTTAACAATGAATAAATCAAATGTTCAGGTTAAAAGATATGAAATCATCGCATTGTCCTCCAAACTATCAATAATAGGTGTTATAAGTTTTAATATCAAACAACTAACCATCATAAGCTCATAAGTGACACATATAATGACATGAATATAGCTTAGGTGTTGAGAATTAAACAAAGTAGTAGGACCACGTGGGTGTCCATAATATCATAAATATAAGGTGAGTGCCATGTTTACATAACACATATAGATTTACTTTGTTATGTTCGCAATATTTATGTGGAAACTATGGTTAAAAAGAGTAAGTGTATTTTTTATTTTTATTTTATACTATGATGTATGTTACAAGTGGTATCAGAGTAGCATTCATACGATGAGACCCAGTGGGTCACCTAACATGATAAATTGTTGTGTGTAAATGGTGCACAAAAATAAATAACATCGATACAAAAAACACCGCGGAATGCAGGGGAACCTACACCCCAATCCCATTCGGAAATGAATACGGAAATGTGGATTCAGCTGCATGTCGATCAACACTAGTAGACTGCTGGAAGAACAACAACATCAAAACAATATACTGCTAAGCACTGTGCAAAAGTTACAAGAAGAAATGTTCCGAGTTAGTACTGAAAATGAGCGTTTGATGCAAGAGTAGGAAAGGATACTAAAAATCCTTTCCGATAAACAAAATCAAGGAGTGTTACAATCCTATCCTGAAAGATATACGCAGGAAGAAAGTGAACGGCAAGCTAAGGACCAAACAAATGATAGAGTGGAAAGAAGCCATTTGCAATGAACTAAAAAGAATAGAAACTATAACTAGGCTGAGTCTGGTAACGTGTCAGAACAGCAAGAAATTAAGAAACAAAAAGCAGATTCACAAGGTGAGTTCCAAAATATTAAACCAACTACGTTTGATGGAGAAGTAGAGGAGGTGGCAGAAGCTTGGTTGATTAATATGAATAAATACTTTCAATTTTATGAGTCCAGCATCAATCTTAATGCTACGTTGGACATCTATCAATTCAAAGAAAAAGCTACCCTGTCGTGGGAGGAAGTCAAGAATTTCCATAGTAGTGAAGACCAGGACGTGACATGGGATGAATTTCAACAATAATTTAATGAGAAATATCTAACATAACATTTCTATGACTAAAATTCTACAGGATTCCATGATTTGAGATTGGGTCAAATGACAATGGATGAATACATAACAAAGTTCACTTCCTTATTAACATGCGTTCCTTATTTAAGAGATGAAAATGCTAAGGTTCATCGGTTCTTGACTAGTTTTCCGACCCACATGAAATAACAAATTGAGTTCGTAAATCCAAGGACCATGGATGAAACAATTCGAAAAGAAATAATGTGTTACCATAAGTCTAAGGAAAAAGGAGAAATAGGCAAAAATTGGTAGTAAAGAAAAGGGCAGAAAATAAGTTCAAATTAAAAAAATGATAGGACCAATAACTTAAATAATTCTGCAAGAAAATCAGTGAGAAAACAGTTCAGAAGAAACCATCAACAAACTCAGTGGCTGACAAAATAAAATCCTATAAAGGCTTCCAACAAGCCAAAACATGAAAAAAACCGGAAACCACCTCTACAGTACTGGGGATGTGGCGAGGCTCACTATTATAAGAACTTCCCATAGCAGGGAAGAAATGAAACATTAGCTAATCTACAAGAAGCCTCTACAGTGGGATATGTATCCTGGAATATACCCAAAAGTAATGCGGCTTTGGAGGATTGGCAGGTGGATTATCAACCAACGATGATAATACTGGGAGGTAAGTTACTTTCACCCACTGTTTCTATTTTGGTTGAGTCAGGTGCCATTTTAAGTTATGTAAACCCTAAGATAATAGAAACTTGTAAATTACAAAGACATAAATTAAAAAATCCTTGGCTGGTACAGCTAGCCACTAGGGTAAAGAGAAAATTTTGTGCCAAAGTTTCAAACTGTAAACTTGAAATTGGGAACCAACAGTTAAATGTGGAATTGAATGTATTACCTATGGGATCCTACAAGGTACTATTGGGCATGGATTGGCTGGAGAGACACTGGTATCTAATAGATTGTAAAGATAATATTAGATATAAAGAAATGGAAGATGGAACTCGTCAAGAATTATAACGAATTAAGAAGCCCTTATAGTTGTTTCCTATCACAACCTCCCAATTGAGTAAGTGTATAAGAAAAGGGTGCGAAATATATGCCATTCAAGCGGGTTTTTCTAATTCTAAGGAGAAAACCCCTATGATGGAAAGCATACCAGTAGTACAAGATTTCATGGATAGGTTTCTAGAAAATGCACGAGGTTTACCTCCAAGAAGGGATATCGATTTCACTTTTGAACTAAAGCCAAAAGCATAACCAATTTCAAGAGAAAAATATCGGATGAGTGTACCGAAATTAACTTAACTAAAAATGCAACTGCAACAGTTGTTGGACAAAGGGTATATTCAACCAAGTGTGTCTCATTAGGGAGCACCGATGTCGTTTGTAAAGAAAAGGGACGGAACCATGCGAATGTGCATGGACTATAGACAACTCAATAAATTGAGAGTCAAAAATAAGTATCCATTGCCATGGATAGATGATCTATATGATCAAGTGAAGGGGGAAATTGCATTCTCCAAAATAGACTTAAGATATGGATACCACCATATCCGAATTAAAGACGAGGATATCTACAATATTGCTTTTCGTACTCGATATGGGCATTACGATTTTGTGGTATTACTGCTCGGTTTTACTAATTCACCAACAAAATTTATGAGGATGATGTATGACATATTTCACCCCTATATTCATTGACAATATATTTATTCATTCAAAAAGAATGGAAGAAAACAAGGAGCTCTTAAGGATAGTATTGGAGATGTTAAGAAGACATCACCTGTATGCCAAGTTCAACAAATGTGAATTTTTCAAAGAGCATAGAAAGTATCGAGGCCATGTCATTTCCACTGAAGGAATAGCAGTCGATCCAAATAAAATTAAAACTATTATGGAATGGTGAGAACCCCAGAACATGGTGGATATTTGTTCCTTTATGGGGTTAGTTGGATATTATTGATGGTTCATAGAAGGATTCTCGAAGATTTCTTTTCCAATTACATATTTTCAGATAAAGGGAAAAGTATTTAAATGGAAACATGAGTTTCAGAATAGTTTCTAAAGGTTAAAACATTTTTTGACCACTACCCCGATGTTGAGGGTAGCTGACCCCAACAAACAATTTGAGGTCTGTACCGATTCTTGTAAGGAAGGAGTTAGGAAAATTTTATAACAAGAAGGAAGGGTGATTGCCTATGAATCAAGGAAATTAAAGGAGCATGAGCAATGATATTTAGTCTATGACTTTCAACTGACAACAATAGCGCATGCACTCCGAGTATGGAGGCACTACTTGTTGGGAAAGAAATTTGTGTTAAAGACTGATCACAATAGCCCAACCAGCTACTTACTTTAAGCAATCTCATTTAAATTCACGCTAGGAAAGATGGAATGCCTTCTTAAGGGAATTTTATTTTGATATAAAACATGTAAAAGGCAAAGAAAATCATGTCGCATATTCCTTAAGTAGAAAACTGCATTATGTATATGAAATTTTTTATAATCAAGTCAAATGTAAATTTCTATTTCAGATAAAAGAAGGCGGCGAGAGGTATCCTAAATATCGATTCTTATTGCAGCAGGTAGAGGAAGATAGAAGAAATGAAAAAATTTCTGATTATAGAATTAACAAGGACCAATTGTTAACCCTCAAAGGAAAGTTATACATTCCAAATCAAATGAGTTTAAAAGAGTTGATCATGAATAAGTACCACCGCAGTAACTATTTGGGACACCCAGGATACCAGAAAATGCTAACAACGATTAGAAAAATCTATTTATGGCATGGTATGCGAAGAAATATTACAGAGTACTTAAACAAATGTCTGGAATGTCAACAGGTTAAGGTGGAGCATCAACACCCAGCCGGATTGTTGCAGCCCATACCAGTGTCTGAATGAAAGTGGGAAGTTATATCCCCATATTTTATTACTGGATTGCCAAGATCAAAAAGACACAATGACTCCATTATGGTGGTGATTGATCACTTAAGTAAGGCAACACACTTCATACCCATATAATCTACTTACAAAACCGTGCAAATAGTAGATCTCTTCATGAGAGAGATTTTCAGACTGTATAGCATTCCAAAGACTGTTATATCAGATAGGGATGTGAATTTTACTTCAGCATTGTAGAAGGACCTATTTATAGGTTTGGGAACCCAATTAAATTTTAACACCTCTTACCATCCCTAGACGAATGGAGAAACAGAGCGGGTGAATCAAATCTTGGAAGATATGCTGCATATGTACGTGATGCAGTAGACAACAAAATGGGAAGAATATCTACATTTGGTATAATTTTCATAAAATAATGGTTATGAAGAGTCTCTTAAGATGAGCCCTTTTGAGGCTTTGTGTGGGTGACAGTGTTGTACTCCCATCAATTGGAGTAGCCCTGAAACTAAGTTGATGCTTGGACTGGAGATGTTCGCTAATATGGAATCAGAAGTGAGAAAGATCAAAGAAAATTTGAAAGCATCTCAAGATTGACATAAGGTATATGCATATAAAAAGAGAACTTACCGGGAATTTGAAGTGGGTGATTATGTGTATGAAAGGATTAAACCTAGGAAAAGCACACTAACGTGGACCTCCTGTGCCAAGTTGTCTCCTATGTTTTGTGTAACTTTCTAGATATTCGAAAGAGTAGGACTTGTGGCATATCGGTTGGCTTTAACCAGCCATATCCAAGTGCACAATGTGTTTCATGTATCCTTACTAAAACGATACGGGCATGACCCAAAGCATGTAGTCAACTGGAAAAGAATTCAGGTAGGGTAAGATTAAAAAAGTCCTATCTTAAAAAACCAAGTTTTATGGAATTTTAATTCAAGGTCTTGTTGAATTTAGGTCAAACCAAATGGTGAATTTCTGGTCAAACCTAAATGTATACTTGATCAAAGAGAAATCATGCTCCGGAGGTGAGGCATAACCCAGTTTAAAGTGCATTAGAACCACTTCATCTCGGATGAAGCTATCTCGGAAGATGAAGGATTTGTGCGTGAGGCTTACCCAAAATTTTTTGACGAGCTAGAATGAAACACTAAGTATGGTGTTTACTTCTAGATGGGGAAGTTCTGACAACTCGCTTAAGTGAAAAATAATTGTTATGTTATTTATTTTAAAGAGACTAAAAATTCATTTTTTTTTTTAAAGGATTACAAATGATGAACATAAATTATTCTATTTTTGGAAATAAATTTTAACTATGGAAGTGTGGTTCCATAAAATTAAAAGAAGACTGATGAGCAAATTATTCCAAGAACTGAGAGTGGTTGAACATAAAACAGTTAAAAAAATTTACTTTTCCTTTGGGGATAAAAAGTACATCGCAGTGAGGAAGAGGGGTTCTGTGACTGAACAAAGAAAGGAGGAATAGGAAGAGAGTTAAAATTACTGAGCTAGTGGTGACCAGTGGAAACACTCAACGTTCCTAAATCCTGGAAAAGAAGAGTACTGGACTAGGGGTCCCGAGGTCTCTTCTGGAATTTCTGTCAGCCTACTCATCTCAAGTGTGGAGAACGGGGGGAGATGAGGATGTAATCACCTCTCTCATGTTAGGGAGGACATCATCAGCAAGTTATGAAATGAGATAAGTAAACAGACTGCAGAAATATTAAGAACTAGAAATGTTGTTTAGACAAAATTCCTTCAATATAGAAAATGTTCTTTAAATTATGAAATGAAGATTTTTACACAGTGAATGTTGTAGATATATACCTATTTTTACTTTTCTAAAGTATTCAATAAATTACAATGGAACCATTAATAATATGTTGACTGTAATGTGAAAATTGTTCTGAAGCGACTGGAGATCATGGATGCTGCTAGGGTTTTTTTGGGCTCCGCCGCCGCCTGTAACTTCTCTGCAGATCCCGCGCAAGTTTTCCTTGTCCAAGCCGACCTCCCCTTCGCGAGTGTTCACACTGGAGATGGCATCGATTCTGGGCTTCCCAGCTCAGCGAAAGAACGCCTGGAGGCAGCGCCCTGCGAAGTATGGCTCGGATCCCCTGCGGAATGTGGCGCGGCGGCCTTCAGCTCGGAGAGGCTAGACGGTAACGCTTTTTTTGGCTCTGCGGCAACTTCATTCGCATACGCAGATCAGGCGGTGGCATTTGCCACTAACCCCGGCGGCATTAACAACGGATTCAGGGGAAGGAAGGGAGGCGCCCCCCTCCCTCTCGGCATACCAATGCAGAGCAACGAGGAGGTCTGCTCCTGCAGAAATGCCCTTAGACGGTGCGAAGCTTCTGCTCCAATGTTGTCCCCTGCCTCTTTTCAAGTCCAAATCCTTCTTCTCCCAGGGAATACGCTTCTACAGTGGGTTTCCTCTTCAGATCTGGTGCGGGATCTCAAAATAAATCTGGATCGCCGAACTGGGATTCCCTCGATCCACCAGAGACTTCTTTACCAAGGTAAACAGCTTGAGGACCTTCTTCCTCTCTCAAGTTATAATATTAACAGAAATGCTTCAATTGTGCTCACCCTTCGTCTACGAGGAGGCGCTGTTGGGCAGACTTATTCTGCTCCTTCTCACTCTTACAAAGATGCTGTTCACTCTCAGAAACCCACTCCTCCAGAAACCCTCAAACCTCAGCCTTTCTTGGTTGACAAGATGGATGATGCTCCCTCAGTAGAGATCTCTCATCCATATATTGAAGAAGACCTTCAAAATTTTGCTGAAAAAGCCATCATCTGCAGATTCAATGGACTTTGGCCGCGTACAAAGGAACTCTACGAATGGATCCACGAAAACTGGACAAGTAAATGCAAGGTCAGATTTTGTTCAAGGGGTTTCTTTATAGTTTTGTTTGAGCACTCAAAGCATTATGAGCTGGCCTACAATGAAGGACCATGGTTTTGGGGAACAGCGGGGCTTTTCTTAACCCCCTGGTTTCCTGATTTTGACCCAGCTACAGCAGTCATCACCAAGACTCCTGTCTGGATCAGACTCCCCAACTTACCAATCCATCTATGGCATGTCGCAGTTTACAGAAACCTGGGCAACACCTTGGGCCGCTTTGTAACGGCTGATTTTGACAGGGAAATTCAAGGCCTCTACACATATGCTAGAATATGTGTGGAAGTAGACCTCAGCAAAGGACTGCCTGACCAGATCATCATCAAGGCGGGCGACTTAGTTTGGGCTCAGATCTTAGATTACGAGAATACTGCATTTCGATGCCGCCACTGTCACCAAACAGGGCATTTGCAGAACTCTTGCCCCACTCTCCCTACAAAAAAGAAAAAGGATAACAGTACAAAGTCCAGATCCAAAAGATGGACTCCTTGTTCTCCGCCGCCTGCTGCAGACTCAGATTCCTCGAGATCGGAAGATGAAGGGAATGAGGCTTCTTCAGATCAGGGTCCTCAGTCGAAGCACTTGTCCACCAACGCTCCTGGGCACCCTCCGGATCCTACCACTACTCCAAAGCGTGGTCATGAGTCCGCCTCCTCCGATTCGGACAAGGAGCTCCCTCCCCTGGAGAACTCCAGTCTTCAAATCGTCCAAGTTCATTCTCACCAGAATGGTTGGGTTAAAGTTATCAAAAAGAAAGGGAAGAAACTTTGTGTGGAAGATTCCACCATTGGTGGATAGTTGCTGATCTTTCATGCCCTCTTCTTGCTTGTTCTGGCTACTAGCTAGTCTTTTTTCTCTTTTCGGGACCGATGTTGATAGTTTATCATTTCCGGTTGCCGGTATCTTGATTCTCCTGACTGTACTACCTTTGTACCATATTTTTGCTTAATAGAATTAGTCCAATTCAGAAAAAAAAATAATAATATGTTGACTGTGTAAAAATACATTTATTGAAGTTATTTCTTATTTTCAAGAAACAATAGTGTTTATATTATTAGGTAAAGCCAAATAGAAAACATCTACTGGTAATAAAAATCAGAAAAACTGTTAGTTCAAGCTCCATAGTCAAAACCCTGGACCCCAAAACTGGTTGTTAATCTGTTAATCTATGATATACTCAGACAACAAGAGTTGCATGAATACAAATAAAAAATTCAGATGGTTCGGACATCTCTATTAACCGAAAATTAAAAGAAAAATATAGGATGAAAGAAGGAATAATACAGTATTAGTTCTTGAAAAAAGGGATAAAACCTCTATTTGAAATGCAATGTACACATACAAATTATTGAAAAAACATGCGCAATGAAAACCCAAAAATGCAACTGCCATTTTAAATAAATTCAACATCGAAAACATTCTTTCTGAAAAAGTAATGTAGAAATGAAAAACTAATTATGTTATGAGCAATAGAGATAACATGCCTCTTCGAATGAAAAATAAGATTTAATGTGAACACTCCAAAAAAGAAACTAAAACAACACACTTAAAGGAAGGAAACGTCAAATTCTGCAACTTCTATTTCATAGGAGTAAAGACATATTAAAGGAAGGGCCGAATTACCTATCGTTTGAAGGTATGTGGGGGTTCAAATAACCTTCCATTACAATGGATTAAATAACGTTAAAACCCTGTTGCACAAAAGAACTCTCCTCTTACGTTGGGCCTTGAATTTAACTGACAACCAAGAGTCACACTTAATTACAATAAAAATTACAAATTGCATGCAACTGTTCTAAACAAGGAAGAGCCCTCTAGCATAAAGGAAATTAAAATAAATGGGAAATAATGCCAAAAAAATAAATTTAGAGTTCTTAATGTCTCAAGTACCATGGGGATAGAGATGATACTTTACTCCGACAATTTAAAACCCTAACAGAGAATCTGGTACGTGTTAAGAAAACGACAGAGTCAGGAATGAAAATGAAGCACTTCAAGGGAAATTCAAAGCCAATGTGTAAACCCTTGCCAGTTGACCATGGTATGTTTACATGCTTCAAGATTGAGACATAAAACATTAGAAAACCATACCTTCCTATTTTTTGACCAAAGGGTAAAAACTAAGGAAAATACAGAGTAAAATTACATTACGTGGTTTAAATATACTTCGTAGGTTATGACTGTAACACTGTGACGAGAAATGGGAAGAGAAATTTAAGGAAAAACAGATGACAAGAAAATAATCTAGCAAGATAATAAGGATAAAAACTTAAGGATTTGGTTGGCTTACCTGCTATGGAGGAAGGAAGCCGTAGTGGGTAGTCGACATAAGAAAATGGAATATGCATAGTCGAAAAGGAAGTTCCCCGAACCTGGAAAATTTAGTACAAATTTAAACTAGATTTTATATGCATGTCTGAGTGCATAAAAAATGGTGTAGAGCCACTGTCAACTCCTTGCGAATAATAAACGACGATAAGGAGGGTAGGTGTCACCGATGCAATACAAATCCCCATGTGAAGGTACAATACAACAAATCCTCCTATTAACACTTAATCTCTGACGAGAATTATTTAACAATGAATAACTCAAATGTTTAGGTTAAAAGATATGCAATCATCGCAGTGTCCTCCAAATTATTAATAATAGGTGTTATGAGTTTTAAGATCAAACATATAAACATCATAAGCTCATAAGTGACTCGTATAATGACATGAATATATCATAGGTGTTGAGAATTAAACAAAGAAGTAGGACCACGTGGGTATCCATAATATCATAAATATAATGTGAGTGCCAAGTTGACATAATGCATAAAGATTTACTTTTTTATGTTCGCAATATTCATGTGGAAACTATGGTTAAAAAGAGTAAGTGTATTTTTTTTTATATTTTATACTGTCATGTATGTTACAACAGTGTTGACATTATAATATTTTAATTAAAATGTGCTCTGAGACATTTTATCTATGGACTACATTGTACATACTAAAATGATTTTTTTGGTTATTAATATATTTTTAAGTATACTTCTTAAAACATTACTTAATCTTGTATATTAAAATAATGTATTGATGACCCACATTGATTTTTTTTATTATTATCAATATTTTTAAATGTCATATATTAATTTTAATATTAAGAATCAAATTATTTTATTTTATTTTTTAGCTTTCAATTTATGTTTTAGCTTTAGACATTGAATATTTCTTTATATACAACAATCAAATATATTTTTTTAACAATTTATTTCTATATATAAATATATGTGAAGTTGATATCAACATAAATTGGTTAACATATATCTTCAAATTGTTTATTTAATTCTTGTGTCTCAAATAGTTTTGAAAACTATAATTTTAAAATTTCTAATTAGGTTATCTATTTAAAGTTGATATGAAATCATATTAATTCATGTGGACATCAAAATAATAGTCCACATTGTTGTCCACATTTTTCTTCTATTTAGCAAATATTTTCCTTTTATTTTAAGAGAGATAAATTTCAACTCCACATTGAGAATGGATGAAATCAAAATAAAAATAAATGGATGAAATTGAAATTCTAGTCCACATTATTTTTCCATTTAGAGAATATTTTAGTTTTATTTTAAGAGAGACAAATGTCAACTCCACATTGAGAATCCACTAAATCACACATATCCCTCACATTGGTTGTAGAAATGAAAATAAATGGATGAAATTGAAATAATAGTCCACATTATTTTTCCATTTAAAGAATATTGTAGTTTTATTTTAAGAGAGACAAATGTCAACTCCATATTGATAGTCCACTGAATCACACATGTCCCTCACATGTCCCTCACATTGTTTGTAGAATACACCTCTTGGTGTAATATAATTCAAAAATAAAATTCTAACAAGTTGTACCAATTACAAATTTAAATTTTGAATATCAATAAATTCCAATTCAAAATAAATTACAAAGTTAAATCTAACAATTTCAACAAATTATGTACATTAAATAATTCAAATGTCTTCACTAATTGACATAAGTATAAGAAAATTACATTTTTTTATCATATATTATTTTTTTAGAATTAATATAGATCCATTTTAACAACATATATAATCTCTTGAGGTGCCAACCTATTTTAAAGTGAAAAATAAAAATAAAAATGCACCTTAAGAAAATTTGAAAAGTTAATATTTTTAATTATAACACATTAATTTTCTATTAAAAATGAAATGGATATTTCTCGTAATACTTTCAATTATTTATATATATATATTGATTGTAACGCCCACGTAAAATATTGTAAATTACAATTTTACCATGAATTAGTTCATGGGAAACAGATTCTGGAATTGGTTGAAAGATTAAACGACTTCTTCTTAATGAAATCACACCATAAATATGAAAGGAGATTACGAGTTGAAGGTGGGTAAGGTTGCTACTCAAAGTGTATAAATAAATGTGAGGATCTGGCCCTTACTATTTTTTTTCTGAGTTGATCTCCATCTCCGTTCAAGTGCACGCAGACTCAGTAATTAATTCCTTTTCATTCATGAAAGTTTGATAATGGAGTTGATGAAGGTCCACGGCGTTCCATTCTCATCGTGCACAGCAACAGTACTCACCTGTTTGAACGAAAAGGAGTTGGACTATGAGCTCAACCCTGTAAATATCATGGAGGGGCATCACAAGCTGTTCCCATTTCTCTCGATCAACGTGCAGGCATTCACCGCAATCTGGTCGATTTGCATTGCAGTTAAGTATTTATCTTCAACTGTTTTTCTTTTCTTTTTATTATAATTATTGCAATAGGAGAGTCGACTACCAAGTTAAGTGAATTGGCTTATTTTATTTATTATATAGTCTTTCTCTTTGTGAGTTAAAAGACATAAGAAAAGAATATATATAGAGGGTGTTAATTTATTTTCATTGATAAGAGTCGACTGGAATGAAAGTCGACCAAGAAAGGTGATTTTGGCTTACTCTCTCTTTATTATATAGTCTTCTTTTTTGTGAGTTAAAAGATATAAATAAAGACTATATATTATATTGTTTGTTCGCTAAAGGATTATTAGAAACTAGAAAGAATACTAATGTTCTTTCTCATATTTTTTGAGATAAGTTACCTATACCAAGGAAATCATACGTACTTAGTTTATTGGGATACAATTGAAACAAATTTACTGTCTCATTAGTTTATTGGGATACATTTGAAACAAATTTAATGTTGGCTATTTGCGTAAGAATGTATTTACCTTGGGAGTAGAAGATAAGAATGTATTTATCTTGGGAGTGGAAGATAAGTCCATTGCTTTAATTCCTTTGCAAGGGTTTGCAAAGATTACATGTTAACTTTGTTATTATTTTAAAAGGTCTCTCTAGCTCTTATGCCCAAATAAGGGGTAGTCATGCACCTTATTTTTAAAAGAGATTTTCTTGAATAGATTCATAAGAGGGTAACTCTTTAATAAAATATTTACATAAGCAAGAAAATAGAAGAGGAATGCTCTTATTTTAAAAAGAGATTTTTTGTACTCATTAAATTATGAAGTGATAACAAGTCTATTCTTGAATAGATTAAAGAGAGTGACTTTTGAATTATTTTCATAGTGAAGAAGAAAAGAGAAGTTTCTCACATTAATATTCTATTCATTAACGGTGTTGTAAATAGTAATTTATTTAATAAATCCATGAATAAATTACCATGATAGTGGTAGAGGTTAATGAATTAATAAATCCATCGATAGTATTCATAAATCCATGGGTAGTTTTCCATGGGGCTGATGGAGATTAATTGTTTCATAAAACCATGGGTAGATTACCATGGTGTTTGCAAACATTAGTTATTTAATAAATCCATGAATAAATTACCATGATGTTGTTAAGTTAAGTTATTTAATAAATTCATTGTTAAAGGAACTAATCAGTTTATTCATCTAAGTGATTATTTTATATTATCATCAACCGCATGTTAAATTCCTCTTGGAGAAAGATCTTGCATATACATGCAACATATGTATTAGATTTTAATTGAACAATAATATATATTTTTGTATGAAGAAAGATAGCTTGTAGTATTAAAACTACATTGAATATGATTGTTAGTTTAATCTTGAAAATAAGACATGTATTTATATTCTTCATTACGTATTTTTACATATGTTTACATGCTCACTACCATTGAGACTTTCTTTGGAGAGACTCCTGAAGGAGGTTATGTGCTTCCTTGTGTAAGCACTCCTTTAGGGAGAATCTTTTGGAATCTGTATGCATTCGCATGCATGGAGGAAACAATTTTTATGCTAGCTTGCATTCCATGCACTAAAAGTAATAGCTTAAGGGTTAGCTATTTTGATTAAACTTATGTAAATCACATGCATAAATATCTTAACTGATGTATCAGTTTATTTTAAAGAAAGCTTGGGAGATGTAGCCATTGTCTTGCAGGAATGTGCTTATGCGATGTAAGCATTAGTTATTGTGATGACTTATAAGCAGCACATATGAGGTATGTGTTATTAAAGAGAGAATGACAAGGTACTTTACTTGTTTGTCATGATTACACATTTATTAATACTTTATGAATCTTGACATCATTTTACGTTGAAGGCATCATAGCGGGGAATGATGGTGACATTTACGAAGGAATATTATGCTTGTCCTAGTGGCAGGTAAATGATTAATGTTAATGCAGATGAGTGCAAGTTGCAGGAAGGTTCAATGTACGATGGTCCATTGGAGGTACATCCATGCCACCAATATCTGAAGATCTAAAGATATGAAGACCAGAGGGTAAATGGTATCATATTTATTGTAATGGATTTAAGCTAGATAGTTGCATATTTCCTTGTAAGATTATATAAACGATGGTTAAGGGATGGTATCCCTTATAAGCCATTGAGTGATGGGTTGAACACCCTCATGAGTGTTTAATAATAAAATTAAACGTTTGTTGGTTTTCACCCTACGGGGTTTCCAGGGTATATTGGTGTTCAATGATGTGATTGACTATTGTGTCAAGTTGATGATGTGGATTCCCTTTCTTGTTGTGATATTTATAATGTCAAGTATGTGACGACAACATGAAAAATGAAATGAGTGGAAGGTTACATCATATGGTATTATATTAATGAATTGTAATGGAAGATATTAATGGTTAAGGAGCTTATATTAATGATGTGTAAAAATTTTAACTCATTACTTTTCCATGTGAAGCTATTGGTGTATGTTACAAGTGGTATCAGAGCTAAAGGTTCAAAAACTGATGCCTTTGGGATTTAGCGAAAAGGAATTGAGGGATCCGAGATGAAATGCTCTTATGTGAAGGAAGGCATTGCATCTCTAATCCAGGTTGAACAAAGACTTTCAAGAGATAAGTATTATTATCTTTATTTTCTTGAAACGCTAGTTATTGCATTTATCGAAAATGCACTGCTTACAAAGTAAATACCTGTTGGGTTAGAGTTTCTTTAGAAAAAGGACATGGAAATACTTGTTTAGAGTTTCTTTAAAAAAAGGATATGTATTTTCCATATACGTAAAACTTCTATTGTTGTGTTGAAGTTTCCTTGAAAGGAGTTGGGAATTTGGTTTCTTGAAAAATGAACATGTGCGTGTTTCTCTTGAAAATTTAAACTAATATACATTTGAATTTTTCTAGGAGAGAAATATGTATATTTTAAAAATAATTCTTTCATGTGAATCTTGCAACTAAAAGAGACAAATATAGAGTAAAACGTGGTTTTACTTAATATGCAATATTGTGCTAGTTCTTTTGGAAAGTAAGAAAGTAGACCAAACAACTATGCTCGTTTTGCTGATAAGAACCCATGTGAGTCTTGCAAAGATTACTAGTATCTATCTTGAAAGGTGTGAGCAGTAGTAAAACATAAACAAGTAAACTTGCTTGCCTGTTTAAGAAAAGATGGGAAGATTGTTTTTCTTTAAAAGGGACTACGTACTTGTGTGTTAAGTGAAAAGGAATCCAAGTTCTTTCTTGAAAATAAATATAGGCTAAAGAGAATAACCTCTTGAATATATTACATTGTTAGATGGATTATGTCAACTTTTGATTTAGGTATATTAAAGGTTAAGTTAACATTGTTAATATTGCGTAGTTTTTATGCATAAAAGAGGCAATCTATGATAAATTATTGGAAGCAAAGCATGAGCAACTTGCATGTAGAATCATACAAGAACAAGGTTCTTTGCATGCAATAGTTGTACTAAATTTCATCGAAAAGAACATAAGTCTATATGTGGAAATGATAACATGTTTTGTAATCATACTTTAGAAAAGGTTCTTTGGCAAAGAAAACGAATTAAATGTACAAAACTAAAGTAATGTTTTGGTTTCCTTGAAATACATACATGGCTATGTGGGTATAATATTTCAATAATAAGATATGTATTCTTATGTTTTATGTTGAGGAGGTAAATCCCCTCTGCGGACAGAGGCGATCCCTACTAGCCCAGCAGGGGTCTAGCAACAAACAAACAATGCTATGACGCAAGCTCCTAATTACGAATGAAAGACTTGGGATAGAAGCCTGCCTGGATTCCAACGCTATGACCTGAAGAAGAAGTATCCCCGTCCTTCAGCCCTGGCAGATCACAATCCTTTCACGATCTCCGCGGATGAACACCTGCACATAGAAGAAACGAACAGATACAAGCATAGGAACCAGCATACGTAACTAAACATCGGTCAGAAAAGATATTACTCGCATTAACATGATGGAAAACGGAGAGGAACCATAATCATAGTCATCTATTAAGTAATAAACGAATAGAAGTTACAACCAAGTTCTGACGTCGCAGCTTCCTTCGAACGGGTCTCCGGTCGTCCACGTCTCGCAAAGCTCGCCAAGGAAAGGGAAACCTTTCCAGAGTCTCGTAACAATGGTCTCCTCGCTTGAATGGGCCTTAAGGGAAAGAAGGGATTCTTTACAGCACAAAGGCACTTGGGAATAGGGAGATGCAAAGCTTCAGCACTTCCAGACTAGCTTGCCATGGATCCGAGCAAGCTTTTATAGATGGGGAAGGAGGGAGTTGGGATCCCTATTATTATGGGATTGGCCCTATCAACAAGGAAGGTTCCATAGAAGGTGGAAAAACTACTTCCCTTCCATAGAACTCCCGTAGCCAAACCTCCCAACTCAAGATAGGCAGTGGTTGTGAGTTTGTTTGAACTCAACTTCCGCCATCCATATATATAAAACAGTCCCTAAAATGGGTGGCGCGATTGCTGCTCTATGACAGAGCGCCAAGTGGCGCGACCTCTTTACAGGATTTCCCTGAGTGGCGCGAGTACTGAACTGTCTACCCGCGCCAATGCAAAAAGAGCCGTTTTTCATGGATTTTGCAAGGAGATGTCTCAAGGGGAAATGAAGCTCATACTCAGAGGGATGCAATGATGATGTTTTCAGTGCATGACAGTGTTCACAGGTCACGTTATGGGTCCTCCATTGTGCGGGACGGGGAATGGTAGGGACGGTGACAAATTACTGTGTAACAGATGCCCCCCAAAGCATGAGGCCCGAGAGAGAGAGGGGTGAAATGCTTTACGAGAACATGTCCAACTGAAGGCCCGCCGTCGGAAAACCTGCACAGAAAGATACAACTGATATCTCAAGTACATGATGTATATATATGGTATGGACGCAGCCATCCTAACAGAGTATGCTATAATCCGGATCTAGGGTATGGGCGCAGCCATCCAACTAAGATCAAACAAATAGACTCAGGTATGGTCACAGCCATCCAATCATCGAGTCATGTACATAATGACAATAATCCACAATCGCAGCCTGGATTACAACAGACACAATCCAGGGTCTTGCGCTCCATCTCGACCCAAACAAGTACAAGTTCTAGCATGCGAATGTGTGAGCTGATGTCGAATATGTAAGAACATCGTCTGATTACCAGCCAATGATGAAAGTCGTTAACAGACGCGAGAGAAACCACCAATAATGACGATGGTTCTCGTTGCACACAGTACACCCACGCGTGTGAATAAATGAGTTGACGTCGAACACCCGCAGAATCATTCGATCAGAGGCCAATGATGAAAACCTCACGTCGAACGCGACGAACCTGCCATTGAGGCATGCAGGCTCCAAGGTACCATCAGGAGTCTCTAGACCAACTTCCTGGATAATGAGTTGAAGTCGACAGGAAGTGACCTTGATCGAAGGTGGGCCATAATGATTCCCACATCATCGACACGAGAGAGAGGAACATAATGTTTTGTTGTGAATCAGGATCATATGAGAAACAGAGGAAGGTTGATATTCGCAGAGGCCAACTTCTCTTGAACATATAAACGGCACGACAATGGACTTGGCAGTATTTGACATCAACAGATCAAAGGTCATGGCGACGAGGTAGTGAACAGATGAGAGGTCAAAAGAGATTACCCAAACCCATGGAAGCAAAGTGAAACAACGAGATGAGATGTCCCCAACCCGACACGGATGCAGACAAGTGCCATGTTCAAGAGCGACATACTGCCGACGATAACGACGATGGTTCCATTTTTTCCCCCACCATTTCTGGCGAGTACCCCAATTATTTTTGACAACAAGCTTGAAGGGGATAGCATATGCTTGTGATATAAGTCCGCCCTTCGGGCGAATCCATCCTAGTGCATTTAACGAGTCCTAGGAAGGAGAAACTCGGAGAACGTCATTTCGACGAAATCCAATGTCATCAGGGTTTAACGAGTCTGACAAAGGAAGAACTCGACGCCTTTTCATGTTTAGAGAGTTTGAAAAGACAGCGGAAAAGAAAACTCCACAGGTCCCTTTTCGTAAATAGTTCCCCAGATCCGAAAAGGTAGAAACAATATCCGGGAAAACCTCCTAGTCGCGATAGGCTAGGGTATTCCTTTTTCGTAATCAATCCATCCCAGCCCGAAAAAGGGTTAAACTTATACTGGGCGGATGTCGATTCGTGTCCAATTTAACGAGATCGAAACGACAAGGGCCTCGGCAATCTTTTCATGTTTAGAGAGTCAGAAAAGAGCTGAAAGGTGACTCCTCCTAAAGGAACGAGTGGTATAAAGGGTAGCAACTGGTTCCGGTAATGGTGGAACTGCTCAAAACATGATAAAAGTCAAGAGGCTGGCTAACGAGACCACTCATCGCAGCGGTTCCTCAGGAAAGGGTAAAACAACCAAGTGAAGGCATATGATTGGCCAAGCAGATAGTGACGATGGAATGAGAAAACCAAGGCTCATCTGGCAACAACAGGCCAATAAAATGACAATCACAAGAGGTAAAATGGGCATGGTTTCATTTTTACACAAGCTTGAAATCAAGAAACTCTGCTTGAAATTGGTTTCATTTTTACACAAGCTTGAAACAAAGATAAACTATGCTTGAAACCGGTTTCATTTTTACACAAGCTTGAAATGGAAACAAACTATGCTTGAAATGTTTAAGCATGCCCCCAGCATGGTGACTCAATTCGAGGTACATGCCCCCCATGCTTCAGTCCATATGAAAGGCAGATGGAGTGAAGGTTCAAGTTACGAGATCAAGATAAAGACTCGACTGGGATTTTACGAGATCTAAACAAAGACTCGAATTGAACAGGAACGTGTTTCATTGTTTTAACGAGGTTGACACATTACAAGAACTATCCTCAGACACCCTTGTTTCATTTTTTAAGGAGCTTGACACAAGACAAGGAACTCTGCTCCGACAACCTTGTTTCATTTTTTAAGGAGCTTGACACAAGACAAGGAACTGTGCTCCGACCGACTTCATCATAATGAACAAGAAGTCATCGCTTCCAAGAGTTCCACACCAGATGGGAGGAAATCATCCTGGAAGTCAGGACCCAATTCCCCCAGCACTCGATGCACGACGGCATCATCACTGGGCACAGGCACGGGGTAGGTAGACACATAGTTGACCTGCGGTGGGGCAGAGACAACAGGTGGATAAAAACCAGGAGGGGGTGATGGCGGACCAGTTGCCATAGTAGGACCAAAGAACGACAGCTGATCAATGGTCACGATCCGTCCTTCATGTGGAAAGCACATCACGCGAAAGAGGGAGGAGACAAGTGCTCCCATGGCATAGGTGTAATCGCGCCCCAGGAGCAGATTGAAATCCAAAGGGCCTGGAACGACCATCACGTCCATATGGACGATTTTACCTCCCAAAGTAACAGGTAACCTTGGAAGGATCCCCAACGGTTGACTGGTTCTTCTATTGAATGTCAACAAATTCTGCGTAACAGGTGCAAGCGGCGGTGAACCGAAAGCTTGCCAGGTAGTTGAAGACATAATACTAACAGAGGCACCTTCGTCTATAATGGTGCTGGGTACAACCAGACCAAGAGCCTGTACTGTGATCTCGAAAGGCACATAAGACGGAAGGCGAAATCCTGCAAATCGACTCCAATCAAAGGAAGCGACCAAACTACTCGGAGGGGTTACCATTGAAATGCGAAGGTCTTCCCCTGATGTTACGGAAGAAGGAGCATCCTCCATAACCTCCATCTCGAAGGTGGGAGGGATATCCTCCGGGGCCTCCATCATGGGAGGCGGAGGAGCAGCTTCTTGAAGTACAGGGACAGGAGAATCTTTCTCCAAGTCTGAAGAATCTGAAGAGATCAGAAGGACATGGGGGGTGTGAGGTCCACTCTCGACAGAAAAGACATGGTGCACCGTGGACGGGGCCAGTTCAACCGATCCCACGACCAATGGTTGGTCAGGGATGGATTCGTGAATTTGAATTTCTGGGGGAGTGGGATCGACCAAGGATGAATCTTGACCAATCGCGGCATCGGCAGGTGGAAGACTCAAAGAAAGCTGTTTATAACCAGCCGGGAGGCGTGGTGCAGAAACAGTTGGGTTGTCCAAGACTCGCTTGGCTTCATCCATATAAGGACAAAGGTGAATAGCATGGTGCCCTTCACACAACTTACAGGGATTGGTGATCTTTCCCTGTTTCTTAGAGTTCTTATTAACAATAGCTGAAGACGTGCCCCCAACTTGACTCCCGGAAGCCAAAGGCAACGTTGGGTGGCCGTTGGACCATACTTCGAGCACCTTGGGAATGCCAGGGCAGTCTCGAAGAAGATGGTCTCCCGTGCACAACAGGCAAGGGAACTTGACTTTCCGTGGAGGGTTGGAAGGTTTATCAAGAGGAGATTCCTCATGGATAGTAGCCGTACATTTAGCCTCTCGCTTATCAGACTTCTTCTTCTTTGTCTTCTTCTTCTTCTTTTTAGCCACCTGGTTACTCGAATCCAGGCTTTCACCAGGCAAAGTAGAAGATGAGGACGCAGAAACAGGCGAAGAAGGGGAGAGGTCCACCTTGGAATCAACATGATGTTGTTCAGGTGGAGAAACTGATTGACCGGTAACAGAGACATTCGGGACTACAGAGGTTGAGAACAGCCAAACAAGCAACCCAACAGTTAACCCAGGAAGGGACAACGTTGCCATGTATGGAGCACCAACATTCCCAAAAGGAGGAAACTGACCAGGATTCCCTTCTGAGGGGATTCCTTGGTTGGTGAACTCTGAAAAAGTTGCCATCAAACTCAAAACCACACACGGGCTGAACAAGAGTTAAGGGCACACGATCAAACGGTCAACAAGCAATATCTAAGCAGGCGTGAAATCGTGGGCGATTAATTTTACCACATTGGAAAGTAAGAAATTCTACCGTTTCATGTTTCAAGAGTCGAGAAACGATAAAAAGATGACTCTATCCCTTTCAGAGTTGACACAAGCGTGAAAGGACAAGCGCTTGACGGTCTTTTCAAGTTTAGCGAGTCAGAAAAGACCAAATGACTGCTCAGGAAAAACTAGGCACAAAGGGTGTAACAAATATCCGTGAACTGCAATATACACCTTGGTTTCAAATAATGAAACAGAAATCGACCAAGGACTTTCCGTACGTGCAGGTAGTCTCCCCGAATGCTGTGTTCGGTGTATCACGGGTATAGGGCGGCAGACTCGGCTTCCCGTGGATAAAGGATTGAAAACCTATAGGGGTCTCCCTTTATATACGCGACGGTACGGGGAGCGCAAGTCCGTACTAGCGCTGTCTAAAGCCAACAGGCGAACGACAGCTGCTAGGTTTAACGACGCCGGAACACGTCTCTAGCCTAGACTTTCTAAATGTGTTTCGTTAAGTTCCAATGCTGCCTTAGGTTAATTGAATAAATTTTACAGTTGATCTTCAATTAAGTTTCAATTTTCAGGCCCTATCGTATGTAGTGTCTCAAAAGATGCCTAAATGCAAAGCTACATGAGAAAAGAAAAATTTTCAATTCGATGAATGCTATCTAGTTAAGGGAAGAGCTTCAAACAATGATGCAACAAACAGCAAAACTGAAAACGAAACTTTTCAAAACTAGATGACTTTCACTATCCGAAAGTATTCTAAAACATTCAGCGAAGCGAATTATGCAATGTAATCTATGCAAAATTCTTTTTCCGAAAACTATGCAATTGTAATCTATGCACAATTTCCTTTTTCTTTTCAAATAATAAGAATGTACTCAATGCATTTTTTGATGAAATGAGAATCTACTTAATGCATACTTTCAATAAAAGAGAATGCACTCAAAGCGATTTCTAGTTTTCAATCATTAAACAATGTAATCTAAGTTCAATGATGGATCTCAAAAAATACTTTTCAATGCATTGTGATCTAATGCATTTTAACAAAAAGAACACTTTGAGACAAAAACTAAATAAACGCAAATCTCCTTAATGAAGGATGAAGGCAAAAGGGATGCAAACAAACACTAAGAATGCAACCGTTGTTTCAAAATACTTTGTGACAAAATCCCTCAAAAGTTGACAAGACATATGCGGTCAAACACAAAAAGGACTTCCAAAGCAAGAGATCAAAACAAGGCATTCATCCCTTTTACATCAAACAATCATAGAAAGAAGACATCCCAAATAATGAGCAATGTAATCTATGCTCATACATAGGAAAGACCCGAAGGGAAAGACGCACTGTTGAAGGATTAAGGGAAAAAACTCAATTTTCATACACCCTGAAAGTGGCCCGACTTGTACATTGACAACTAGTGCCACTTGGCACGACTTTTACTTGAAAACTAGCGCCAATGGCCAAGTGGCGCGGGTTGCTAACTGACAACAAGCGCCACTGCCTGAAAATGAAAAAACAAAGAATTTCTCCCAACCAAGACCAGACTTCCCACTTCAAGCTGAATATAAAACAAACCCAGAAGCAAAGTACTGACCAAAAGAAGCTTCCGAACAAGGATAACCCTACCACCTACAGGAAATGGCGCGACTGTCTGGCTGTAATCCGCGCCAGACAGGGGATGGCGCGAGTGATAAACTAACAACCTGCGCCAACTGGCGCGACTGTCAAGGCTAAACTCGCGCCAATAAAGCCAACTATGAAAAGGTGAAAATTCGGAAAAGCAGAGGTCAGATCTGATCCTCTGGGGGCTGAACCAAAAGCCAAAACACAAAAAGAACCCAACCCAGAAGGCTCATCAAGCAAGGAAAAACGATCAAAGCAAAACAACATAAACGAGACAAGGAAAACCGGACGGTCCCCAGTGGAGTCGCCAATTTGTTGAGGAGGTAAATCCCCTCTGCGGACAGAGGCGATCCCTACTAGCCCAGCAGGGGTCTAGCAACAAACAAACAATGCTATGACGCAAGCTCCTAGTTACGAATGAAAGACTTGGGATAAGAGCCTACCTGGATTCCAACGCTAGATCTGAAGAAGAAGATGCCCCCGTCCTTCAGCCTTGGCAGATCACAATCCTTCCACGATCTCCGTGGATGAACACCTGCACACAGAAGAAACGAACAGATACATGCATAGGAACCAGCATACGTAACTAAACATCGGTCAGAAAAGATATTACTCGCATTAACATGATGGAAAAGGGAGTGGAACCATAATCATAGTCATCTATTAAAATGATAAACGAATAGAAGTTACAACCAAGTTCTGACGTCGCAGCTTCCTTCGAACGGGTCTCCGGTCGTCCACGTCTCGCAAAGCTCGCCAAGGGAAAGGGAAACCTCTCCCGAGTCTCGTAACAATGGTCTCCTCGCTTGAATGGGCCTTAAGGGAAAGAAGGGATTCTTTACAGCACAAAGGCACTTGGGAATAGGGAGATGCAAAGCTTCGGCACTTCAAGACTAGCTTGCCATGGATCTGAGCAAGCTTTTATAGATGGGGAAGGAGGGAGTTGGGATCCCTATTATTATGGGATTGGCCCTATCAACAAGGAAGGTTCCATAGAAGGTGGCAAAACTACTTCCCTTCCATAGAACTCCGGTAGCCAAACCTCCCAACTCAAGATAGGCAGTGGTTGTGAGTTTGTTTGAACTCAACTTCCGCCATCCATATATAAAAAACAGTCCCTAAAATGGGTGGCGCGATTGTTGCTCTATGACAGAGCGCCAAGTGGCGCGACCTCTTTACAGGATTTCCCTGAGTGGCGCGAGTACTGAACTGTCTACCCGCGCCAATGCAAAAAGAGTTGTTTTTCATGGATTTTGCAAGGAGATGTCTCAAGGGGAAATGAAGCTCATACTCAGAGGGATGCAATGATGATGTTTTCAGTGCATGAAAGTGTTCACAGGTCACATTATGGGTCCTCCATTGTGCGGGACGGGGAATGGTAGGGACGGTGACAAATTGCTGTGTAACAATTATGTCAACTTTTGATTTAGGTATATTAAAGGTTAAGTTAACATTGTTAATATTGCGTAGTTTTTATGCATAAAAGAGGCAATCTATGATAAATTATTGGAAGCAAAGCATGAGCAACTTGCATGTAGAATCATACAAGAACAAGGTTCTTTGCATGCAATAGTTGTACTAAATTTCATCGAAAAGAACATAAGTCTATATGTGGAAATGATAACATGTTTTGTAATCATACTTTAGAAAAGGTTCTTTGGCAAAGAAAACGAATTAAATGTACAAAACTAAAGTAATGTTTTGGTTTCCTTGAAATACATACATGGCTATGTGGGTATAATATTTCAATAATAAGATATTTATTCTTATGTTTTATTCCATTAGTTTTATGGAAAATAAAACCATGTTTTGCATGCCTATTATGTTATGTGTCCTCGAAGAGGAATCATTAGTTTGCCTACTCGATTATGTTAAGTACTCTGTTGGGAAATTACGATTAGAACCTTTATGCATTGTATGCATAGAACAACAACCAATGTGTTAGCTTTATTATATTTTCATGTTCCAAAGGCAAAATCTGAATTGGTGGTTCTTTTGTTAAAGTTTAAGTAAAGCGAATGCACATTGTGTCATTTTCCATTTAAGGAATTTCTGAACAGATATAGTGATTTGTCTTATACGAATGTGTGCGTGTGTGAAAATTTTCATAATAATGTGGGATTTATTTGACATGAATTGATAATTACTTACTCACACTAATGTAGAGATGTTAGAAGAAACCATGTTGTGACATTGTATTCACATCTCATATATGCACCTAAATAGGTGTTAAAAGATCACTCAAATATTTATTATTTATTGATTAAGGATTTATATAATCATGTTATAAAATCTTGTCGATGTTGCTACAAGAAAACATTGTTGTGGAGGAGAAATGTGAATTCTTGATGAGGATGAGGATGAGTATTGCAGTAGGGAGAGAAGTCCTTCAAATGAAATAAAGATAAGTATTTTAAGAAGTCTATGCATATGCATGTTGATTCTTTTAAAAATGAATTGTTACATACATGGCATTGCATGAGATTAGCTTCCATTTAAGAGAGTTCTTAAAAAAGTACATGCTATTATACTATACTTTTTTCCGGATAAGAACATGCATATGAGATTAATATGTGTATTATGCTTCATTTCTTTAGGAAAGAAAGTATAAAAGCATGAAAGAAAAATAGTTACTTTTCATTTGAGCTGGAAGAGAAGTAATTGTTTTTACATGCAATAAAATTTCTAAGTTACCATGCACTACTTTAAAAAGATCAATGTGTATAGTGACGGTGTGTGAAACTAATGCATAAATGCAAAATATGAGGAAATTCCTTATATAAGATGATATAGTGTTAAAATTAAATTGAATAAAACCTCTAAATGGGACAAGTTGTGAAACTTCATTAAAGGACTTGTTGACTGACTAGTGTTGAGTCATCATGGATGCATTAAAACGATTGACTAGTTATGAATGAATAACTAATGAAAGTTATATGCATGAATCGATTTTGACTAAAGCCATTTGGAATTTGTGAATAAGTGATTATGATAATTACTTTGTATGTCAGTATGTTGGAACAGAACATCATGGGAATTGGAAATGTGTGCATAAGATAATATGTGCTTGAGAAATACATATTTACGATTAGCATTGTTTCTTATAGTAAGCATGGGTAGCTTAATAGAAACAGAAAATCTGTGAAAATAAAACATCGAAAACATGGCAATGTGGATTGCAACAGTAAATGTTAAAGTATAATGTTTTAATGTGAAAGATTTTGTTATTTCAGAAATAATACTGTACAACACATGTAGGTTACTTCTAGGGGGGAAGTTGTGACAGCTTCATTAAAGTTAACTAGTATTAACTAGTTAAAGACAATTTTCTTTTATCTGGCAAGAAAAACTTAAATCATGACTGTTGATAAAGAAAATTTTTTAATTTGCTGGAATTAATTAATAAAAAAAAATCTTTTTAAGCTGATGGTAAAAATGTTTCCAAGAATAGGAAGTGGTTGAGGACAGTTGGAAAGACAGTTACCTACTCCTCTGAGGATAAGCTGGATCCCCGGGGAGGAGTAGGCATTCTGTGAAATTGGTAAAGGGGGAGTATTTTCTCGAGCTGGTTGGGACCAGTTGAAAACAACTTCCAGTAACCCTTGTAAAGCCAAAAACATTTGAGTATGACTGGAATTGGAGAATTGGACCGGACTGTCCCGAATTTCTCTTCCAGGCTTTTCTGAGTGTGAATGGATTGGCCATCCCGATGTCACAGCAGAAGAATCCACTATTGACCCGTGACACTATCCAGATTCTGGAGCTAGGGGGCAAGTGGAGGATGTAATAGCCTCACTTGATGGTTGGGAGGACCACAGCTTGAAAGACTAAATTTCCAGATAAATATAAAGAGCTTAGCGCTCGGAAAATGAATTACTGAATGTTTAAGTTCATTTATAATATTACTAATTTGTTTGAATGTCTTAGCAGATGCTAGGATATGCCTATGTTGCATGGATTGACCATCGGTACGATTAGAGAGCTAGATTCTCTCTGAGTACTTTTTAAGTACTGTATGGATGTCTTTAGCAGGAGCTAAGACAGTGTGCACGTGATGCATTGATGAGAGGGTTGATTCTCTCTGAGTACTTATGGAAGTAATTTGATTAACACATATCTTCATATTGCAATAATGTTTGGTAGTTGAAAGTATTTTCATTTTGAAAACTATGTGACTAATGTGATTAAATTGTTAGTCATACATTACAGGCTCTCTCCAGGAAGTGTTTATGGGTGTTCAACCATTCTATGAGAGTTTTCACATCATTTCTTTCAATAGTAATTGGTAAGCTGAATAAGGAATAAGCAGTTAGAAATGGAAATGAAATATTATTTGCGCTATACATGCTTATGACTATGGATAAAAACATTATTGTCTCAATTAAAGGCATTTAAGGAAATGAAAGTGTCTCATTTCCAAGGGAAAGGAGCCCATTTGGACTGCTTATATTATTATATCATGAGTATAAGTTTAATTTCAGTGAGAGAAGCACACTGAGGACGGTGTTCTCTTAAAGGGGGGAGTATGTAACGCCCACGTAAAATATTGTAAATTACAATTTTACCATGAATTACCGAGACAGTTGTATCAAGAAAATCAAGAATTAGTTCATGGGAAACGGATTCTGGAATTGGCTGAAAGATTAAATGACTTCTTCTTAATGAAATCACACCATAAATATGAAAAGAGATTATGAGTTGAAGGTGGGTAAGGTTGCTACTCAAAGTGTATAAATAAATGTGAGGATCTGGCCCTTATTATTTTTTTCTGAGTCGATCTCCATCTCCGTTCAAGTGCACGCAGACTCAGTAACTAATTCCTTTTCATTCGTGAAAGTTTGATAATGGAGTTGATGAAGGTCCACGGTGTTCCATTGTCATCGTGCACAGCAACAATACTCACCTGTTTGAACAAAAAGGAGTTGGACTACGAGCTCAACCCTGTAAATATCATGGAGGGGCATCACAAGCTGTTCCCATTTCTCTCTATCAATGTGCAGGCATTCATTGCAATCTGGTCTATTTGCATTGCAGTTAAGTATTTATCTTCAATTTTTTTGCTTTTCTTTTTATTATAATTATTGCAATAGGAGAGTCGACTACCAAGTTAAGTGAATTGGCTTATTTTATTTATTATATAGTCTTTCTCTTTGTGAGTTAAAAGACATAAGAAAAGAATATATATAGAGGGTGTTAATTTATTTTCATTCATAAGAGTCGACTGGAATGAGAGTCGACCAAGAAAGGTGATTTTGGCTTACCCTCTCTTTATTATATAGTCTTATTTTTTGTGAGTTAAAAGATATAAATAAAGACTATATATTATATTGTTTGTTCGCTAAAGGATTATTAGAAACTAGAAAGAATACTAATGTTCTTTCTCATATTTTTTGAGATAAGTTACCTATACCAAGGAAATCATATGTCCTTAGTTTATTGGGATACAATTGAAACAAATTTACTGTCTCATTAGTTTATTGGAATACATTTGAAACAAATTTAATGTTGACTATTTGCGTAAGAATGTATTTAACTTGGGAGTAGAAGATAAGAGTGTATTTATCTTGGGAGTGGAAGATAAGTCCATTGCCTTAATTCCTTTGCAAGGGTTTGCAAAGATTACATGTTAACTTTGTTATTATTTTAAAAGGTCTATCTATCTCTTATGCCCAAATAAGGGTTAGTCATGCACCTTATTTTTAAAAGAGATTTTCTTGAATAGATTCATAAGAGGGTAACTCTTTAATAAAATATTTACATAAGCAAGAAAATAGAAGAGGAATGCTCTTATTTTAAAAAGAGATTTTTTGTACTCATTAAATTATGAAGTGATAACAAGTCTATTCTTCAATAGATTAAAGAGAGTGACTTTTGAATTATTTTAATAGTGAAGAAGAAAAGAGAAGTTTCTCACATTAATATTCTATTCATTAACCGTGTTGTAAATAGTAATTTATTTAATAAATCCATGAATAAGTTACCATGATAGTGGTAGAGGTTAATGAATTAATAAATCCATGGATAGTATTCATAAATGCATGGGTAGTTTTCCATGGGGATGATGGAGATTAATTGTTTCATAAAACCATGGGTAGATTACCATGGTGTTTGCAAACATAAGTTATTTAATAAATCCATGAATAAATTACCATGATGTTGGTAAGTTAAGTTATTTAATAAATTCATGGTTAAAGGAACTAATCAGTTTATTCATCTAAGTGATTATTTTATATTATCATCAACGTGATGTTAAATTACTCTTGGAGGAAGATCTTGCATATACATGCAACATATGTATTAGCTTTTAATTGAACAATAATATATATTTTTGTATGAAGAAAGATAGCTTGTAGTATTAAAACTACATTGAATATGATTGTTAGTTTAATCTTGAAAATAAGATAGGTATTTATATTCTTCATTACGTATTTTTACATATGTTTACATGCTCACTAGCATTGAGACTTTCTTTGGAGAGACTCCTGAAGGAGGTTATGTGCTTCATTGTGTAAGCACTCCTTTAGGGAGAGTCTTTTGGAATCCGTATGCATTCGCATGCATGGAGGAAACAATTGTTATGCTAGCTTGCATTCCATGCACTAAAAGTAATAGCTTAAGGGTTAGCTATTTTGATTAAACTTATGTAAATCACATGCATAAATATCTTAACTGATGTATCAATTTATTTTAAAGAAAGCTTGGGAGATGTAGCCATTGTCTTCCAGGAATGTGCTTATGCGACGTAAGCATTAGTTATTGTGATGACTTATAAGCATCACATATGAGGTATGTGTTATTAAAGAGAGAATGAGAAGGTACTTTACTTGTTTGTCATGATTACACATTGATTAATACTTTATGAATCTTGACATCATTTTATGTTGAAGGCATCATAGCGGGGAATGATGGTTACATGTACGAAGGAATATTATGCTTGTCCTAGTGGCAGGTAAATGATTAATGTCAATGCAGATGAGTGCAAGTTACAGGAAGGTTCAATGTACGATGGTCCATTGGAGGTACATCCATGCCACCAAGATCTGAAGATCTGAAGATATGAAGACCAGAGGGTAAATGGTATCATATTTATTATAATGGATTTAAGCTAGATAGTTGAATATTTCCTTGTAAGATTATATAAACGATGGTTAAGGGATGGTCTCCCTTATAAGCCATTGAGTGATGGGCTGAACACGCTCACGAGCGTTTAATAATAAAATTAAACGTTTGCTCGTTTTCACCCTACGGGGTTTCCATGGTATATTGGTGTTAATGATGTGATTGACTATTGTGTCAAGTTGATGATGTGGATTCCCTTTCTTGTTGTGATATTTATAATGTCAAGTATGTGACGACAACATGAAAAATGAAATGAGTGGAAGGTTACATCATATGGTATTATATTAATGAATTGTAATGGAAGTTGTTAATGGTTAAGGAGCTTACTATCCTTATTCTAAAGTTACATTATGAACTGGTAAAAATATTCTATGTAAGGATGAGTAAGGAGTATTAATAGTGAATGGGTAATTACCTAACATGTATAAAAAAAATTTAACTCCTTACTTTTCCATGTGAAGTTATTGGTATATATATATATATATATATATATATATATATATATATATATAATTATCTTCAAATTTTTTATTTAAGTTTTGTTTTGAAATATATAAAAGTATATAAATATTATAAATATTACTTGCATTTAAATGAAAGTATAAATTTGTATTTTATTTATTTTAGCGTAACTACTTTATTGTTTTTTAATACAAATTTATGCTAGTTCACATGCACATTTAAATATTTTATTTATGGCTCACTGAGAGTGAAATAGTTTTACATTTCTTTGATAGTGTGTTGGAATTTCAAAAAGGTATAGAGTGAAAAAAGTGATATTAAGATTACTAATGTCTTATAATGTTTTAAACTAAAACTAATAGAATATGTATATTCATTTTTCATATAGAATATCCTAAAAGAAACACACGTCGGCTCAAATATGGGATGAATAGGGAAAAAATTACATATCTGTAGAATGCACATCTAGATGAAATAACGAATAAAGCAAGCAATGTTAGTGTGAGACTATGTTTTATACACTTTTAATTAAAACAACTCTGTATATTTACTTTGTATTTTATCATAGCCAACATTGTTTTAAATTCAATGTTAGAGTGAGACTATGTTTTATAATACATTTTAATTAAAATTCCTCAAATGTGTAAATTTTTTATATTATTATAGTCAACAAGTTTTTTTAATTTAAAGAATATTTTATTTTTTATTTTAAAAAATTAACTTTTCAACTCAATCTTGAACATGAAAGGAATTATACACATCCCTCATACTAGGTTGTAAAATGCCTCTATCAGTACAATAAGGTATTGAAAATATGTCCACTTTGATATGAACATGTTATTGTTTACATATTTTATCATGAATTATTTATGTAAAATGAGGGATTGGGAATTTGTCATCTCCCATATGGAAATATTTCTCTTATTTGGGAAGTCACTATATACATAACTGGCATAGCCACATAAATTAATTTAGATAGTGTAAGAATCCTACATTTCTGTTTTTCAAAATGTTTTTGAACATTCACTATTTTTAGACATAAAACTGGATGTGAGTGGGAGAGGATTCCATGATTAGACATTATGATAATTTAATTATTTTATGGAATAATAGATAATATTGTTTGGAAAACGCTAAGGAAATAATACTAGGGATTTGAGATTTCTTGCTAGTATGGAAATAGTTGTTGGTCGTCAAGTCCAAGATGGACCTTCCATGTCTCCAAAAAAATCTCTAGGAAACAAAAATAAAATTGAATTTAATATGATGGGAGTGAAAGATGATATTAAATTATTTAGTTTACTGAATTGAGTGGAATAAAGAATTGATAAAGAAAATGAAGAGGTTTAAAGAAAATTTAAAAAAAAAAATACCTTCGTAAAAAGGAAAAAAAAACATAGGCAAAAACGCTCACAGACCCAAAAGCTAAATGTTGCTAAAAATATATTGGAAAGAAAATCTAGAAAATAATCCACCAAAAAATCAATTCGGTTGGGTTGTTGATTCTGGAGGTCAATAAATCTTAACTCTAGCGAACTAGTATCAAGGGTTCATGGTCACGAGGCATTGTTCTTGGTTCTTAATTGTTTTACCAATTAAAATTAGGTTTAGAATTCTGGTTTTATGTTGTGTTTATGGTTTAATATTTATCAGGATTATAGATAATTTAGATTTATATTGTTTAATGGTAACTGATAAAAATAATATTCTAGTGAATAATATTTGTATGTTTAATGAACATATAACAATTTGTCATATTCATTGTGGTATTTCAAATATCTTTATGATAGCATGTAAGACAAATTCTGGATGTATAGATAAAAATAATATACATTGGAAAATTTGAGTTAATGAGATTTAAGAGAATCAACAAGTATTGTGAAAGTTACAAGTACGAATTGAAAATAGCTATACGAGGTCACTAATATAACAATGGCATCTTGTATTTTACGATGGGATTCACATGGTTCTTATGGTGCACATAAGGTTATCCTTCTTATTAGTGCCTGCCCCTACAGAGCTGCAAGGATTATTGTAACCATTTTTTCGAAAACTATTAGTTGAAACAAGAACCAAAAGAAGTCATTATACTTTTTAAGCAAAAACTTCTTACGATACTCGGATGAATATTATTTCACATCCAATCAAACATTTTGCCAATATTATTGGCGTCATATCTGAGCATATGAAGGCAATACTTATATAGATATGATATATTTCATGATACTTCAAGATATCTTCTCGAACATAAAGGTAATGGCAGCATTAGTCATTAAACATTTAATGTTTAAGATATAATTTTGTGGAGATAACATATATCCTTCAAAATTCCATGCGAATGAGGAAAAATAAAAAAGTAGAACCAATTATCACCACTTGACCACTCGTCAAGACAAAAGTGTGGCTATCTGCATGATCACTCATCAAGACAAAATTGTGGCTATTTTCATGCACTGTCACCGCTTACCTTTTGCATCTACTCCTTACTGTCTGCATCTATTAGCATCGCTTAACTTATACTGCCTCATTTATCGTTGTAGGCTATGGATATCTTGGTTGTGATGGTATATCTCCTTGTATTGCTTGTTGTTGCTTATTGTGAAGATCATGAATGCTTCCTAAATGCGTCCTAATTAGTTTTCCAAAAGCGAGAGCCCTTTTCTATATTTAGATTATGTATTCTTGTAGAGGATGTATTCTCGAAGGATGAAGCACTAAGCTTCTGGCATACTGCTGAATCTGGCATGGACTCGGTGCAAATTGAATTCTTCAGTTACTGTAGCAGATTATTTTGAAGCTTTTAAGCTTTTGAATCATGTGGAGCACAAAACATCTGAAGCAAAATTTTCTTTTAGGTATGTACTATCATTTAAATATTTTATCCATGTACATTTAAATATTTTTACATGTACATTTAATTGTTTTTACCCATGAATAAGCTCTTATTAGAACATCATTATAGTCCGAATCTATGCACAAACACGGATCTGATATAGAGATTTTAAAATATCATAATATAAAGTAATCAAAACAAACATAATACGTAATTTTTATTAAGAGTATTGTACTAAGCCACCAAAGGCACTCCATTCCCTACATTTTGCATTATCTCTAATTTGGTATTTAATGTAATATTCCCTTTCTTGATCCAGTCAAAGTGGATAGAATCAATCCATGGTACTTACCGTGGTATTTTCCCATGGTATTGACCCATGGTATTTCTTGTATTGATCCATGGTATTGACCCATGGTATTTTTTGTTCGTATTGACCCATCAAGCCTATAAAAGGGAAGAGAAGCTAGGCATTTAGGGCATTCGGGATTATCTATTTTATTATGTTTGGGTTGAGAACCTGGTCTCACCAGTTTTTTATTGATCCTGGGACGAAAACCCCGCGGTGATGTTTATGTGGTGGATCCATCCAGGATTCACAAGTGGGCTTCAATTTCTTATATTTGTGTTCTGTGTCTTTATCACAATTATTTTTAGTTGGAATACCTAGATGTGTTGATTTATTTAAAATTTTGATCCTCGGGATATTACAGTGGTATCAGAGCTGTGCATCCTGCTAGCCTGAGAGTTTTATGCAAGGAACTCCCGTGAAATTTATTTTTCACCCTAGCCAGCATTTCTCACTTTGGTGATATTTATCACCCTATTTGGATTTTTATTTTTTAGTAAATTATTTTTATTGGGAGACATAAGTGAATGGAAAATCATTTATACGTTTGTTGGTTAAATTTGTAAAAATATTTGAAGGCATGATTGACAAAATCATTTATAGATTGTATATAGCCTCTTATGAATAAATGTACCCATGATATTTATATGGAAGATTCATATCTTTCTTGAAAATATGGTCATTGTTGAAAGGCTGGAAAATTATTGCTAGACAGGGATCATTCCCAGGTTTCTCATTAGCTAAGTATTGAGATCCATTGATGCCAATGTCATCATTTTATTTTTGGAAACGCCACAAGAATCAACATAATGATATAACAGTCAATTCTCTGGGCTACAATACTTCTGTGGATCAAAAATGGCAACAATATACAAATTAGAAGCAAGAGCACAACAATAGGCCTTTCTCTCGAAATGTCCATGTTATCCTTCAACAGTGAAAAGATATCCGGACGGAAGATGTAACAAGCAAGTATCTCTTCGAACTTGAATCCAAATTGCAGGGTACAAAGCCAAAAGATGTTCTCCTACAACTAGACACATTAAATGCAGGTTTGAGCTTGATAGATAAATCAGAATGGGAAGGGTCAAGTTGGGCCTTGAAGCCATCCATGCTTGCTTTGATACAAGCTAGGTTCTTAGAGCATTCTTGTGAAAAGGTTAGACTCACGGTCGCCTCTTGTCTCAGTAAAATTATAGCCTTAACTGCATCGCTATTTCCCTACAATGATGACATCATGAGGAGGACTTTTCGAGTAATGGTAGAAGGAATCTAAGGGTTGAACCACACCACCATTCTTACCTTTTTCCAAAAGCGCACAATTTTGGAACACATGGTGAAATTCAAATTTGGTATGCTTATGCTGGATTTGGAGTGTGATGATTTAATCCTTCAGATGTTCCAATACTTCTGCAATGGAATTACAACATCTCATCCAAACTACATCAAAACAGATATGCAAAAGAACATATCTCTGATCTTAGGAGAATATAGGGCCATTTGTGAACAATTGAGATCCAAATTGTTGGCCATTTGGAGGAAGGAGGTAATTGCATCACCTGTTGCTTATGAACTAGTTGAAGGGTTGATCAAAGAGAGCATCAAACTACTTAGAAAGAAGTTAACCAAGGAGGAAATTACAAAGATTTGTGGAGACAGCAAGAATGAACTAAGGAGGAAAGACTTATGCTTTGTATGCAAGGGAGTTTGGGCACTTGACCATTCATGCCCAAATAATAAGGAGGCAACAAGGATAGAAAAATTAGAGACTTCTTCAAATCATGGGGATTCATCCATAGATGGGTTTTCTAATTTTCAGGAGCGGACCTATGAAGGATCTGAGCAGTGAAGTACAAAGGGTGAGCAGCAACACCATGCTCTTCAGAGAAACTTGCAGGACAAGCTGAGCAGTCAGCTTGACAAAGTACATGATGAAAGGAAAGATTCAATTCCTCCTGATGTTGTGGTAGTTGAATCTATAAATGCAATGGAGGACATCCATAAAGAGTATGGGCAATCAAGTATAGACAAAATTCCACCAGTACATCCATGTTTGACAACCAGAGAGGATGGACAACTGATCCTCACATGTGAAGAGGTCCAGGATGAATACACCCAAGGAGAATCAAATGAGGAGAGGATCATGCATTTTCAGGAAAGGATCATGAATTTCAAGGTAGATCTTATGTTGTTGAAGCAAAGAGTCTAGATAGTCCGAGACATTGTCTTACAGGAGAACAAAAAAATTGAGGAACTCATAGGGAAATGTGCCAAATCATCGACCAAGTTGTCGAGTATTGAGGAACAACTCAAGTCCCTCACAAGGCCGCATAAGGAATACAATTGGGAGTCCCATAGCAGCGCTCTACAGGAATACATAGATAAGGCTTGCAACACCAACAACCCACCTTTATACATCGAGAAGAGCAGGGAAGAATTCTCCAAATACATCATGTTGGGTAACCAAGTAGAGAAGCATGAATTGAGCATCAAACAACATCAACATAATAGATTTGTAGATATTCATCCCTCCCCAAGTATGGATTGGCGAGATATTATGAGTTGGTATTCTATCGATAGGCTGATTCTTTGGAGGATACTCACAGCTGAGGGCATATTGCAGCTTGAGCCCTTTGGTGCGGGCAGTAATGGAAGGCTGAAATGGTACCATAACCCACAGGTCCAGGATTTAGGTGGAATTGGGATCCAGGAGAATCCATTGGGGAAAGGATTGTTTGGGATCCAGGAAAATCCATTGAAGGAAGGATTGATCAAAGGATTGTTTGGGATCCAGGTATCGAAGGATCCATTCAGGACTATTCAACATAGAGGGCACATCGGACTGTATGGGATCCTGGTATCAATGTACAAATGTTTCTGTTGTGGATAGAAGTGTATCGCTTGAGGACAAGCAATCTTTGGGCAGGAGGATTTGTAATATTCCCTTTCTTGATCCAGTCAAAGTGGATAGAGTCAATCCATGGTACTTACCATGGTATTTTCCCATGGTATTGACCCATGGTATTTCTTGTATTGATCCATGGTATTGACCCATGGTATTTCTTGTTGGTATTGACCCATCAAGTCTATAAAAGGGAAGAGAAGCTAGGCATTTAGGGCATTCGGGATTATCTATTTTACTATGTTTGGGTTGAGAACCTGGCCTGGTCAGTTCTTTTATTGATCCTGGGATTAAAACCCCGCGGTGATGTTTATGTCGTGAATCCATCCAGGATTCACAAGTGGGCTTCAATTTCTTATATTTGTGTTCTGTGTTTTTATCACAATTATTTTTAGTTGGAATACTTAGATGTGTTGATTTATTTAAAATTTTGATCCTCAGGATATTACATTTAACTACGGGAATTATTTTAGAGGCGCATTCTGTTTCTAAACTCTATAACGTTGTGCATTTATCCACCCATAATCCTTGAAAAACATTAAGTTTTTATAATCAACTTGCCATAAAAAATTCAACTTGAGTTTGGTACAATTAAAAGATGTAATTTCTAAAATTGCTTGAATGGACTCAACAAAATTTTAGTAGCATAACAAGAAAAAGTAGAAGCATAACTAGCAGTACCATAAACATCATAACAAGCAGTAGGGGCAGTAGTAGTAGTAGGATCAAAATAATCAGAAGCAGCAGAATAATCATAATAAGAATAAGAGACCAAATTAGAATAAGAGAAGTTGCAGTAGCGGCAGAAGCTGGGGGGTTAATTGCAGCTAAGTGAAAATGGCCAACAAATGAATCCAAATCACATTGATGATCACAATTTTTAAACTATGAATATAAATGAGTATGCCTATTTTGTATTTCTGGAAATTTCAACAATGCCCTGATAAAAAATATTAAAATCTATGTTTAGAAAATATTACATAGAAGTTATAGAATATATATTTCATTTTAAATGGAGCACAATATGGTTGAACTGGAACAATTTAATACTCTCGGCGTGAACATAATTGCGCCAATTTAATACTTTGGGCAAGAACACAATTATCAGGGCACAAATAGAACTCGATAATATTGAAATGGACGATGAAGAAAAACTAAACCAACACACGAATGTTCTGTTTAATCAACAAGTAAGATTCATTGGTATGAGATTCCATTTATCATTATTCAATGATTGGTATCCTTACCTCATGCTACCCTATTTGGCTAGTGTTATTCAATGAATGGTATCCTTACCTCATGTTATCCTATTTGGCTGGTTTTATTCAATGAATGGTATCCATACCTCATGTTATCCTATTTGGAGGGTGTTATTGAATGATTGGTATCCTTACCTTGTGTTGATCTATTTGGCTGGTGCATGGATTCTTTCGGTGCAAGCTTTGTGCTGCCCTATTTTGCTGGTGCATGGATTCTTTCGGTGAAGCAGTCAGTGCAAGCTTCCCCACACCATCCTTTGGCTCTATTCTAACCCAACACCATCCCCCTTCGAAAATCCTTCGGAAATATATTGTAGGTAGGGCAAGAGAAGCTTCCATCGCTTCAACGGTCTCTGAAACTAAGTTATGTATATTTCTCTCTTAGGACCATAGGGAGACCGATCTCTAGGGAATAAGATATTGTTCCTAGGGACTAAGCTATTGTTGGAACAATGCTTGTAGGAGCACTAGAAGATTTTGTAACATAGATACTTTGATCATTAGGATATGCCTCACATTTCTTATATGTTAGGAGCCTAATGTCTAAGCATCTATAATTTTTACTTATAAAAATAATGATGGAACACGTGAACATGCCAGAACATCACTAGAAAAAACAAGAAAAACAAGGGATGTAGGAAAGCGTGCAAATTTAGGAACCTCGCTGAGAAGTCATCCTTTTCCTAAACGTAGAAAATGAAGGAAAGGAACTTAGGCATATGTAGGAACATCCAAGAGTGCATGGCAAAGGGATTCTTGAACACTACTTTTTAGTAATACAAATGTACATCCCTCCTACAAAGGCAAAAGCACTGGACTTGGATCTTTACTCTATCTGTTGAAATGGCTGCTTATCTACTGGTGCCTTGGCCCTGACTTCTGTCTCTGCTTCCTTCCAGCAACACCGATGGGATGAATTTCCCACGCTGGACTTACCGAGCATGGAAACTAATGAAAAGGGAACCCTTCAACCAGTAACATATGCTCAATAAGTGTCATAATCCAAAGTCTGTCAGAAATTGGAGAGAGCAGAAACGCATAGGATTCACAAAAATAATTATCTTCTATATTCCATAATCAGAGATACATCAAATATATATAGTTAAACTAATGCTAATCTTAGAGAGAGAAGTTGAGAGAATCTCTCAACTTCCTCAACAACCCAATCCAAGATATACTAAAGTAAGCATAATCCTAACTAATTCTAATACCCTCCCTTAATGCTTACTTTACAAAACATATAATAATTAATCACAATTACAACACTTTGAATTTTCGTCTCTTTGTCTGATCTGGTCTTCATTAACACTTGTACCCACTCTGAGATCTCATAGGAAACGCTCTTTTCTCCACCATTTTCGAGCTACCATTCAACCCATTTAAAATACATTTGTTTCTGACCAGCAATAATGAACTTTGCAAGATCAACAGTATTGACAACTCGACTCGTTGGGGCTTCCGCGATAGAGCTGACAAGTGATGAACCATCCTATGGACCAATCACCATCTGTCGGATATTTCGCTTTCGGCTATCCATCAGTGGCTAGGCAAATGGTCTGAATAGTGAATGTGTTCAAGAGATAATCTAACAACTTGACCTGCTTGTAACCTGTAACGGATGCTCCTTGACCTGTAGCACAACAAGATCAGCATATAACAAATTCACACAATCAAATTAGTCATTTGTTCTCTCTTCCCTGTAGAATGTCAAGAACGACTAATTTAAATTATGCTAAATTGTTCATAGTTGGTTATGCTTCAATAATAACTATGCACACGACTCCATTATCAAAATTAGCAAACTTAAGAACTATTCTATTAATCACGGACTTCAAAGCGGATTTTATCTCACAACAGGGCCGTGGACACACGAATTGACTGCCAAAACTATTCTGCAAAATAAATTGCTGCGGCAGAAGGAGCCTAGGGTGATCCAAATCTTCATGATGTCTTCGTGCTTCGGATGGGCTACACTTGGATCTCTGCGCAATTAAATCTGCTCATAATTTCGTTGATGTATGTCAAGAGATTCATATGAATACTGAAAGCCGGCTGCATTTCTAGAAACTGTTGGGGATCATCTATAGATAGGAGTTGATAGAGGTGAAAGAGGGCTACACGCAAAGCCGGACAAGCATCTGCCACAACGCCAATGCGATCCTCGCTCTTGAAAATACCCACTGCATAAAACATAATTTGAACAAATCTTGCCACCAAATGTTTCTGCATTGTGAGAATAATTTCGCTATTATCTTCTCTAAAATTACTGCGAATGAAGCCAGCGAGAATCAGAGAAAAAATTTTGAGATCAGTTGAGGAAATAGCCACGGGTTTTGGATATTTAAAGTATGAGAGAATGCGAAGTAGTTGTTTGGGTTCCAGAATTTCAACTATGGGCGAGAGAAGGCCAAGGACTAGAGGATGATGTTTAGTCAAGTCGAAGGCAAGAATTGTGCACAACATTTCTCTGTGAACGTGCTCAGATTCTTCAGTTCTTCTTCTGTTGCATTTTTCTGGTGAAATCCAGTCTATCTGCGAGACATACACAGAGAATGAAATCCTAGGGCTCTCCCAGTCATTTTTATTCCTTTTAGTCTCTGTCTGCGATGAAATTCGAAGACTCTTCTCATCGCTTCCACTCTGCAAGGAGGCTGCCATTACAATTTTAACTGATCACAATTCCTCAAAGTCTGCTCCCAGTGAATGTATGCTTCATACATCAGAACGACATGATCGACAAGAAAATAAATCCATTTTTTGAGTTGCTATGATGCGTGATTGGCGGTTTAGTGGATTGAGATCCACCTATTATATATATATATATATATATATATATATATATATATATATATATATCTAATAATTTTGCAAATCTGAAACAAATTCATTCGCTCACACAAATAAAAACAAATTCAACACTATTACCCTACTTATGTACAGATAATCAGCAACATAAACTCTCACATTTTCCTGGTCTTCCCATGAGGGAATCAAGACAGAATTGGCTCCGATACCATGTTAGAAATTGGAGAGAGCAGAAACGCACAGGATTCACACAAATAATTATCTTCTATATTCCATAATCAGAGATACATCAAATATATATAGTTAAACTAATGCTAATCTTAGAGAGAGAAGTTGAGAGAATCTCTCAAATTCCTCAACAACCCAATCCAAGATATACTAAAGTAAGCATAATCCTAACTACTTCTAATACATATGTAGGAACATCCAAGAGTGCGTGGGAAAGGGATTCTTGAACACTACTTTTTAGTAATAAAAATGTACATCCCTCCTACAAAGGCAAAAGCACTGGAATTGGATCTTTACTCTATCTGTTGAAATGGTTGCTTATCTACTAGTGCCTTGGCCCTGACTTCTATCTCTGCTTCCTTCCAGCAACACCGATGGGCTGAATTTCCCATGCTGGACTTACCGAGCATGGAAACTAATGAAAAGGTAACCCTTCAACCAGTAACATATGCTCAATAAGTGTCATAATCCAAAGTCTATTAAAGAAAGAAAGAGTCCAACGCTGAGACCAACAGAAAGTTATCAGATCGAGAATGAACCGGAAAACATAAAGCATGCAAAGCCAAAGTTGAGCAGCAACTAGCCCGTTGATAGTAGTTTAGCCAAACCCAGGTCGACAAATTTCAGGATGGGGGTGGGGTGTGCCTGGCCTGTCGGCAATGGCGTGCCTTACTGAATATCCTGCCTTGGGGTCTTGCTACCTAACCTGAATCCTGCAGCAAGGATACGAGTGACTTCCACGGGAATTTTTCCAGATGATGGTCTCCTTTGAGGCATTTTCATTTTAAATTATTGAGAGTATATGAATGAACTGTATTTTGAGCCATTACCTATTTATTAACGAAAATCATTGAGAGTATATGAATGAATTGTATTTTGAGCCATTACCTATTTATTAACACAAACCATTGATGCAAATCATTTTCAGACAACATGGGTTCATTCAAAGGTTGTACAAGTAAATGAGGTGGATAACGTAAGTGTGGTAGCAAATGTAGCACTCAACGGACACGTGAAATGCATGCCAGCTTCAACTCAAGTACTTTACTTCAATTGTTTCTTATAATAATATACATTCATTACTTGCAAGGTGCCATGTTATATGCCTATCTGGAAAAAAATTGGCAATTCACTAAAATTTATCCAATACACAAAAAGTCACATAAGGTAAAAAATGGATACGTAGGCCACGAAACGAAACATCCATATCAAATACTGAAGCCTCCCCATAAACTTTTTGCAATAAATGGGTTCTGCTACTCCCCCACCATTAAACGGGAAGTAATGATTTTTTTCACGGATGGGCACTATTAAAATAAAGGAAAACAATCTAAATTAAAAATAAACTCTTAATAGGATAAAAATGATGTAGAAGCTTTAAAGGTTGTAACATCAGCTCTTCAGCTTTCCTCCAAATAAACCAACAAACCCAGATTTTCTTAATTGAGCCAAAATCACTTCAGCTCTCCTCCAAATAAACCAATAAACTCAGATTTTCTCAATCAAGCCAAAAGCACAATATGTGGCGATGGTATTATCTGGTAGTGAGGTAAAAGCACAAGGTGAAGCTGCCTCATAAAGAGGTAGCATATAATTATAAAACAAAAGTAGAAACCCTACCAGACAATAATTATTTTAAAAGACCATCATATCCATCTCTCATAAGGACGAGAAGCGGCTCTCCACATGTCATTGGGATTAAAATTTGCAGCTCCTCTATGAAGAACAATTATTATAGACAAATGGACAAAATCTCTAGGATTTTGGAGAATGAAAATCGCTTGCATGTCAAGTTCTCTCAAGGCAGGGACTTGCTGCGGCATCATCCGTTCTTGTTTAAGAAATCTGTGCAACCGATGGAAAATTTACTATGTAAAAGGCTGGTAAACTACTCATATAAATCAGTTGGCTGTAATGAAAAAAGGGGATAAGGGATATTAGAAGTTTAGTATCCAAATAGAATGCAATTGATTTTTTTTCATATTGTTGAATGCAAAATTCAGCATATTATTCCAATTATGGAAGTAGTAATTATTAAAAAACTATATAAATGAATATAAAAGAACATAAAGCATATTAATAAATACTTATAAAAGAGGTTACAATTAATATAAAACTATTAAGCAAGATTAACTACCACATTTAATAGGTTGATGCATAAATAGTATGATAAACAGAGGAAGACTTCGTACGAGAGGACGACTTCATACGAAAGTAAGAGATTCTCTACCAAACACCAAAAATTTCAATATTGTAAATAATTCACAAAAGTACATTAATACACACTAAACCAAATGTGTATAGATATTATACAGTAATAATAATATCATATGCATATAAATTAAAAAAACACAATATAACAAATTGAAACATCTCAAACAAAAGGACTTAAAATTAATGTATTTTTCGAGGTCTTCTAATTATATAGAAATTATTTCAATATGAATATCTAGATATTCCAACGTGGGAGGAAAGTTGAAATTAGCATCACCACGAGAAAAATGAGCACTAAAATTGCTATGAAGTCCACAAAAGTAATATATATGCCTAAAATATAAGTACCTCAGAGAAACACAAAAACAAGAAACACACAACTATTTATAGAAGGAAGGGCACCATGAGGAACATTAGCAACGAGCCACCATGTAGCATCCCATTCAGTGTAAAAGAAAGGAAGGAGGAAAAACCATTTGTTGAGAAATATCAAATCAACTATTACAAGAAGAATTCATAATCTAAATTACTTATAAAAGAGGAAACGACCTTCTCAGAACTGGAATTCCCCTGCAATAAAAATAAAATGGTAATGTACGGACAACCAAAAGTAAAAAGAAACATTTTTTTTACTGAAACTCATTATTTCATGGTACCATGAAACCCTCAATAAGCACTAAGCATAATATAGTTAAACCCAATATGTATAGGTTATGCTCAAATCGAAAGGGAAACAACTAAAATAACAGAAAGAAATCATTAAAACATTTTACAGGTCTCACTTAATATGAGAGTTTTGGATGCATAGATTCAAACCCTCATAGTGAAACCCAATATGTATAGGTTATTCTAAAATCGAAAGGGAAACAACTAAAATAGTACAAAGAAATCATTAAAACATTTTACAGGTCTGACTTAATATGAGAGTTTTCGATGCATAGATTCAAACCCTTATAGTAATAGGAAAGGGTTCCATTCTTCCACAATGTCAATCAGAAAAAATAGTGAAGAAAGAACAAATATTTTTCAAAATAGTGAATAAAGAACATATATTTTACAGACTCTATGTAATAGAATAAAAAATGAAACCACCCAAAATTGGAACCTTAGTAAATTGCTTTTTGAAGGCTTACTCACCTTGAGAAGCCTAATTTGATTCCAAGAATACTAGTCGCACATAGACAAGCCGGGTAAAATCTTAGAATAAGAGTGGAATATGGTAAACCCTGCAGAGAAAACCAAACGAAATGATAATTTAATGGAAAATGTCGTATAACATGAATAGTAGATTACCAACTTTCTAGAGATTAAACCTCCCTAGAGTGCTCAACTATATGGCTAGGAACATTGGTAACTTTCCATGAGAAACAGAGACAAGAGGCGAGTGAAGTTTAGGTGGCTTGCCATAGGGTGACACCATAGCTTGCGAGAGAAAAAATAAAACAAAAATAACAAAAGGGAAAACAAAAGTATCCTAGGTTTTTCCAAACCATTGTGACCGCCAATGCATCCCAAGAAAATAGCCACTGTCGATGGGTTGGACACTTAGGGAAGGTGGAAATCACTTGGGCCAAAGTAGAAGGTGGTTGATAATTTGTTTGAAGTGTACAATAAAAGGAATGCCTAACATAGTTTTAAAGCCCCACATATCCATACTTTCAGCGTATCGATATATAATATCAATAAAACCAAATATTGTAAATACAATATATTTCCAAAATATCTAGTGCACCAATTTAAGTCTAATCATAGGATATAAAAATGTAATGGAGGCCATGGTTGGTGTGCAAGTGAAATCACACATGTGAAACTCCATAAAAATATAAGAAATGTATATGGGCTATTACATTATACTATAGGAATCGATGTAACAAAATATCGAAATGTTAACTTACAATAATTACAATGTGTGCTTGAATAAAAGTCATTAACCATATTTCAAAGATGGAAATAAGAGTTTAGTATATAGTATGGAAACTATTATTGGATATTAAGAATGGAATTCAAATCAATGTAATTCACAGAAATAATACACCTAAACACCAAGTTAACTGAATCTAAGACCAAAGGGAGACCAATATAGTTTAGAAGAGTTTATGACTGATATGGAAACAAAATATATGAAAAAGAAATTGAGAAATGGAGTTTGTAACATATGGTATTAGAGACCAATTTCAAAGAACTAGGCCTATGGAAAACCACCAGATCGAATATAATTTAGATAGAATTGTGAACAAGCTAACACATGTAAACTAATTATGGATTATATTGATTATAACCTAGTAAAGTGGAGCAGTGTTACAGGTAATAATGGTAGATGGTTCAAATCTACCGGCGGTAGATGGAGAAGGAATTTATGTCAAATTGGGAGGAGGAATTACCCCACCAACTTATTAATTTCTAGTGATTTTGAGAAATATGCAACAAGAGTCGGCTCACCTCAGAACAAATCATGAACGATTGTTGATGGTTAGTGAGGAAAGACAAACGCCGATGAGAGACCTAACTAAAACATTTATCCACAAGACCATAGAGTCAGTGGGACATGGAGAGAAATTAGAAACCCTAAAAATAAAATATGTGGAGAGAGAGACGAAAAACACTGAAAGTGGGAGTGAATGAGATTAAATATTTCCAAAAACATAGAAAACAAAAAAGAAGAACAAAGTGGAGTTGTGGGGAGAGTTTAATAAGATAATGACTCCTACATTTGATGGCGAAAAGGAGGAGGATGCGGAGGCATGACAGCTAAATATGACAAAGAATTTCAAGTTTATCAGTATGAAAACAATTTGAAGGCTTGATTGGCCATTTTTCAACTATAAGGGAAAGCTTCCCTTTGGTGGGATGAAGTCGAAATAGTGCACACATTGGAGGAAAAAAAAAATTTCTTGGGAAGAGTTCCAAAATAAATTTAAGCCTAAATATCTAGATGAATTGTACTATGACAATCAGACTAATGAATTCCATGAGTTGAAACTAGGACAGTTAACTATGGATGATTTTGTAGATAAATTCACCAATTTGCTATTTTATGTTCCCTATATCAAGGAAGAGAAGGTCAAAATGATTTTTTTTTAAAACTAATTACTTATTTCTTATAAATAAAGGATTGAGTTTGTAAATATTAAAACAATGGATGAAGCAATGAGGAAAGAAAGACTGTGTTACAAATAATTTAGAAATGGAGGATAAATCTCAAAACCTTGGCAGAGTAAGGAAAAAAATAAATCTGCAGGGGGGGATCTTAAAAACTTTGGAGGGGATCACCCACAAAACAAGTTCAGTAGAGGTAATTTAACCCACCCTACGCATCACAAACAAAGTCAAAACCAAAATAGCTAAATAATAAAAATATATGTGGGGTTAAAGAAAGAGAACATTTAAAATGTTGGTGGTGTGGATAACCTCACATGTTGAGGGGCTATTCACATAACCTGAGGAATATTCAAAATATACTAGCAGTACATGAAGAAAAAACAATAAATGGCATTGCAAGGAATATTCCAAAAATAAGTGCAGTTTTGGAGGATAGACAAGCACGACACCAATCCACTATGATCGAAATTCAAGGTACTATATTAAATAATTTTTTATTTGTATTAATTGACCCAAGGGTTAGTCTTAGTTATATTAGTCCTCAAATTGGGGAAAAAATTATTCTAAAAACTAAATTTTTTAAGAACGCATGGCTAGTACATCTAGCCACAGGCATAAAAAGGAAAGTAACTAGTCATGTAAAACAATGTTTGGTAGATCTAAATGGTTGTATAACTATAGAAACCTTAAATATACGTCCTTTAAGGTCATATGTTATCTTAATAGGTATGGATTGGTTGGAAAATAATAGATTTGTAATAAACTTCTTGGAGAAAAAAGTGAGTTGTGTAAATCAAGAAGGAATAACATATTTTATGAAAGGCATACAAAAACCAATCTTAGTCAGATATATTTCAGCATTAAATTTTAAAAAGTGTGCAAGAAAAGGTTGTCAACTATTCATTTTTCAAAATGAAACAAATGAGCAAAAAATAGAAAACTAAAATATAGATGAATTTCCAATTATTAGAGACTTTAAGGATGCTTTTGTAGAAGAGATTAGAGGTCTATATCCCTACATAGACATGAATTTCTCCATTTATTTAGTTCCAGGAGATACCCCAGTGTCTGGAGCACCTTACCGAATGACTATTTCAGAGTTATTAGAAGTAAAAAAAGTAGTTACAAGTACTACTGAATAAAGGATATATTAGACCTAATGTTTCCCCAATGAGGTCACTAGTGTTATTTTTATTTTTGAAGAATAAGGAAGGCACATTTATAATGTGAATATATTATCAACAATTAAACAAAATAAACATTAAAAAAAATATCTATTACCCCCCATTGATGATTTGTTTGATCAAGTAAGAGAGGCAACAATATTCTCAAAAATTTATTTAAGAACTGCGTATCATAGTTAAGAATTAAGGATTGATCTATAAACTCTCATGGATATTCCTCTTGATAGTTCCTCAGAACGGATCTGATAATAATATATTAAAATACTAAAATTTTACACTATTATAGTTTGATTAAAATTATAGATTTGTATATTTAGCTGTAATTAATAAATGCATGTGAATGTAAATTATGCAGCAAAGTAGAGAACAAAAAAATAACCTCACACACGCACATAAGACATATTATATTCTCTTTAGGAAACCTTATGGGATAAAACCCAACTGGAAGGTGAGGTCACTTCACTCTCTTTGTCTCTTTGGGAATATGGTTGCAGGTACAAAGAATTAATTCATGTGGCCCGTGTGCTGCTATAGTGCACATATCCTCTTAGTGTGTTCTACCTCCTATCTCTCCTGGCTATCTTTTCTCAGCTATGGAACAAAATTCTCTCGAAAGAATGGAATACCTTTTCCTCTTAGTGGCCTTGTCATTACATAGGTTAATATTTATTACATCAAATCTTAACTAGAGTTATAATATAGACTCTTCTATAGTATTTTACATAAAAAACACATGGTTATCCACTTTTCCATTAATAATGGGGGTTGACATGACATCCTCTTGAGGTACAGTTGTAAAAATAGGAAGGTCAATTTATGAGTGGCATAACTTTTTCATACGGACTCCGATTGACCCGCTTATTACACCATTGGAAATATCTCTATGTGTAGAATAACATAAAGTGGTGTGGCACCAAAGAAATAAAGTTTTACCCCAAAAAAATGTCATTTGATGCCTCAAAATGCTCCTAGAATATTTCATACCTCGCTTTCCCAAACTGGGTCTCACTGGTAAAACTCGTCCCATGAGTGGATTCCTCCACGTTTTCCACTCAAAATGCATGGATATGGATTAAAAACAATATAATTATCCAATATAGATCACACCTACCCATTTTGGGAGGCTTTTGGTCCCAAAAATATTCTACTGAATGAGGTGAGGAAAATTTTCCTCCACCTTCTCTATGATGTGCCATTTATCTTGGCTTTGAAGTTGTCCCTTCAACCCAATATGCTAAATGTAATGTTGCCTCTATATTATAGTTCTAGACCTCTTCTACAAAACCATATCTTTTGTCATATCTACCTGAGCATCTGCTGTCAAAGCCTTCATGCAACGTAGGAATTTTGCGTCTTCCTGATCTAGCATGGAAGGCTCATAGAGTTTCAAATTCCCTACATTTATAGCTGAGTAAATGAAAATATATGGTGGTAAAATGCTTCGATAGGGATAATCACCCACCTTTTCCATTCTCTCAAAGGGACCATACTTGAGAGCCTTGATTTTCTTACCAGACCCTTGTAGCCTATCCTTGTTCAATAGTAACCACACTATGTCTCCCATCTTGAGTGATTTATATGTTTTGTGTTAATAATGCATGGCCTTATAATTCTCCTAATATTTATGCATTGTTTCTTGTACATGTAGATGGATCTGCTTGATCTTCTATATACATTTTTAGCCCTCAGAGAATCTCCTATAAGATCTTCCCTCACTCATCCTTGCTTCCCATATGAAATATCCAAAGGTGAAGGAGGAAAATATCAAAAACAAGTTTCAAATGGGGACTTTCTTATAGAAGTGGGGTCTGATCTGTTGTAAGAATGTTGTATATATACTAGATATTCATCCTAGGTCTTTGGATGCTTCTGGTTGTATCCCCTCAAAGGTTGCACCAAATTCTTGTTCACTACTTTTGTTTGCCCATTTGTCTGTGTTAGAAAATTATATATTACAGAGAAATGGAACACATAAAATATGAGGAAAAATAAACACATAAAACATATAAAACCAGAGAGAGACAAATATATTTGGTTCACCCAACTTGGGCTACGTCCATGGAAAAAATCACTCTTTCCTTTATATTATCCAACAAAATGAAGGGACATAACCTACAACAGATGCACTATAATATCCTCTTCTTTCACACACTGTTCCCCTTTCTATTTCTCACTCAGAATATACACCCGATACACAATCGCAATACCATACCCTCATACAAAAAATGGGTTTCCTTCTAGGGAAAAAACCCTAAATTAAACATAACTTCTATTGTCACATCATCTGCCTAATGAACAACACAGATTGACTATGAAATTACAATATTTTACAAGGCAATTTTACATCTATTTTTAGCTTCGAGGGCATTGCCCTTGAAACCCCCTACTACGGGGGGGCTCCAAAATGGCATCAACACCCCCCAACCCTAGACCCCCCTGATGGAGATCAAACGACGGGTGGCTTTTCCACTCCACTAAGAGTAGGGGTCTAATGTGACAATACATCTAAATAAGGAAGATAATCAGGCTCCACACCCAACAATCTCCCACTTGGATACTGATTGTAGAAAATCCACTACTGCTTCATTTTCCAGAAAATTACTCCATTTTTTACTTGGCTATTTCTCATCTTCATCATCATAATTGAAGACCAATTGAAATTGAGAAGAATCTCAGTTTCTCCCTACTTACAACTTTTGTTAGCATATCAGTAGGATTTTGGCTAGTGTGTGTCTTTTTCAGCTTCAACTTTGTATCTCCCAACATTGACCATATAAAGTGGTACTTGAGGTATATGTGTTTAGTCCTAGAATGAAATTCCGAGTTCTCTGCAATATAAATGGAACTTTGGCTGTCATTGTATAACCTACCCATATCCTACTTCGATACTCTGCTTGTGTTGTTGAAAGTGTAACAACACATTGCATTTTTGAAACCCAACTGATAGTTGTTCCAACTATAGTAAATACATACCATCTAGTGCTCCTCATGTTATCTCTATCACTTGCCATATCTACATCAACATATCCCTGTAGAGAAATGTTTGAACCACCAAATCATAATTCTTGATTTGTGGTACCTCTCAACTATTTAAGAATCCATTTCACTGCCATCCAATGTTCTTTTCCCAGTTTGTTCATGCACTTCCTTAAAACTCCCATGGCATGTGCAATATTAGGCCATGTGCAGACCATTGCATACATTAAGATTCCAAATTTTGATGCATATGGAACTTTAGACATATAATTCATTTCTTCTTCGGTCTTGGGGCACATCTCCTTACTAATTTTGAAATGGCTAGCCAAATGTGTACTAAATAGTTTTTCATTTTGCATATTAAATACTTTCAACACATTTTGTATGTACTCATTCTGAGACAATGTTAATTTAGGATTTTCTTGTCTCTAGTTATTCTCGTACCAAGGATTTGTTTTGCAGCTCCCAAATCCTTCATTGCAAATGAATTTGCCAGTTTTATTTTGAGCACATTTATTTCTTGCATGTTAGACCCTGCAATAAGCGTGTAATCTACATACAATAACAATATAATATAGCTACAATCATTTTTCTTTTTTAGATAAACAAAAAGATCAGCGTAACATATACTATAACTTTGTTTAATCATAAACCTGTCAAATTTTAGATACCACTGCCTTGGAGCTTGTTTTAATCCATACAAGCTCTTCTTTAACGTGCACACTAATGTTTCCTTCCCTTTGACCTCATATCCTTGTGGTTGTTGCATATAGGTCTCTTCCTCTAAATCTCCATGCATAAATGATGATTTTACATCTAAATGTTCAAGATGCAAATATTCCGCTGCTACAAGACTTAGAATATTTCTGATTGAAGCCATCATAACAAAAGGAGAAAATATTTCAACAAAGTTAATACCTTTCTTCTATGCAAACTCCTTCACCACAATTCTAGATTTTTACCTCTGTTTCCCTCCATCATCTTCCTTCAACCTGTAAACCCATTTATTTTGCGATGTTGTTTTACCTGCAGGAAACCTAACAAAGTACCAAGTCTGGTTATGTATTAAGGAGTCAATCTCTTCTTTCATGGCTAGCTCCCACTTCTTCCTAGTTTCTACCTGCATTTCTTCTCCATAACATTTAGGTTCACCAGAATCAATCAACAATAAATAATATAATGAACGAGAGTATCGTTCAGGGGGTCTACTTATCCTGGTAGATATTCTAACACCACTTTCAGATGTTTGACGTGCTTGTTATTGTTGTGGTGGTTGTTGTTTTTGGGGCTATTGACTATTATTATTTTTAGGAACATTTAATTTTTCTATGATCTCATCAAGAATTGTGTATTATTTGTTTTGTTTTTCATGTTTCTTTTCCTGTAACTGATTCTTATACAAAACCTTTCATTGAATATTACATCTCTTTCCTTAATGATTTTTTTATTTTGATAATCATGTAAGTGATAACCAAAATCATTAACACCGTATCCAATAAAGGTACATTTGTTTGATTTTTCCTCAAGATTTGTTCTATTTTCTTTATTAATGTGGAAAAATGCCTCACAGCCAAAATTATTTAAAAAAGAGAAGTTTACCTTTTTACTTGTACATGCCTCCTCTAGAATACCACCATCCAAGGAACTTGAAGGCCCTCTATTTATTAGTTAAACATCAATATCTACAAAATCTGCCCAAAATTGTAAAGGCAGTCCTGCATGAAATCTCGTGCACCTTGCATGCTTCGTGATTGTCCCATTTATCCTTTTTGACACACCATTTTCTTGTGGTGTTCTTAGAACTCTCTTCTCTCTTCGAATTCCATGCTCTGAACAACATCTATCAAACTATTTTCTGCAATATTCATCTCCATTGTCTGATCTCACACAATTCAACTTCTTTCGTGTCTCAATATCAACCAAAACTTTACATTTCTTGAAATTATCAAATACATCAGATTTATTTTGAATACAATAAATCCAATTTTTCAAGTTGCATCATCAATAAAAGTTACATAATAACGAGATCCACCGAGAGATGATTCCTGAGCATGTCCCCATACATATGTATGTACAAGCTCTAATTTTTCGCTCTCTTCTTTTCTCTCCCAACTCTAAGAAATCTGACTCTCTTTTGTTTTCCATAAATAAAATTCTCACAAAAATCCAAATCAATATTCTTCAAACCCGAAAACAAATTTCTTGAGTGAAGAATATTCATCCCCTTCTCACTCATGTGTCTAAGCCTATGATGCTGTAATGTTGCATCTGATCCTTTGGTAGTTAAATATTTAACATGGTTAGCAATACCATTGCATAAATACAATGTACCAATCTTTTCTCCTTTTTCTATTACTATGAACTCTTTAGTAACCTTCTAGGATTTATCTATAAATGTTGTTACAAGACCTTCACTTCATAACTACACTATTGAAATCAGATTTTTCTTCAGATCTGGATCATGCCTTACCTCTTTTAATAAACATTGGTTTCCATTATTCTGTTTTACAAGAAATTTATCCATTCCAACGATTTTACAGGGCTTATCATCACAAAGACAAACCTGTTCAAATTCTCCTTGAACATAGTCATGAAAATGATTCTTATCAGGTGTGGCATGGAAGGACGACCCTGAATCTACCACCTAGGAATCAGTAACATTTTCTAAATAAAGAATCGAAGAATCTTGTAACACATCACCTATCACAACATTTGCGTCATGATTGTTTTCTTGGTGTGTGTCTTCTTCTTTTCCCTTCTGATATTTACAATATTTTCTTAGGTGTCATTTCATTCCACATTTCTAACACACTATCCCCGATCTGGACTTGGATATGACTTTCCCTGATTTATTGCGATATCATGAGCTCTTTCCTCTTTCCATTTTTCTTTCCCTAGTCTTTGCACTCAAATCATTAGCCGATATGTAACCAGAGCTTTTCCGTCGCATTTCCTCACTAAGGATAGCACCGACAACATCATCAAAATTTAAAGTACTTGATCTCGAGATAGAGTTACTAATGGCCATAACTAAACCATTCCAACTTTCTAGCAATGATCACAAAAATAATAGAGCCCTAACTTCATCATCAAAGTTTACCCCTACAGAACTTAACTGACTGGTAACCGTATTAAATTCATTTAAATGGTAAACAACATATCCACCTTCCAAAATCTTCATATTAAATAAATGTTTCATAAGGAATATCTTATTTGAGTCTGAGGGTTTTTCATATAGTTTTGACAATGCCTTAACTAAACCCTTTTTTGTTGGTTCCTTTGAAATATTGAAGGCTACCGATGTCGCGAGGCACAACCGTATTGTTCCAAGTGCCTTTTTATTGAGAATATCCCATTTTCCATCTGTCATACTCGACGAATTATTTGTTTTTCCGCTCAATGGTAGGTACAGATCTTTTTGATATAGATAACCTTCCATCTACATATTCCACAATGGGTAGTTTTGGCAGTTAAATTTATTGACCCTAAACCTACCATCTTCTTCCATATAACCCACTCAAACCAAGAACCCTTTTTTCCTATGATTTTATCATCCAAATAGACATTTGGCTCTGATACCAACTGTTAGAAAATTATATATTATAGAGCAATGGAACACATAAAATATGTGGAAAAACAAACACAAAAAACATATAAAACAAGAGAGATGTAGATATAGGTGGTTCACCCAACTTGGGCTATGTCCACATAAAAAACCAGTCCTTCCTTTATATTAACTATAAAAATGAAGAGACACAACCTATAGTAGATCTGTTGTAATATCCTCTTATTTCACATAGAGTCTGTGTTTCTATTTCTCACTCAGAATATACAACCGATACACAACCGCAATACCATACCATCATGCAACATAGGGGTTGTCTTCTATGGAAAAAAACCTTAAAATAAACATTACTTCTACCATCATATCATCCGCCTAATGAATGACCCAGATTCACTATGAAATCACAATATTCCACAAGGAAATTTGACATCTATTTTTAGCATCGGGGGCTAATTTTCCATGTTTTTTCCAAATAAAAAAATTCCAATTTTCATTTTTTTGAAAATTGATTCACCCAAATTTTATAGTATAAATTTATTTTACCCTAAAAATCGCCAAAATTTTATATATACTAATATAAAATAATTAGAAGCATAAATATGTTTACAAAAAAACAACAAAAAATTTACAATTTACATATTGGGGACTAGTAAGATTTGCCAAGCTTTCTAAACTTTAAGATAAAATTTCATCCTTAAAATTTTCCCTGGTTGTATCCCCTCAAAAGATGTACCAAATTCTTGTTGACTACTTCTATCTTCCCATCCGTCTGTGGATGGAATGTTGTAGATATCTTCAAATTCATGTCCATCTTCTCCCACATTGTAGTCCAAAGTGCAATGACAAATATTGTATCCCTATCTGAAAAGATGCTTCTTGGTATCCAAAAGTGAACCCAAACCTGTGAAAATAATAAGTTTCTCATTTCTTTTCCACTGAGTTTTTTTATAGGGCATAAAAATAGACATCTTGCTGAACTTGTCAACTACCATGAACAGGTTGTCATGTCTGTTCCTGGTTTTCAGTAAACCTCCCACAAATTACATGGAAATTCTTTCCCAAGGACGAGTAGGTACAAGTATGGGATGATATATACTATGTTTCTTGTTACTAGGCCTGCTGGTACAACAAATAATGCTTCCTCTTATGAACCTAGATACCTTCTCTTTCATTTTGGGCCAATATACACACCTATGGAAGCGAGCCACATCTTTCCCTACACCCAAGTTCCCTACAACCTTAGAGATGTGAGCCTATATAATCATAGTAAATCGCTGAACTTTAGGAACACATGACTTATGTAGACTGTAGAGTAACTCGTCTTAGAGATGGTATTCAATGATGTTGTCACCATCATGTAGACGACTCTAACTCTGCAACTATTGATACACCTCCTTAAATTCCTCATCCTATGAATATGTCCCTCTATATGCATCATGGTTGAATGGATCCATGTGCATAAGAGTCCCAAAAGTTGTAATATTTGATGTGGGTGGCCTTTAAAGCATGTCAACCGAATTTTTTATGCTACCCTTCTTATACTTGATCACTAAATTAAATTTATGCAAAAACCCTATAAACTAGTAATACGCGGTATGTTGTAGCTTACTCTGGGCGTGCAAGAACTATAACGATTGGTGATATTTGTGGATTATTATCTCCTTTCCCATAAAATAGTGCTTCCACTTCTTCACAACTTCCACCATGGCATAGAGATCCTTGTCGTAGGTAGGGTAGTTAATAAATTCCCCATGAAAAAATCTAAAATGGTAACATAAATGCCTTCCTTGCTGCATGCAGACAACTCCCAGAGCATACCCACTCACATTTGTCTCCACTTCAAAAGGTCGCTACAAGTTTGGTAATGCGAGAACTCGTTCATGACTAATCTTATTATTTAGCTCCTCAAAATCCTTTTACTAACCTTTTCCCCACTCGAAACTCTCGCCACTTGTTTTTATGGCATGGAGCGGTGATTCTACTTGTTAAAACGAGGCTATGAATTTCCTCAAGTACTGTGTTTCCCCAATGAAAATCCTGACCTCAAAAATTTTTAGAACGCACCAACCATTTCATGATGGACTCCATATTGGAAGGATCTATCTTTAACTCTCTTCCACCAATCATATACTCTAGATACACTGAAGACTGTTGTGAAAACTCACACTTCTTTACATTTTCTAGCAGTTCGTGTTTCTTCAATGTCTCCAACACTCACGTCAAATGTGAAATATGGTCCTCATAGGTAGAACTATATACCAGTACGACATCCATATATACAATAACAAATGAATCTATAAAAGGGCACAATATATGATTCATTAATCTCATAAACGTATTTGGTGCATTACATAGGCCAAATGGCATGACTAACCACTCATACAAACCTTGCCTAGTTTTGAAGGAGATATTCTTAGTATCTTCTTATTTGACTCAAACCTAGTGATATCCACACGGACTTCACTCAATTAACCTCTGACTTATCGCGTACGTTCGTGGCATATTAGAAAATACCTTTAATTTGACTACATATTGGAAAATACCCCTAAAAATCACATTATTTAAACCCCTACCAATATGAACCCAATACACCTTCCTAATTCAAAAAAACCCTACTTCCACTAAATAATGTAGGTATCCATTTTTTCCTTAACATTTTTCATACCCCTTTATATTTTTTCATTAACTTTTTGATCCATTTTGTATACCTGCCAATATAAAAACCATTTACCCACTATAATATCCCCAAATATATATTGTCATTTTTTCCTAAATATATATCCCCCAATATGAACCAACATGGTATGGTATTGATCCCCCAGTGAAGGCCCTATGGTGATATCTAGACTTCAATTACTACTTTGTGAGGTATTTTCCTTGCTACAGCTGATCCATCCCATCATCTATACATATCCCCCAAGTCCCATCTTTCTTTGTCACAATGATGATGGGTGACCCTCTCAATCGAATGACACCTTCTTCTAGCAACTACTACAACTGTTTCTTCACCTCACTTGTTTCTATAACAAACTATCTGTACAACCCAATATTTGGCAAGGGGGAATCTGACAATATTTGGATCTCATGCTCCACTTCCCTCTTATGTGGTAGCCTTTTAGGCTCTTGGAACACATCCCTGTATGCCTGTAACAACTCCTCCAACTATTTTTTTTGTTTCTTATCATGCCCCTCTAGGGATGAATTACCTCTTATTGACTCATTTTTAGACTAAATTTCTCATAGAAATAGTAAAACAGACTTCTTGATGGAACTGATCAATTTCTTGGCATGGTTGGCACTTACCAATGAAATTTTTTACTTTCCTTTCTCCATGTTGGTGGTGAAATATTTTCCATCCTTGATGAGTCAATATTAGCTGGTTCTCCTCATGAATATTTCATCATGCATGTACATGTATGCACTAGCAAACATGACTACACATACATCAAGGGAAACCACATCTAGATGTACTTCATAAATAAAATTAGCATTGATAACAAACCTAATTTTACACTATTTTGTTACCTTCAGCTCTGCATCCTTATTTTACCCATCCAAATGGATATGGGTGTGGATGATCATGAAATTTGAGCCTAAACTTCTTGACCAGATCTGCTACCAATATATTTTCCTGTAATAGTCAAGAAAATAGAGCATCAATGTTTGTCTTCTTGGCCTGTATCTTTATATGGAAGTGTTTGGTAATTTCCTTCTCTTCTTTTTGTTGAAGGATTCTCATATTTACCTCATTATCCATTGATTTATAGATGATCTTCTCATACACATATGAGTTTATTTCCAGTTGGTTTCTCAAATAAGTGTCCATGAGATTTTTCTTCTTGTTCTTTGGGTTTAGCTCTGGATGCAACTTCCAACACTTCTCCTCTGTATGGCCATCAATGTTGCAGTGGTTGGAGTGGTTGATAGTATATTTTCACTGATATTCTATGGATACTGTATTTTTATATTTTACCCCTTTTCGCTTCTTCTTTCCCTCCTTAGAACTATCTTGATGCCCCTTCTTCTTCGATCCACTTGATTGTGCTCTCTTCGGGCCTATGTTCTCTAGGTATTGTGCTTGTACACAAGCATCATCCTCCAATTTTCGATTAAACAACATCAGCTTCTCACGTAGATAGTGATTAAGACCCCCCAAATACATTAGGAGTACATAAGGGTTCTTTGTAGAGGTACCCAAAATTATAGCCATCTTTCTAAATATCTTGGTCTACTCTTACATGCTTTGGCCTGACTTTTTCCTAAAGTAATGCCACCAAATCCATTGGTCCTCCATGTACCCAATGGGATAAAAATGTGGCTTAATGAGGGTTTTGAAACCCTCCAACATAGTCACTAGTGGTTCTCCTCCCAACCTCAGGGTTTGTGTGTGGCTCTCCCACTAGGTGAGTGGATGGCCCTCTAATTTCAACCGTGCAAATGAGATAATTTTTCCTTCCTCAATCTGCTGGATACTAAAATAAAATTCCAGTTGCTAAAATCAGCGGTTCAACTTTATATCATCGATCTCGTTATGGTATGAATTGATATCGACTTTTTCTTCCATTTTAAACAGGGGTTGTGATTAGTCCATGATACTTGAGCTGGGTTGATTGTTTTCAGGTCCTTTCATCGATTGGTTTGTCATTTATCCTCGATATTAAGATCCCCATGCTGATATGTCCTCTGCATTTGACACCCCATATTCTATAAATATCATGAGCGTTCATTTCAATTCCACCATCAAGAGGCTTACATTGCAGTATATATATATATATATATTAATTGGTGTTCCAGCTACGTAAACCTCACCTCTATAGGATCATGAGGTTCCTTTACATATTTCTTGCTCATGATTAGGTTTTTACAATTTTTTGCCCCACTGGCCTAGATACCTGCAATCTCACGAGAATACCCAAATAAGCCTTCTCTTGTACCAAATGACCCATAAATTTCCATGGATATTCCATTGGATAGTTCTTCGGAATAGATCTAATAATAATATATTAAAATTCTAAAATTTTACACTATTATAATTTTATTAAAATTTTAGATTTGTACATTTAACTGTAATTAATGCATGCATGTAAATGGAAATTATACATAAAATTAGAGAATGAAAAAATAATCGCTCACACACACATAAGACATTGGATATGCTCTCTAGGAAACCATTTCGAGAGAAAACCCAGCTGGAAGATGAGGTCGCTTCGCTATCTTTCTCTGTTTGGAAATATGGCTGCTACAATGCACATATAATTTTTTTTTTCTCTACCTCTTATCTCTCCTGGATAAATTTTCTCAACTATGGAATACAATGCTCTTGAAATAATGGAATGCCTCTTCCTCCTAGTGGCCTAGTTATAACACATCCTGATAGCCTACTAGTGGTAAATTTTGACAACATCAACTCTTAAGTAGATTTACAATATAGACTCTTCTAGAGTCTTTTACATAAAATAAAGGTGAATATTCCTTTTTCCATGAACAATGGGGGCTAACGCGACATCCTCCCGAACTATAGATGTGAAAATAAGAAGGTTAACTTATGAGTGAAATAACCCTTTGCATACGGACTCCAATTAACACGCTTATTGCACCTCTGGAAATATACTTGTGTGTAGAATAAGATGAGATGTTATGGGGTGAAGGAGATAAAATTTTATCCCTCAAAAATGTCATGTGATGCCTCAAAATTCTTGCGAAAGGTTTCGAACCCCTTTTTGCCAAACTGGGTCCCACTTGTAAAAATGGTCTCATGAGCTGATTCCTCCACATTTTCCACTCCAAATGCATCGAGATGGATGAAAAACACTATAATTATCCAATATGGATCAAGGATGAAGACATTCATAAAACAAATTTTCTAACTAGATGTGTTCACTACGAATTTGAAGTGTTACCATTTGGCCTTACCAATGCACCAGAAACATTTATGTGCTTAATGAATATCATGCTTAATAGATACCTTACTAAATTTTTGTTTGTATTTATAGATGACATTCTCATGTTTTCCAAAAATTAAGAAGAGCTTAAAGAACATTTGAGATTGGTACTATAAACATTAAGAGAGCATCAATTATATGTAGAATTTAGTAAATGTGAATTATACAAAGACAAAACACAATACCTAGGCCATGTCATTTCAAAACAAGAATTATATGCTGATATGGAAAAATTTAGGGCCATTTTGAACTGGACCATACCTAAGGATGTGTCAAATTCTCTATATTTCATTGTAATTACACGACACTACAAAATCTTCATTGAAGGGTTTTTAAAGTTGGCCTATCCTATCACTTAATTACGAAATAATGTAACAAAATTTGAGTGGAAAATCAAGTGCCAGGAAATTTTTGATAAACTGGAACATTTATTAACACTAGCACCTATTTTGAGAATTGCAGATATGGGAAAGGAATTTTTTGTGAAATTGTGAAGCTGGGTTACACTTTTTGCCTTTTTTTGAGAAATTTTTTTCATTTTTTTCGGTTCTTCAACTTTTTGCACACTAGAACAATTTTTCTGTGTAGAATTTCATTTTGCGATAAAAACAAAAGTTGTGAGAAATTTTGTTAGCTTTCTATTACTTATTTTTTGAAATTTTTTTATGCATATTTGATATGTCAACTTAGCATTTCTTTGAGTGTGTGTTTCTTAACAATCAAAGGATTCATAAGAATTCATGTTATGACGCAATGTTGTATTCATTGAAAATTTGTGTTTTTGAGAAAAAAAAATGTGTTACAACAATCTAGAGAGAGTCTATTTTGGTTTCTTCATATTTACAAAGCCAATGGATGCATATCATAATTACTAGAATTTTTTGAACTGGTCCAATACGAAAAACTGCGTATTTTGGATATGTTTCGCGTCGCAAGAAATTTCTTAGCATATAAGTTATAAACTAAAAATATAAAAGCTACCCATTAGACACGACGGACCAATGTAATGCCCCATAATTTTTTCAAATTTTTTTTACAATGTATTTTGGGAGATACAAAATTTTGATTTCACTGAATCACAATGACCCTCAGAAATTGTTTGCACCCCTTTTATTAGAAAAATAGTTAAAATTAGTAAACGTTTATGAAATTCCATAAAAGTTATATTTTCTAAAAGTAGATTCAATTATGAAAATGCTTGTCTTGGTTCCGAAAGTTAATTAACAACTTTTCATGGAGTTTAATCAGTCCAAAGTTGCATAACCGTATTTAGAGCCTGGTTTTGCGTAATTGGTGACGCATTAGTTCGACCGAAATTTTAATCTAAGTTCGGCCAAACTATGTGTTCCGCCGACGGCTCGTTAAATCTAACGACACAATAGTTCGGCCGAACTATTGTGTAACTTTCTGTCGGCCGGAAAGTTTTGCGGAGGCCCTACTAAAACACATTTTGCGGCAATATAAATTGTCGTGAAATCATTCACAATTTTCGCACATTCGCAGATGCTTTTTTGGAGGGTTTACATGGGGTTTTAATGCACGATAATTATGTAATGGTATATGAATCTAGAAAACTAAAACCACGTATTAAAATAACAATGCAATATACGACTTACAGTTGGTTGTTGTAATACATGCCACTATTTCTTGGGAAAAAAGTTCACATTGGTGATAGATCACATTAGCCTAAAATATTTTTTCTTCCAACCAGATATTACCTCCTGAAAAACTAGGTAGATGTATTTTCTCAATGAATTTGAATTTGACATTAAACATATTCAGGGTAAATAAAATAAACTACCAGATGATTTAATTAGACATGCAAATTAAATTGTGGTAATTTTTCTTAGCATTTTAGATATAGAATTTGATGAAAAACTCAGAAATTCAATAGAGGAGGATCAGACTTATTGAGAAACGTTATGAAGCCAGTTGCAAAAATAGAAGAAAAGAGAGATCAACGCCTTAGAAATAGCCACTTCAAGGGGGAAGGGTTCCATGGGCCCACACTATAATCCTAGCCGACCTAACAATAATAATGTAAGGGCATAATGATAACAATATTGGTGTTATAGGGGTACAACAATAACAATAAGGGGGCTACACTAATAAAAGTAAGGGACTAAAATAGTAATATAGGGACCTAACATGCCCCTCTCCCTCAAAAAAGTCTTGTCCTCAATGCTTGAGTAGCTTTGGGTGCTTCCATATAAAATTATCATCCTCCCATGTAGAATTTTCAGTGACTAAGTTTTTCTAGTTGATGAGATACTCTGAAATTGATCGATTTCGTAGCTGTTGAGTTCTTGTTTCAGTGATCGCTTCAGGTTCCAATATGATTTTTCCTTCCTCGTTAAGTTTTGGAAATATTGTTTGAACTAGAAGATTTTCACCTATAACCTTCTTTAAGCATGAAACATGGAAAACTCGATGCACTCGTGAAGAAGCAGGAAGCTCCAATTTGTATGCCATAGCACCAATTTTTTACAACACCTTGTAAGGACCATAGTACTTTGGCGATAATTTATTATCCCTCTTAGCTTGATTGAGGGAAACATTTTTTGTATGGTTGTAGCTGTAAAAATACCCAGTCTCCTCCATCAAAACTTCTCTCGTTGCGATGTTGATTTACCTATGGTTTCATTCAATTTTGTGCAAAATCTAGGTTATCCTTTAACATTTGGAGAACTTCTTGTTCATGCTCGATGTGATCTTCCACTGCTTGAACCTTAGAATTTTCTCTTAAATATGATGTAATGGATGATGGATGATATCCATAAAGTGCCATAAATAGGGTCATTTTTGCTGCAGTATGGAAGGAAGTGCTATACCACCATTCAGCGAGAGGTAACCACTTAACCCATTTTGTTTTTTTATTAAATAAAGAAAACAAAGATATCCTTCCAAACATTTATTCACTATCTCAGTTTGACCACCGGATTGAGAATGATAAGATGAGCTATGAGATATTTGAGTACGCAGACATGAAAATAACTTCGTCCGAAAATTTCCAGTAAAAATGGGATCTCTGTCGCTCACAATAATATTTGGGTTTCCGTGTAGCTTTTGAATTGTGTCCATAAATGTAGTAGGAACTATACTTGCTTTAAATGGATGATATAATGCACAAAAGTGTGCATACTTGGTAATTCTATCAACTAAGACCATGATGACACTCTTTTCTTTAGACTTAGGTAAACCTGTGATAAAATCCATTGAAATCTCCTGCCAACGTTAACTTGGAATGGATAAAGGTTGTAGAAGACCCGGGGTCTTAATTGTCTCAAATTTATTTTTCTAGGATACCAAACATTCTGCCACAAAATTTTGAATATCATATTTAAGGGCATCTGAAAAAAATTATTTCTTCACCCTATGGTAAGATTTTAAAAACTTGAGTGTCCTCCTAAAGGAGAAGTGTAAAATTCCAAAAGAATATTTTTTTTAGTTGAGAATTCTTATGAATATATAAGTGATCTTTGTACCATAAGGAATAATTTTTCCAACTAAATGTATAAGATGTACTAGGTTCTTGCTGCAAATTTTGAATGAGTGTCCACACTTCTTCATCCTTCTTCCAATTGTCCCTTGCTTCTGTTATCCAATCTGGTTGGATAATAGAAATGTCACAAAGAAATGTTTCCACCTCTTCATTATTTCTTGAGAGTGCATCTGCCACGTCATTTAGCTTCCATTTTTTGCATATTATTTCAAATTCATAACCCAACATCTTTGTGAGCCATTTTTTATACCCTTCTGAAGATAGTATTTATTCCAAAAAGTGTTTAAGACTATCATGATCAGTTTTTACCTTTAAGTGTCTTCCCATTAGGTAAGGTCACAATTTATTTAGTGCATGTAGTATTGCTAACATTTCCTTATCGTAAATTTCTTTCCGTAAATACTTTTCTTTGATTGGACGACTTTGAAAAGCAATGGGTCTTCCTTCTTGTAGTAAAACAACACCAATTCCATTTCCTAAGGGATCACGTTCCATACTAAAGGTTTTTGTGAAGTATGGCGTAGCTAATATTGGTGCTAGGCACATTGCCTCTTTAAGATGTTCAAAGGCCTTAGTTTCTTCAAGAGTCCATGAAAATGCATCTTTCTTCAATAACGTTGTTAGAGGTGCTGCTATTCTCTGATAATTCTTAAAAAATTTGCGATAATACCTTGTTAACCCAAGAAATCCTCGCAATTGCTTTATGGTTGTGGGGACTTTCCATTCGTTAATGGCTTTAATTTTGTTAGGGTCTAGTTTAACACCCTCGTGAGATACAATATGACCCAGATATTCCACCTATTGTACTCCAAAGAAACATTTGGATTCTTTTTCATATAATTGTTTCTCTTGCAATAGTTTGAGCACCTTGTCAACATGATGAACATGATCCTTCCAAGACTTGCTGTAGATTAGTATATCATCAAAAAATACTAGCACAAATTTTCCAAGGAAGGGTTTGAAAATGGAATTCGTCAACCCTTAAAATGTAGAAGGTGCATTGGTAAGGCCAAAATGCATGACCAAAAATACGTAATGACCCTCATGAGTTCAAAATGTTATTTTCAGAATATTTTCAGTCTTCATTTTAATTTGATGAGGTCCTAAATGAAGATCCAACTCGGTAAAATAAATTTCTCCATGTAATTCATCAAATAATTCATCAATCATAGGAATGGGAAGTTTATCTTTAATGGTGAGCTTATTGAGCTCCATATAATCCAGAAACATGCACCATGATCCATCCTTCTTGTGCACCAATACTATTGGACCAAAGAAATAACTTTGACTAGGTTGAATTATACCATCTTCTAACATTTCTAAAATCATACTTTCAATTTCGCTCTTTTGTCCATAAGTATATCTATAAGGCCTGATGTTTGGAGGAACACTTCCTGGAATCAAATGAATATTATGGTCATGATCACGAATAGGTGAGAGTCCTTTGGGAGTTTCAAACACCTTAGAAAGATTGTCCAATCCTTTTTGGAGATCTGCATAAATAGATGATTTTGATGTTGGAACTTCTAGTGAGCATAATTGTGCAATTACGCCTTGTTATTCTTGCTTCAAAATATTTGTCATAACATTATATCTTATTGCTTTTCCCAGCTTCCCCGTGATACCCCGTAATTCGACTTCATTTCCTTCTGAAAAAAAATTTCAAGAAAAGTTCTTGAACAAAGATTGTAACCATTGTACTCCCAATACAACATCAACTCCTTTGATTGGAATGGAAAGCATTGGAATATTCAATACATATTCCCCCATGGTAAGATTGAAATTATGGAATTTTCTAGAGAAATTTATAGTTCCTCCATTTGCAACCATCACTTGACATTCTGATGCTGGGTATAGGAAACAATTCAATTCCTTGTCTACCTTAAAATGAATAAAATTATGGTTACTACCTGAATAAATCAAAACTATTGCCTTTTTCTTCTTGATATGTCCTTCTATCTTGAGAGTTTGAGGAGTGGTAATTCCTACCAATGCATTACACGATATGGTCGGACTCATTTCTTCCTCTTCTAGGGTTCGTTCCTGGTGTATATCCTCTTCTTTTGAAGATTCTTGTTCATTTTATTCTTCCTCTTCACAATCTATGTAAAATAATTTCTTCTCAGTACACTTATGAACTTTAGTGTATTTTCTATCACAACTGTAGCAAAGCTCTTTTTCTTTTTTTTCTTCCAATTGTTATGGTGTCAACCTTGTAGGTTGTGGAAGTATAGGAGTAGCAACACTTCCATCTTTATATATGTGAGTGGCAGGCTTCCTTGTCGCCATAATTTTACATTCAATTTTTCTTGCCAACCTGAATGCCTTTTCCAATGAATCAGGTTCCCAAATGCAAACTTGATGTTGGTTGTTATCCTTTAAAGTCCCTATGAAGACATCAATCCTGTGTTCCTCTGGAATATCAATTACCCTTATATTAAATTTTTGGATGTTCTCAATGTTCTCCACCACTAAACCCTTTTGTTTGAGATTTATCAATTGGCTAAAGAAGGTGCTGCTTTTTGTATCCTCATAATGTGCTATCATTTCCTTGTAAAAATTGACCAAGTGACAATTTTTTATGGGAGAAAAGCCATCGATACCATACAAATGCATTTTGTTCTAAATGTAAAGTTGAAACGGGTACCTTTTTTTTGTTTTGTACATTATTGAGATCAAAATATTTCTTCATCTATAGTATCCATGTTATGGGATCCTTGCCATTAAACTTCTTCATATCCATCTTTGGAATATGGTGGTTCTTCCATCCAACATTAGAGTTTATGAAATCATGATTAACATTGATTTTGTTCTCTTCATGAGTTTCCTCGACTATATTTTCGCCATTATGATCCAGGTGGATATTGGTGGTCACCCGCCTATTCCACTTGGGGCTCCACCATTGTCTCTTTCAGTTTTTCAGTTTCGGCACAGTTTACTATTTTTAGCAGTTTTTCGGGTCCTAAACTTCTGGAGTCGTTTTGAGGCCCTAAACGAGGTTTTTTGGGAAAAAGGAGAGAAACATGTGTCCATGGATTGATGTTTTTCATTCAAAATTTGTAGTCCTCGAATAGATATTTCTAATGAGGTATGGTACGCGTCAAACAGAGATCGTATGCCAATGTTACGCCCCTGGGAATTTGAAACACCAATTTACCCAAACGGGGCCCATAGTTTTGGCGCTTCATCTCCTAGGGTTAGGGTTTTGGCTGTTTAGGATTTTCCATTGTTTCTAAATAATAAATAGGCCCTCGAGCCTCATTGTAACTCATTTTAGAGGCCTGTAGCCACCACATCTCTTCTTAGAGATAGCTACCAACACCCTAGCTAGTTTTATTTCCATTCTGTCTATAAGCAAATTTCAGTACTTTGATATTAATGAAATGAAGTGTTATTTCCACTACATCTCTGTATGTATGGTTATATGTTTATTCTGTTGCTTTCCTGCATAAATCCAGATCAGTGGTATCAAAGCGGTCTGCTTTTTCTCAATCCTTCTTTGCATGTCCCCAACGAGGTCGGGGTATAAGGAGCTAGGGCTTGATTTGGTGGAACCTTTGCCAGATCAGCCTCACAAACCTCGACAGACACCCATGGGGGACGAAAAGAAAGATGAGGGAGCAGGATCCGATTAGACAATTTATAGGAGGCCCTCAAAAACAAAGGAACGCGATGATGGACAATCTCTACCGTATCCTTCCAATCTGACCACCCACCTATGGCGCATCCGCATCCAATGTACCACTCGAGGCACGGCACTCCTTTAAGGTACAAGTAAAATTTTACATTCTCATATTTTAGGGTCAAGTATATGCATATGTTGTTGATATATGGTTGAATATATTAAAAGGATATTTCTCAGTTCATGACTTTTCCAATCGGGAGAAGATTATTTTTGCACTCCTCAAAGCTACCCCCCATGTTAAGGACCTGGGAAACCTACCGTGAGGAGAACAAGGACCGCATGCAACCTCTTCGTTTCGGGTCGTACCAATCAAATTCTTTCCGAGATGACGCAAGTGAACAATACTATCCCGTGAGCTATGAGGACAATGATACATAAAATGGGACTACTACCATGTTACAAAGGGATCAAGATGCATGAGCTGACGAACTGTCGACACCTCGACACAAAGTTGGTATCAAAGATTCGTAGAAACATCTGAAGCAGGCACGTACCTATCTCAATGTATACATTCAGAGCAAATGGAATTCCTCGACATATCCGTTTGGTACGGCATACCGGTATGTTGCCAAGATTGAGCAGAAATTCAAATAGAAGAAGCGAGACTTTGGATCTGCGAATCAAAAGCAAGGGAAAGGTGCTTCCAAACCACAGAACAAAGGACAGAGCCAAGGCATGGTGGCTAAAGACAACCCGCCAAAGCCACAAGAAAAGAACAGCACCGCAAAGCCAAATAAGGACATGTGAAAGTGGTGTGACTTCCATAAGAGCTCCACTCACAACACAAGTGAGTGTCGGGCCAAGTAGTCGCTAGTGGCCGAGATGAGGCCTTCTGAGTCAGATGCATGCTCTAACTCCAAATCAGAACCTGAAAAGGGGAATGAAAAAGGGAAACAAATTATTGATGCGGAGCGCAATGCCACTGTTGCCACTACAAAGATCCAGAAGGAGGAACCGGAAGATCCAGAGGAGGAGGAACGTCTCTTCCACTCCCATATGTGGGTAAAGGGCTCCCCGTTACAGTTCATTGTCAACAATGGGAGCCAAAAGAACCTCATTTTAGCAGACGTCATGAAGCGGTTGGGCTTGCCAACCACAGCTCACCCACATCCATACACCATTGCATGGCTTCACCAAGGACGAGATCTCCGCGTCAGCCGGCAGTGTCACCTTCCCTATAGCATCAAGCCCTTCACGGATGAGGTATTATGTGACGTTGCTCCTATTGATGTTTCTGATGTATTATTATGACATCCATACTTGTGGAAGCGTCATGCTGTGTATGAGTCTTGAGCTCGTGATGTTATTGTTACTTTTGGAAATAAGTTGTATAGGATACCAGAGGTATCACCTCCTGTCACTATCTCTTTGGTTACTGCAAAACAATGCAGTAAGCTCATTTCCTAGACTAGGAAATTCATTTTCCTGATGATCCGCCCCCAGGGCAAGAAGAAGATTATGGCCACAACCTCCATATAGGGCTCCTCTGGACAACAACAACAAATGGATAAGGTTGTGGAGGAGTACGGGGACATATTCACCTCACCCACAGGGGTTCCTCTGCACTGTTAGGTCAAGCACCTGATTGATCTAACCCCAGGTGCGTCGCTACCTAATGGACCGATCTCTCGACGCTCTGTTTTGGAGAATGATGAAATCAAGAGGCAGATTCAGGAGTTGTTGCAGAAAGGTCATATCAGACTAATTTCATCACCCTGTGGGAGCCCGATCATGTTGGTACAGAAGAAGGATGGGACGTGGAGACTCTGTATTGACTATCGGGCACTGAAAAATATCATTGTTCTGAATAGGTACCCAATCCCATGGATTTATGACCTTCTGGATCAAATCAAAGGTGAAAAATATTTCAGCAAGTTCGACCTGAAGTCAGGGTATCACCAGGTACCAATTGAACCCTCTGATGTGTGGAAAACTGCCTTCAAAGCCAAGGAAGGCCTTTTCGAATGGCTAGTCATGCCTTTCGGGTTGACGAATGCTCCCGCCACCTTCATGAGGATGATGGATGACATCTTGCGGCCATTCACCAAATCAGTTGTAGTGGTGTACTTGGATGACATTCTGATCTTCAGCCAAACTTGGGAAGAGCACCTTCACCACATCTGACAAGTCCTCCAAACACTGCGGCAACACAAGTTGTGTGCCAATTTGGAGAAGTGCACTTTTGGCATGACCCAGGTTCAATATCTGGGATACATTATTGATGAAAGGGGGGTGCATGTGGATCTAGCAAAGATCCAAGTCATTCGGGATTGGCCAGCCCCGATCACTATAACAGAGCTTCATAGCTTTCTGGGTCTTGCTAATTTCTACTGGAGGTTCATGTTGGGATTCTCTCATATCACTTGGCCCTTAAGTCAAGTCACCAAGGGAGGAGCGAGAGAAAAAAATTTTTGGTCGGAACCTCAACAAAAGGCGTTCACAGAATTGAAAAATCGCCTCTGTTCTGCCCCAGTGCTCACTTTACCAGACTTGCAACAACCATTTGAGATCGAGACAGATGCCTCTGACTATGCTATTGGGGCAGTTCTTACTCAACAGGGACATCCAATGGCATTTCACAGTGAGACATTGTCTGACATAGTTCGCAAGTACCCCACATATGACAAAGAAATGTACTCCATTATGCAAGCTTGTCGACAATGGAAGCATTACATTTTGGGGAAGGAAACAATCATCCATACAGACCACAGGCCCCTGCAGTTCATACAGACACAAGGGAAGTTGCATAATGATCGCCATCAGAAGTGGTCTACATATCTGCAACAGTTTCATTTGAACATCAAGTATAAGAAGGGTAGCACCAATCATGTTGCAGACTGCCTCAGCCAACCACCGATCGTGGCGCTCACCACTGTACTCAACGCTTGTGGGCACGAGACTTCTGATTGGCCGCTTCTCTATGAGAGTGACCCAGAATTCGGCCAAACTTACAAGGCACTCCTTGGGGGTACGCAAGTTCCAAATTTTCACCTCCAAGATGCACTTTTATGTCACATGGGACACCTTTGTGTTCCTTCAAGCGAGCGTGCCAAGATGATATGGGAAGCACACTACAGTCGAGTCGCTGGGCATTTCGGGGTCGAGAAAACAGTAGCAATCCTGTAGAAGTATTTCTATTGGCCGAACCTTCGAAAGGATGTCGAGAAACACATCAGATCCTGCACTGCTTGTGCCATTGCCAAACCAACCATCAAGAAGCAAGGCCTATATACTCCTCTACCTACCCCTAGTCGACCTTGGGAATCCATCTCCATGGATTACATGTCGGGCCTGCCTTCTACTAAGCAGGGAAATGACTGTGTTTTCATGGTCATCGACAGATTCTCGAAGATGGCCATTATGGCGGCCTGCAAGAAGAATATCACAGCAGAAGCCACTGCTAAACTCTTATTTGAACGAGTGTGGGTACACTTTGGGATCCCAAAGTCTATCATATCAGATCGGGATAGCAAGTTCCTCAGCACATTTTGGTCCAGCCTCTGGTCAATGTTGGATACCAAGTTCACCAAGTCCACAGCTTTCCATCCCCAAACAGATGGCCAGACAGAGGTCGTCAACAGAATGATTGTACACATTCTGTGCATGTACAATTCATAGCATCCACGCACATGGGATGAGATCCTCCCCTATGTACAACATAGTTATAATCGGGCTCTCCACATTTCAATTAGCCATAGCCCCTTTCAGGTGGGCTTGGGATTCCAACCACTATGTCCCATTGACGTAGCCATGCCATTTGCAGCTGCTCAGGCCAATTCAGATCATGTCCAGTCTGAAGTTGACAAAGCAAGTAGCTTCATCGAGCGCATTCAACACATCTACCAATAGGTTCATGATATATTGGACAGAGCCGATGCCGAGTACAAGAAATGACATGATCAACACTAGGTGCCACACAACTTCTAGGTGGGCAACAAAGTATGGCTACATTTGCAGAAGGAGCGCCTCACTGGACCCCACCGCAAGCATCGCCCACTCTGATACGGGCTGTACACCATCACCAAGGCTATAGGGAACAATGCCTTCGAGCTCAGTATTCCACCATTCCTTGGTCTGCACCCTGTCTTCAATGTGGATCACCTCTGTCCTTACTTCCCACCTCTAGTGGACACCTCGGACATTGCAGAACAACTCACACCAACAGAGTTAAATCCAGATTGCATGGAACAAGCCACCATAGATTGTATCATGGACATGAAAATCAAGAACACTCGCCAACAGAAGATCCAACTATATCGGGTTGTCAAAGCTGGCCAACTCCTGCACCAAGGAAAGTGGTTCACCAGGGACCAAGTTCAGCAGAAATTTCCTCATCTCATGGAGGACCTTAACGCAATGGGGACCATTGCTTCCTAAGGGTGGAGGAATGATCCAGGTGGATATTGGTGGTCACTCGCCTATTCCACTTGGGGCTCCACCATTTTCTCTTTCAGTTTTTCAGTTTCGGCACACTACTATTTTTAGCAGTTTTTCGGGTCCTAAACTTCCGGAGCCGTTTTGAGGCCCTAAACGATGTTTTTTGGGAAAACGGAGAGCAACATGGGTCCATGGACGGATGTTTCTCATTCACAATTTGTATTCCTCAGATAGATATTTCTAACGAGGTATGTTACGCGTAAAACGGAGATCGTATGCCAAAGTTACACCCCTAGGAAGTTGAAACACCAATTTACCCAAACGGGGACCATAGTTTTGGTGCTTCATCTCCTAGGGTTAGGGTTTTGGCTGTTTAGGATTTCCCATTGTTTCTAAATAATAAATAGGCCTTCGAGCCTCATCATAAATCAGTTCAAAGGCCTGTAGCCACCACATCTCTTCTCAGAGATAGCTACTAGTGCCCTAGCTAGTTTTATTTCCATTCTGTCTGTAACCAAATTTTAGTTCTTTGATATTAATGAAAAGAAGTGTTATTTCCACTGCATCTTTGTATTTATGGTTATATGTTTATTCTGTTGTGTTCCTGCATAAATCCGGATCACATTAGGAAACATTTCTTGTATCAACTTTGCCAAACCTTCGATGTCTACTTTTAGATCATTCTTTATGTTTTCCATGTTTTCTTTCATTTTTTTATTGATCTTAGCTTCCATGTCATCCATCTTAACTTCCATGCAAACTTCCATGCCATCCATCTTAGCTTCCAAACCATTCATCTTAGCATCCAAACCTTTCTTCAAACCATCCATATTAGTTTCCATGCCTTTCTTCAAAACTTCTATTTCATTTTTTGTTGCTCTTTGCGATAGTGAAATTTGATGCACTTGCTCTTGTAATTTTGATATCTCATGTTGCATTTATTAGTCTTCATGAGTCATAGTAGATCCTTCTGAAGGCTTAGTGGGTGTTGAATTATTTTTAGGGAGAATTTTAGAACCCAATACTGATATCTATTCTTCAATATTCCCTTGGAATAAATTCAAACTAATTTTTTTCAAACGAGACTTATGTAATTCGAAAAAAATACACACCTTTTTCTTGCCTTTGAGGAGCTCGATATTGAAACTGAATTATCTCTGTGAGTTCAGATCTTCAATATCTGAAATTGGGCCCTGTAGTATCCCTTTGAATCTTCTTTCAAATTCCATAGGTCAAACCTGATTTGGATTTTTTGAGACAAAGTTATACCAAATCTCCCACAACGACCTAATTATGGACTATTTTAGGAGATCAAACTTGTACGTCATGTCACATGTCACTGTTTCCTCCTTCGGCTTTGAAATTTACAGTCTATGTACTTGTGGTCACCTTTTACAGAATTCCAATCCAATGTTCAGAGAGAGGGTTATGACAATTTTCCCATGGTCACCTCTTTGAGATGAAATTAAGGAGCCTAAAAAATCCCTAACTTCCATAGACCCTATCCCCGAAAATATTGTGAATGAAGCTTTGAAATCTTTCCATAACGTTCCTTAGGATTTCAGCTTCAGTCTATAAACATTTCAACATTTGAACCCTCGTATAAAAACAGTTATAGTGAAAATTCCACAATGACCTCTTTAGGTTAAATTCAGGAGCCTGCAAATATCCCTAACTTGCACAGATCATATCTCCAAAAATGATATGAACCAAGATTTGAAATTTTACCACGTCGTTCCACAGGATTTTGGTGTCGCTCTGTAAAAATTTCAGCTTCTAAACCTTGGTAGAAAAAATTTTATAGTGAAAATTCCACAATGACTTGTTTGGAGTAGCAAAACCCTAGAATTTAAAGCTCTCATACCAAATGTTATGAAACCAGCTCCAAAAATAGAAGAAAAGAGAGATCAACCCCTTAGAAATAGCGAATTAGAGGGGGAAACTTCCAATACATTACATAAATTAACAATTCTGGGATGATACAAATGACCAAAACCTCGTTCTATATATAGGAGTCCATGGGCCCACAATATAATCCTAGCCGATCTAACAATAATAATGTAAGGGCACAATAATAACAATATTGGGGTTATAGGGTTACAACAATAACAATAAGGGGGCTGCACTAATAACAATAGGGACTAAACTAGTAATATAGGGACCTAACAGGAAATTTAGAAAAAGGTTTCAACAAGTAGAAGTTTCGATCCATGTTGAAAATGTAGAAAAATTATTAACTTATAGGAACAAACTATACATTTCAAATGCAAGTGCCTTAAAACAATTGATATTAAATGATCATCATGACAAACCATATGTTGGGCACCTTGGTTATCAAAATATAATAACTGCACTAAGGAAAGATTTATATTGCACTCGTATGAAAAAGGAAGTAGAAGAATATATGTCAAATGTCTAGAGTGTCAGTAGGTGAAGGCAGAACACCAACACCTAGCTAGACTATTAAATCCACTACCCATTTCAAAATGGAAATAGGACTTTATTTCATGATACTTTATTATGGGACTACGAAGAACAAGATGACATCATGATTCCATCATGGTGGTTGAAAACAAACTAGGAAAGGTAGCACACTTTATACCAGTAAAGTCTACATTTAGGAGGACTCATATTGCAAACATCTTTATGAAGGATATTTTTCACTTACATGGTGTACCAAAGATGGAAATATCTAACAGGGATGCTAAATTCACTTCCAAATTTTTGAAAGCTCCATTCGGGGGAATGGAGAGTCATATAAATTTCAATATAGCTTATCACCCCAAAACTAATGCACAAATAGAGAGAAAAAACCATATTCTAGAGGACATGTTAATAATGTATGTAAAGGACAAGCATACCAAATGGGAATATTTTGTACATTTACCAAAATTTTCTTATAACAATAGTTTTCAAGATTTTATAAAGATGAGTCCTTTTTGAATAACTGTATCAGAGGAAATTCCACACACCTATCAGTTGGAGTCGACTAGAAGACATGCTAATTTTAGGACCAGATGCATGACAAGAAATGGAATAGGTAGTGTGAAAAATTAAAAATAATTTAAAAAATACACAGGATAGATAGAAAAATTAATTTTATCAAGAAATAACCCACATGGAATTTAAGGTCACATAGCATGTATATATAAGAGTTAAACCAAGGAAAATCACCTTGAGGATGGGGAATTGTGATATATTAGCACCATGGTCATGTGGTCATTTTTAAATCTTAGAAAAAATTGGAACAGTAGTATACGAATTGGTGTTGTCGAGCCACACAAAATTACAAAATGTTTTTCATGTTTCTTTGTTAAGAATACACATGCATGATAATCGTCACATAATTTATTGAAATTTGATAATGGTGGAACCATAAGAATATTTCATGGAAGAGCAACTTCACATATTATATCATAGAGAGACCTTGCTCTGGAATCGATGTTAAAGTGCAATGGAAACACTTTACACCTGAGGAGACCACTTGGGGAAGGGAAGAAGAAATGCAGGAGGTCTTTATAGCATTGTTCCAAAAGGAGAAAAATTGAAAAAAAAAAACACTAGAGATGGTGTTTACTTTTAAAGTGGGAGGAGATGTAGCACCCCTATATTTTATTTTATTTTTTATTTTTTTTTAATATTTTTTTCAACATTCACTATTTTTATACATAAAACAGCTATGGGTCTGAATGCTAGTGGAAACCATGATTGGACACTATGATAATGTAATTGTTTTATGGAATAATATTTAACAATTTTTGGAAAACACTCATGTAAGAGAACTAGGTATTTGAGATTTACTTCCAACATGGAAAGAATGGTTGGTGGTCAGTCCAAGATGGACCTTCCCTAAAAATCTCCGAAAATTCCCTACGACAAAAAATAGAAAGGATTGAATTTAATATGGTGGAAGAGAAACATCATATTAAATTTCTTCTTTGGAGAAATATTATAAGTTGGGTGGAACAAATCACTACGAGAGAAAAATATAGACTTTAAAGAAAAAGAAAATGGAAAATAAAACTTTTAGAAAAAAGGAAAAAAAAATAAAAAAAATACTGGGAAAAATGGTTGGTAGATCCAAAAGTGGGACACTGCTAAGAATATGTTGGGAAGAAAACATATAAAATTATCAACTAAGGAATCAATAGGGTCATTGATTCCGGAGGTAAGGAAATCTTAGCTCGAGGGGGACTGGTATTAATAGTTCATGGTTGAGAGACACATGCTTGGTTCTTGATTGTTTTACCAGTAGAAATTATGGTTAGAATTCTAGTTGTATTTCATGTTTATGGTACAATATTAATCACATTGATAGATAATTTAAATTTATATTATTTAATGGGAATTGCTAGAAATAATATTCTAGTGAAAGAAATAATATATGAGTTCTTGATGAGCATACTTCACCTTTATATGTTTAATATTTGGATCTAAATAGACAAACGGTCACATTGAATGTGATATTTCACATGTCTTTATGATGACATGGCAGCCACATCGTGTCAATGCTAAACTGCAGAATAATTTTCTCGGTGTATAGATAAAAATGATAAGTTGGAAAAGCTAATTTTATGTGATTTGAAAGGACCCAATTTGAAAAATAAAAATGAATCAAAAGATAAGGATGGCCCTATCCTTTTATCCTAGGAAATTTCCTACAATGTCTCATTTTCCAATCTTGTTGTGCAAGGTTTTATGTTAATTCCTAAAGACTATGTAAGGATTATTTATGTTGGGCAAGGTAAATTTTAATGATTCAAATATTATTCCTATGTATGGTATTATAGGCGAATATTATACTTTAAAAATTCATACATATAGAATGCAGGTAAAATGTAATAAAAATCATGTAATTTACTATCAAAATTCCATGGGCACAAATCTTGTCATGAGTACGTATTTCTGTGGCCCAGGTTGAGTGTTATCCCCATGTGGTTTTCGATAGTAGTTTATCATGTCATAGATTATTCCTTTTATTATTTTATTGTTTTATTTTTTTATATTTTTAAACTATCAAATAAAATCTAAAAAAATAAAAACCAATGAGAAAAACAAAATTAATAAAAATACCTTACTTTTCTTGGCAAGAATACTCATGGGTTTTTCAATTGATGGCATTCAGAAAAAGAGTTTCTTAATATCATAAATTTTCATTGATTATTATATGCCCAATAACAATAAAAATACAAAACTTAGTGACCAATAAAAAATTATAAAACATTTAAAAATATATTAATAAGAAATACATAAAAAAAACCACATATAACACTATTTGATGGGAAAAAAACTTTGAGAGTCAGTCCTCCCCATATTTTTACCTGCACCAGGATTGTGCCTATGTTCTCTTCCTCTACCCTACCATATTCCCCATCAACTTCACATGCCCTCCCTCATTCCCTCTCTTCCCCACTACCTCCCTCCTGACATGCACTAATCCCACATCCTGATATACACTACTCCCACACAACTACAAATAGTGATGACCTCCTCACCACCTCCTATATAATGGAAATTAAAACACACCACTGCAACTAACAAAAAAATGAACTCACATTTAGAGGAGGTGGCCAGGGAGGGAGCGGAGTTGATGGGCATGTGCAGTTGCATGGGGTTGGGGTAGGATAGGATAACATAGACACGAGTGAGTGTAGATGGTAGGAGCATAGGGGGCTTATATGTATTGTTTATTATTTTTTTATTAATTGTTTAAATCATTTTTATTTTTTATTTTTACCATATATTTTTTTAATTGTTTAATAAGTTTCTCCCTTTTTCTATTCTTTAAATTCTTTCTTATTATTTTCTTTAATTCACTTATTTTGTATTTCCTTTTTCTTTTTTAGTACTTTTTTTAATTATTTATTTTTCCTTTTTCTTTTTCTTTTAATTTTTCTGGTTAGTAATAGTATTTATTTTGGTTCTTTCTTTTTCTTTTAATTTTTCTTGTGAGTTATAGAATTTAAAAAAAAAAAAATCTTCTAAGATTTTTTTTGTTTTTTCAAAAAATGGTTACTTTCAGTGTGAACCCGAAAGATTTTGTTCATTTTATCTTTAATGGTTCTTCATTTAATCATACCAATAATACTAGCCGTAGTGGTGGCTATGATTACCCCATCTAATTATGGTTGTCTTCCATGCATACAACGATGTTCTCATGTGATATTGTTTCTTAGATAGCAATGAATTTTGATCCTGCTATGTTTGTTGGACCCATAGTCCCCTTAGGCTCCCCTGCATGTATTTAGCTAATTCACAACCTCATTAATGCTCCTTTAGGTGGTGCATCCTTTAGAAAATCAATTCTTCAACACTCCTCCGCTCACTCTTCTCTTTTGGTGTGTGAATCTCTCTCCATATCCATCCCAATTAGATATAAAGAAGATGACGAAGTTTATTTTATTTTTACCAATAGTTTCGTCTACTATTTTTTTGAGTTGTGGGTTTGGTTAGCTAATCTACATTCATGTGTACAGAAATATAATATCCTTATGATCAAGCAAAAAAAATTCATCCACCCTTTTATAAAGATTTTTTTTGTTGCTAATTTTGAAAGTACCAAAATATTGACCTAACCGCGAAGGATGGTACATGTATTTAGGGAAATCAAGTCTATTCTTAAAGCACTAGTCTTCTTCTTTCAATATTTTGATAAAGGTTTTGACCCCCACTCTTTTATGGGTGCAACTTCCAAATCTATTGTTGCAAATTTGGGGTTTATGCTCTATTTAGGTCATTGGGTCCACTCATGAAAAGTCCCATTTTATTTTATTATTTAAAACCAAATTAAAAGTATTGGAACATATGCCAACATCTATGTTGAAATATACTTTAGCTTAGGTTTCTTTCCTGAAATTATTTAAACTATTTTTTTTTCTTATATTTAGAAATTATATTATGAGGAATAATATCTATGGCATAAGGATTATTATTAAATATGTCATATAGCTACTCAATGTCCAAATATGTTTAATAAAAATAATAAGTAATAATGATAATAAACTATGGGGATTAGTTCTTTAGAGGACAATCTACTATTTTGTAGGATAAGTCTCCATTAGTAGCTCCTCCACCTTAAGGTACTTCATTTCCCTAAGAAAAAGAATGAGAATAGGTTTCCCAACTCCCAAATATATAATATCTTATACCGGGTGTTTGTTATGAAACCAAATCCAAAAATAGAAGAAAACAGAGATCAACGCCTCAGAAATAAGCCACTTCGATGGGGCAACCTACTTTACATTACATAAATGAACAATTCTTAGATGATACAAATGAAAAAACCTCCTTCTATATATATGAGTCCATGGGGTCACAATATAATCCTAGCTGACCTAACAATAATAATGTAAGGGCACAATAATAAGAATATTCGGGTGACAGTGGTACAACAATAACAATAAGGGGGCTACACTAACAACAATAAGGGACTACACTAGTAATATAGGGACCTAGCATGCCCCTCTCATTGAAAAAAGTGTTGTCCTGAATACTTGAGTAGGTCCGGGTGATTCTGTATAAAATTCTCATCCTCCGATGTAGAATCTTCAGTGGCTAAGTTCTTCCACTTGATCAGATACTCTGAAATTGATCGATTTCGTAGCTGTCAAGTTCTTGTTTCTGTGACTGCTTGAGGTTCGAATATGATTTTTCCTTATAAATTTCTAGAAATATTTTTTGAACTATAAGTTTTTCACCTATAACCTTCTCTAACCATGAAACATGGAAAACCGCATGCACTCGTGAAGAAGCAGGAAGCTCCAATTTGTATGCCATAGTAGCAATATTTTGCAACACCATGTAAGGAACGTAGTACTTTGGCGATAATTTACTATCCTTCTTAGCTTGCTTGAGGGAAATTTTTTTGTATGGTTGCAGCTGTAAAAATACCCAGCCTCCTACATAAAAACTTGTCTTGTTGCAATGTTGATCTGCCTATTGTTTCATTGGATTTTGTGCCAAATCTAGGTTATCCTTTAGGAGATGAAGAACTTATTGTTGATGCTCGATGTGATATTCCACTCCTTGAACCTTAGAATTTTCTCTTAAATATGATATTATGGATGGTGGATGATATTCATAAAGTGTCATAAATGGGGTTATTTTTGCAACAGTATTGAAGGAAGTGTTATACCACCATTCAGTGAGAGGTAAGCACCTGACCCATTGTGTTTGTTTATCAGATAAAAAACAACAAAGATATCCTTCCAAACATGTATTCACTATATCATTTTGACCATTGGATGGAGGATGAGAAGATGAGCTATCAGCTAGTTGATTACCCAAATAGTAAAACAATTCCGCCCAAAAAATTCTAGTAAAAATGGATCTCTGTCACTAACAATAATATTTGGGTATCCATGTATCTTTTGAATGTTTCCATAAATCTAGTAGAACCTATACTTACTTTAAATGGATGAGATAATGCACAAAAGTGTGCATACTTGGTAGGTCTATTAACTACCACCATGATGACACTCTTGCCTTCCGACTTAGGTAAAACTATGATAAAATCCATTGAAATCTCCTCCCAATGTTGAATTGGAATGGAAAAAGGTTGTAGAAGACCTGGGGTCTTAATTGTCTCTAGTTTATTTTGCTGGAAAACCAATCATTCTGCCACAAAATTTTAGATATCATATTCAAGGCCATAAAAAAAAAATCATTCTTCACCCTATGGTAAGTTTTTAAAAATCCCGAGTGTCCTCCTAAAGGAGAAGTCTGTAATTCCAAAAGAATATTTTGTTTTAGTTGGGAATTCTTACAAAGATTTAAGCGATCTTTGTACCATAAGCAATCATTTTTCCAACTAAATGTATCAGATGTATTAGGATCTTTCTCCAAATTTTGAATGAGTTTCCACACTTCTTTGTCCTTATTCCATTCATCCCTTACTTTGGTTATCCAATATGGTTGGATAATAGAAATAACCCAAAGCAATGCTTCCACCTCTTCATTCTTTCTTGAGAGTGTATCTGCAACAAAATTTAGTTTCCATTTTTTGTATATGATTTCAAAGTCATAACCCAACATATTTGTGACCCGTTTTTGCTGCTCTTCTAAAGATAGTCATTGTTCCAAAAAGTGTTTAAAAATATCTTGATCAGTTTTTACCTTGAAGTGTATTCCCATTAGGTAAGGTCGCATTTCTTTAGTGCATGTTGTATTGCTAAAATATCCTTCTCATAAATAGCTTTCTATAAATAATTTCCTTTGATTGGATGACTTTAAAAAGAAATGGGTCTCCCTTCTTGCATTAAAAAAACACCAGTTCCATTTTGTGAGGCATCACATTCTAGAATAAAGGTTTTTGTGAAGTCTAGCATAGCTAAAAATGGTGCTAGGCACATTGCCTCTTGAAGATGTTCAAAGGCCTTAGTTGGTTCAGGAGTCCATGAAAATGCATCTTTCTTCAATAATGTTGTTAGAGGTGCTACTATTCTCTCATAATTCTTAACAAACTTGTGATAATACCCTATTAACCTGAGAAATCCTCACAAATGCTTTATGGTTGTGGGGACTTTCCATTCCTTAATGAATTTAGTTTTGTTAGGGTCTACCTTAACACCCTCGTGAGATACAATATGACCCAGATATTCTATCTCTTGTACTCCAAAGAGAAATTATGATGTTTTTGCATATAATTTTTTCTCCTCCAATATTTTCAGCACCTTGTCAACATCTTGAACATGATCCTTCCAAGACCTACTATAGATTAGTGTATCATCAAAAAATACTAGCACAAATTTTCTAAGGAATGGTTTTGAAACGGAATTCATCAACCCTTGAAATGTAGAATATGCATTGGTAAGGGCAAAAGGCATGACCAAAAATTCATAATGACCCTCATGAGTTTGAAATGTTGTTTTTGAAATATCTTCAGTCTTCCTTCTAGTTTGATGATATCATGAACGAAGATCCAACTTGGTAAAATAAATTTCTCCATGTAATTCATCCAATAATTCATTAATCACAGGAATGGGAAATTTATCTTTAATAGTGAGCTTATTGAGCCCCCCTATAATCTAGACACATGTGCCATGATCCATCATTCTTGTGCACCAATAATACTAGAGCAGAGAAATAACTTTGACTAGGTTGAATTATACCATCCTCTAACATTTTTGCAATCATACAAATTTCTCTCTTTTTGACATAAGGATACCTATAAGGCCTGATTTTTGGAGGAACACTTCTTGGAATCAAATGAATAGCATGGCCATGTTCACGAGTAGGTGGGATTCCTTTGGGAGATTCAAACACCTTGGAATGATTGTTGAAGACTTTTTGGAGATATACAGAAATAGATGATTTTGATGTTGGAACTTATAGTGAGCATAATTATGCAATTATGCCTCGGTTTTATTTCTTTAGAAGATTTTACATGACATTAGAGCTTATTATATTTCCCAGATTCCTTGCGGTACCTCATAATTTGACTTCCTTTCCTTTCGAAAATAATTTCAAGAAACGTTCTTGAAAATTAAAAGCTACCATCCCCAAATATTGTAACCATTGTAATCCTAGTACAACAACAGCACCTCCCATTGGAATGGAAAGCATTGGACTATTCAATACATATTCCCCCATGGGTAGCTTGATATTATGGCATTTTCGAGAGAAATTTATAGTTCCTCCATTTGCAACCATCACTTCACATTATGGTGTTGGGTATAGGAAACAATTCAATTCCTTGGCTACCTTAAAATGAATAAAATTATGGGTACTACCTGAATCAATCAACACTATTACCTTTTTCTTCTTGATATGTCCTTCTATGTTGAGAGTTTGAGGACTAGTGACTCCAACGAATGCATTACATGATATGGTCAGACTCATTTCTTCTTCTTCTAGAGTTGGTTCCTGGTGTAGATCCCCTTCTCTTGAAGTTTCTTGTTCATTTTATTACTCCTCTTCACAATCTATGTAAAATAATTTCTTCTCAGCACACTTATGACCTTTAGTGTATTTGTTATCAAAACTGTAGAAAAGCCCTTTTGCTCTTTTTTCTTCCAATTGTTGTATTGTCAACCTTGTAGGTTGTGGAAGTCTAGGAGTAGCAACACTTCCATCTTTATAGATGTGAGTGGTAGGCTTCCTTGTCGCCATAATTTTACATTCAATTTCTCATGCCAACCTGAATGCCTTCTCCAATCAATCAGGTTCCCAAACATGAACCTCATGTTGGATGTTATCCTTTAAAGTCCCTATGAAGACATCAATTGTGTGTTCCTCTGGAATATCATTTACCCTTATATTTAATTTTTGGAAGTCCTCAATGTGCTCCACCATTGAACCCTTTTGTTTGAGATTTATCCATTGGCTAAAAAAAGTGTTTCTCTTTGTATCCTCATAATGTGCTATCATTTCCTCCATAAAAGTTGACCAAGTGACTATTTTTTTATGGGAACAAAGCCATAGATACCATACAAATATATTTTGTTCTAAATATAAAGTTGCAATGCATACCGTTTCTGTGTTTTGCACATTACTGAGATCAAAATATTGCTCAATCTGTAGCATCCATGTTACAGGATCTTTTCCATCAAACTTCCTCATATTGATCTTTGGAATATGGTGGGTCTTCCACCAAACATTAGAGTTTATGAAATTATGATTGACATTTATTTTTTTCTAATCATGCGTTTCCTCTACTATCTTTTCGCCATTAGGAAACATTTCATGTATCAACTTTGTCAAACCTTCCATGTCTGCTTTTAAATCATTCTTCACATTTTCCATTTTTTCTTCCATGTCATCCATATTAGCTTCTATACCAACTTCCATGTCATCCATGCCATTCTTCAAGTCATCCATATTAGCTTCTAGGCCTTTATTCAAACCATCCATCTTAGCTTCTATGCCTTTCTTCATAACTTCCATTTCATTTTTTGTTGCTCTTGTAATCTTGATATGTCATCTTGCATTTCTTCATCTTCACGAGTCATAGTAGAGCCTTCTAAATGCTTAATGGGTGTTTAATTCTTTTGAGGGGGCCATTTTAGAACCCAATAGTGATATCTATTCTACAATATTCTCTTGGAATCAATTCAAACTGATTCTTCAAACAAGACTTATGTAATTCGAGAAAAAACAATACACACCATTTTCTTTATTTTGAGGAGCTTGATATTGAAACTAAATTATCTCAGTGATTTAGGATCTTCAATATCTAAAATTTAGTTCTGTATTAACCCTTTGAATCTTCTTTCGAATGCCATAGCTCTGACCTGATTTGGATTCTTCAAGGAAAAGCTATGCCCAATCTCCCACAATGACCTAATTATGGACTAGTTCAATAGATAAAATGTACATGGTCTACTACATATCGACTTTTCCTCCTTTGACTCTAGAATTTATACGTAGGAAACTACAACTCATGTACTTGCGGCCATTTTTTACAGAATTCCAATCTGATGCTCACAGAGAGAGTTATGATGATTTTCCCATGGTCACCTCTTTGAGGTGAAATTCAGAATCCTGAAGAAACCCTAAATTCCATAGATCATATCTCTAAAAATATTGTGAACCAATATCTAAAATTTTTAAATACATTCCTCAGGATTTCGACTTCGCTCTTTAAAAATTTCAGCGTCTGAATCTTTGTAGAAAATAAATTATAGCGAAAATTCCATGATAACCTATTTAGGTGAAATTTGGGAGCTTGAAACAACCCTAACTTCCATAGATCATATCTCTAAAAATATTGCGAACCAAGATCTGATTTTTTTATACGAAGTTCCTCGTGTTGGAAATACTGAGAGGGGGGTGAATCATTATTTCTTTTCAATTATTAATTTTATCAGTTAGATCACTTATATTTAGAAAAAAAAAATGAACAATAAGAATAAATTATTTTATTAATTTATTCTTTACAATAACTCAAGTACAATATATTTAGGGCTCCAACCCTAGATGAAGACACCAATCTTCAATCTCCCAGACTCCAACCTATATTTTCTAAGCATCGACTTGGACTTCCAAGGCTTCAACCTTGTCAATTCTGAGGCAAAAACCTCAAGGGATCCAACCCTATATCTGGTACAGGATCCAACCCTATCTTCCAGGGCATCAACCTTGTTTCTATGAGGCTCAAACCTCCTACTTCATTTCGTCAAGATATACTTGATTATACTTACAACTCCCAATGTCTTCTTCAACGAGCCCTTGCTATACTCTTCAGCAATGCCTTCACTTATTATCCACATCATATCATCAATGAAAACCTTTTTCTTCACATGAAACTGTCATCACTGCTCTTCATCATACTCGAACAAATATCTCTCAGGTCACCTCATGATGACATCAACAAGTCTCCAACTTACCTCATGATGGATTCATTAATGCATTATCATCTTACAAGAATGCTTCGCAGATCAGCTTCTATTATGCTTCCAATTCCCTTTAATGGATCTTCAATGTTAGCTTCAAAGTATTCTCCAAGGTATGCTCAAGGATATCTTCACAAATTTTCTTCAATGGTGCTCCAAGAAAAACTTCTAAATATGATCCAAAATCTCTTTAAATACACCTATTGGTATGGTACAATGTCTGCTTAAAAAAAGGTTTCAAGACTGTTCCAGAAATCTTCAAGGAACACTTCACTAGTCTTAGCAAGCCAACAACTCTTCTAGACTTCAACAAGTCTGCTAGATTCTCAATATTGTATCCAAAGATAAATCTACAAAGTATTCTCCAATATGCCTTCATTAATGTTCCAAAGGGACTTGAAGAAGGTATTTTTAATATAATCCACTGTCTCATAAAGGATGTATCTATATCACTTCAAATTTTCTTCAAAAAATGCTTCAATGATGCTCACCTTATACAGATCAGAGGTGTTTTTTCTTAAGTTGATCCGAGCTTCGTAAATGTCACTGCCCAGGCCTTCAAGCTATCATAGGTTCGAGGTTTATTGCTGAGGCTGTGATTGTTTCTCCAATATGAGCTTCGTAATAGATAGGTCTTCCATAGTGTCTGAGCTACTAAAAATAGGTGACAGTTCCTAGGTTAACCTCTTATCAACAAACTAAGCTGTAATCCCTTCACTGGCTGATAGTCCAAATCTTCTAGGTCTGCACTAGTCCGAGCTCCTTTGCACAAGTCTGCAATCTGAGTCTAGGCCTCTATCAACAATCTGAGCTTACTATTCTTTTATTTCTTGGTCCAAGCACTTGAAAAAGGCCTGTAATCCGAGCTCCTTGTCCAACTATCACTACCCACAGTCCTTATAATATTACTGAGCCCTAAAACACAAGTTTGAGTTACTTGCAAGTTTGTTCCTTCAAGTCTGAGCTTTCACCGGTGTGATCTCAAGGTTTATCCCTGCACCGAGCCTTAAACAAATGTGACTGTCCTCTTCACTGGTGGTTGTCCTCCCACAGGTTTGATGCATCCCTATAGGTCAGCAATCTGAGCTATACAAGTATCCAATACTTCACTGTACTGAAATATGACCCTTTTATATGCCTTCAAGGTGACAGAGTCCTTTGCAATTTATCCACAGGTCTGAGTGCCTTACTAGTGACTCTTCACCGAGCTAACTTCACCAAGCTAACCTTGATCCAAGTGCCTCGATCCCAAGTTCATATGTGTATTATCCCAGCTTTTTCTTTTTACTTCTCCTTCTATTAATTGTTTTCTGAGATCTCATACCAAAATAGCTTAAGACTTTGTGTATTAATACGACTTTGAAGAGTGGAACCGTCACCAACGAAGGAGAAGCCGACATGATATTGAGGCAAGCCGACCACTATTTTGGTGCAATTGATATGTAATCCATTCAACGTATTAGCATTAGAATCAGTATGTAGTGTCCATCGTCCAATGACCATGCAATGTCCAACGTAATGTGTTTATTTATAATAACGTCCTTTAAGCATATTATGTCCAACATAATATGTATTATATTTATTAAGAGCGTAAGCATTGTCATTTGGTAATTTGAATAAGACATTTTATTCTTCTTCTTTTTTGCATACATCCATTGAATATGTTGTGTTCTTCTTTAGGATTAGCATTAGATCATCATTAGGGAAGTTTCAAGATATTAATATTGTCTTCCAACAATCAAATGAGATATTCCATGTGATCATCAAATGTAGTTCTCCATATGGCATCAAAGATTAAGGCCTAGATCATCAAGTTCATCAAATGCATGCAACATTAGATCAAGTACTTCTTAGGGCTTCCTTCATTAGTGGTTTTACTTCTTCATTGATGGTATCCTAGTCAACTAAGAGTCATGACATCATCATCTAGAACCAAGCATCTCAATAATATTGACGTCTCGGTCAATGCCACATTGACATCAATGACAACCTTGATTAACAATCTCCCCCTTTGTCATTGATGGCAATTTTCTTGCCCTTCTAAATTCTCTCCCCCTTTGAGATCAATGGAAAAAGGGGTACCCAAATACTTCCCCTGCCAAGCTACTTATATTCTTCATGATTTGTAGTCCTTCATAGCTATGTTACTCCCCCTTCCATGGTGCTTTTTATTCTAGCAATATGATCCATGATATATGTGTTTGTATTTCTTCATGTGTTGTACCATCTCCCCCTGTTTGGACAAATTCCTTTAGCTGAAGGAGGGTTTCTCACCTTGTGCGATCAGGTAGAAGGCATCATCACAAAATCATGTTTTCCTTCAATGGAGTTACTCCCGAGAGATGATTTATCAAGATTTTCCATGTCCTACTCATCAAGGATTTCATAGGGCCCACTCACAGATCACTTTCTGCAAGAATACTCAAGAATCACAAGCTCCCCCTAACTATATGGATTGTCTCTTTTTGGCAGGGTTTCATCATCGAATAATTGGAATATCACATCTACCAAAGATGTCTTCATCGAATCAAAAACATGAGTTGATGACTTGAGTGTTCAAGTGAATGCCAGATTCAACTTGTTTCCTTATCCATACTTGTGTAACTTTCTTCTCTGGCATGGTTCTAGCTTGTGCAGGGGCCCAAGCCAAGTTACAATCACGTGCCATATGTCCCATGTTATGGCAATTGAAGCACTCTATCTTGTTCATGAATAAGAAATCATGACTTCTTCTTGAAAAATTGCTTTGAGGAGATTGACAGGGACCATTATATCTATCTTTGTGATATGCCCTACAATCTTTTTCCACGTGCCCAAAGCTTGTACAAGAATAGCAATATCCAAGAAATATACTTTGGTACCTGGGAGATGAAGAGTTCCTTGAAGTACCCTTGAAGTATTTTTGCCTTGGGATTATTTGATGATATTCATTACATTTTGTATTCTTGAAACCATCTGCAACTCTCCTTGGAATAGAATTTCTTCTGTTGTTGTCTTGATTCTTCTCCGTGCCCTTGCTAGAACTGGGAGCATCAACATTTTTTTCTAGGTTCCTCACATCTTTGTTGTTTGAAGCATTATCATTCTTGCTTGAGGATTCACCTACATAGCCAAGACTAGATTTATCAAGGGGAGACCTTTGCTGACTTAGGATGTCATCCAGGGTTTGAGAGCTTTTCACATTTTTATTCAGAAATTCATCTTCCTTTTCAAGAAAGAAAATTTCTCCTTTCAACTTTTCACAATCTTCATCTTTCATAAGTAGTTGCTTCTTCATTTCTTCCATCATCTTTTTTGCTTCATGTGCTTCGATGATATTTGATTTCATTATGAAGACTTATTCATTCTCCTATGCTAGACTGCTCTCCATTTCTTCTTTTATTCTTGTCGCTTCACATGTTTCGGCCTTGAGAAGATTGATGTCTGATTTTGGTTTCAATATTTCTTCATCCCTTTCATCTAGTTGGCATATCATGGTGTTTCTCTCCTTTTCTACTTCATTAACTTGTCCCTCTATGACTTCCAAAGTTTCCATCACCTTCCCAGCTCCTTGCCCTTGTTTCCTTGCTTCTTCTAGTTGAGATCTAAGAGAGGAGACCTCTTCCTTTTATTGACCAATATCTGCTTCAAGATTGTTCAAGCTCTTAAGTCTTTGTTCAAGGTGGCTTGAAAAAGTTTCTTCCCTTTTCTTTGCCTTATCCAATTCATTTTTCATAGATATGATTTCTTCATGATGGTTTCTTTTATTTTCATGAAATTCCTCTTTAATTTTGGAGAGTTCCTCATCTCTTTCTTGTACTTGAAGCTTGAAAAATTCAAATTCCTTCCTTGTCTTGTCTTGGTTACAATCTTGCGCTTTCTTCTTAATTTCCTCATTTTCCTTTCTCAAACTATTAATCTCTTCCATGGAAGCCACACTTTTATTCAGAAGATATTCTTCAAAGTCTTCTTTGTTCTCTTCATCTTCTATGTCTTCTTTAGCCTTGTTGTCATCTCTTTTATCTTTAGCTTCCTTGACAAATTATGGACTTATTTCTTATTTTTCATCATCTTCTTGACTAGAGATAATTGTAAACGCTCCTTTTGAGTGAAGATCATGAAGTTTGTCCCATATGAATTTTGTTGACGAACATTTTTCAAAATTGGCCTTCACTAAATTTGGTAACCCATTCAAAATTGCCTTCATTGCTCTTGTATTGTACTCCTCGGATTATACGTCCATCGTGTCATTAGTAACTACTGATTTTCAAACTTCAATTCCTTCAGTCTTCAAGAAATTCCTCATTCTTTCCACCCATACATCAAAGTTTCCATTGAACAATGGAGCCTTCGCAAATTGATCTGCTTCAATTTCCATGATTGAGGAAGACACATCTTTAGGAGGATTGGAGAATTTCTTTCTTGGTTTTGCCACTTGTGTTCTAATGATCAACCTTCAAGCTGTTAGGCTTTGAGTGAAGGTACTAGATCTGATACCAATTGTTGAAAATATTGAGAGGGGGGTGAATCAATATTTCTTTTTAATTGTTAATTTTACCACTTATATCACTTATATTTAGAACACAAAATGAACAATAAGAATAAATGCTTTCATTAATTTCTTCTTTATAATAACTCAAGTAAAATACATGTAGGGCTCCAACCCTAGATGAAGACACCAATCTTCAATCTCCTAGGCTCCAACCTGTATTTTCCAAGCACCGAATTGGACTTCCAAGGCTCCAACCTTGTCAATTCTAAGGTACCAACCTTAAGTGCTCCAACCCTATATCTGGTATAGGCTCCAACCTAGTCCCTTGAGGACTCCTATCCTCTAGGGCTCCAACCCTATCTTCCAAGGCACCAACCTTGTCTCTCTAAGGCTCCAACCTCCTGCTTCATTTCATCAAGATATGTTTTATTATACTTACGGCTCCCAATGTCTTCTTCAATGAGCCCTGACTATACTTTTCAGTAATGCCTTCACTTAATCTCCACATGATATCATCAATGACAACCTTTTTCTTCACATGAAACTGTCATCACTGCTCTTCATCATACCCGAACAAAGATCTCTCAGGTCACCTCATGATGACATCAACAAGTCTCCAACTTACCTCATGATGGCTTCATCAATGCGTCATCATCTTACAAGAATGCTTCCCATATCATCCTCTATTATGTTTCCAATCCCCTTTAATGGATCTTTAGTGTTAGCTTCGAAATATTCTCCAAGGTATGCTCAAGGATATCCTCACAAAGTGTCTTCAATGGTGCTCTAAGAAAAACTTCTAAAGGTGGTCCAAAATATCTTTAAATACACCTGTAGGTCTGGTCCAATGTCTGCTTAAAAAAAGGTTTCAAGACTGTTCCAGAAATCTTCAAGGAACACTTCACTAGTCTTAACAAGCCAGCAACTCTTCTAGACTTCAACAAGTCTACTAGATTCTCAAGATTGTATCCAAAGATAAATCTACAAATTATTCTCCAATATGCCTTCATTAATGTTCCAAAGGGACTTGAAGAAGGTCTTTTTAATATAATCCACTATCTCATAAAGGATGTATCTATATCACTTCAAAGTAGCTTCAACAAATGCTTCAATGGTGTTCACCTTCTACAGATCCGAGGTGTTTTTCCTTAAGGTGATCCGAGCTTCGTAAATGTCACTGCCCAGGCCTTCAAGCTATCACAGGTCCGAGGTTTATTGCCGAGGCTATGATTGTTTCTCTGATCCGAGCTTCGTAATAGATAGGACTTCCACAGTGTCTGAGCTACTAAAAATAGGTGACAGTTCCTAGGTTAACCTCTTGTCAACAATCTGAGTTGTAATCCCTTCACTACCTGACAGTCCAAATATTCTAGGTTTGCACTAGTTCGAGCTCCTTTGCACAAGTCTATAATCTGAGTCTAGGACTCTATCAACAATCTGAGCTTAGTGTTCTTTTATTTCTTGGTCCATGCACTTAAGAAGGTCTGTAATCCGAGCTCCTTGTCCAACTATCACTGGCCATAGTCCTTATAATCTTATTGAGCCCTAAAACACAAGTTTGAGTAACTTGTAGGTTTGTTCCTTCAAGTCTGAGCTTTCACAATTGTGATCTCAAGATTTATCACTACATCGAGCCTTAAACAAATGTGATTGTCCTCTTCACTGGTCGTTGTCCTCCCATAGGTTCGATGCATCCCTACAGGTCACCAATCTGAGCTATACAAGTGTCCAATACTTCGCTTTACTGAAATACGATCCTTTTATATGCCTTAAAAGTGACATAGTTCTTTGAAATTTATCCACAGGTATGAGAGTCTTACTAGTGACTCTTCAACGAGATAACTTCACTAAGCTGACCTCGATCTAGGTGCCTCAATCCCAAGTTCATATGTGTATTATCCTAGCTTTTTCTTATTATTTCTCCTTCTATTAATTGTTTTCCGAGATCTCATACCAAAATAGCTCGAGAATTTGTGTATTAATATGATTTTGAAGAGTGGAACCGTCACCAACAAAGGAGAAGCTGACATGATATTGAGGCAAGCTGACCACTGTTTTGGTGAAGTCAATATGTAATCCATTCAACATATTAGCATTAGCATTAGTATGTAGCGTCCATCGTCCAATGAGCATGCAATTTCCAACGTAATGTGTTTATTTGTAATAATGTCCTTTAAGCATATTACTTCCAACATAATATGTAATATATTTATTAAGAACATAAGCATTGTCATTTCGTAATTTGAATATGACATTTTTTTTTTGCATACGTCCATTCAATATGTGGTGTTCTTCTTTAGGATTAGCATTAGGTCATCATTAGGGAAGTTTCAAGATAGTAAGATAGTCTTCCAACCATCAAATGAGATATTCCATGTCGTCATCACATGTAGTTCTCCATATGTCATCAAAGATTAAGGCCTATATCATCAACTGCATCAAGTGCATGCAACATCAGATCAAGTACTTCTTAGGGCTTCCTTCATTAGTGGTTTGACTTCTTCATTGATGGTATCCTAGTCAACTAAGAGTCATGAAATCATCATCTGAAACCAAGCATATCAAGAATATTGACGTCTCGGTCAATGCCACATTGACATCAACGACAACCTTGATTAACACCTCGTGATTTTTGCTTCATGTGCTAAAATTTTTAGCTTATGAATCTTCGTATAAAAAATGTTATAGGGAAAATTCCATGATGGCTTGTTTGGAATAGCGAAACCCTAGAATCCAAAGCTCTAATACCAAATGTTATGAAACCAGCTCCAAAAATAGAATAAAAGAGACATCAACACCTTAGAAATACGCCACTTCAAGGGGAAAACCTTCTTTACATTACATAAATCAATAATTATTGGATGATACAAATGATAAAAACCTCCTTCTATGTATAGGAGTCTATGTGGTCACAATATAATCCTAGTCGACCTAACAGTAATAATGTAAGGGCACAATAATAACAATATTGGAGTTACAAGGGTACAACAATAACAATAAGGGGGCTACACTAACATAAATAAGGGACTAGACTAGTAATATAGGGACCTAACAGTGTCTTTCAAGAATATTTAAATGGTAAGTTAAATACTCAGGTAGTGTCAAATTAGGTAGCTCAAGCTAATGAAGAAATTTTTTTAGCCTAAGAAGAATCCCTGCTTCAAGGTCCTTCACACTTAGAAGAACCTACATGTACTCCACCTCTATCAAAGAAGAAAAATGATACAAGTTGTCAAGGAGATGGTTTTAATTAATCACTAAATTTATCTCCAAGGAAAATAATACTACTAGTTTATTAATTGAAGTATTTTGATTTTCTCTTAATTCAAAATTAAAATATTTTTTCTTTTTTCTTTGCTAGGTAATGTGGCACACCTAACTGGTGGCTTGAGTAGCCACAACCCAGAGACATCTAAGTCGTCAAAGTCAGACGGGCGTAGGCCATAACAACCTCTAACATGGTCGAATTTTGCCCCACAGAGTTTCAAACCGATGACCTTTACACCATGGAGCATCTTAACAGAACACCGATCACTATCTACTTTAGCCCTATAACATATTTTATCTTCAAAAAAAGAAGTTTAAAATTAAATTAATTATTTAAAAAATAAAAAATTATATATAATTTTTTTTTTTAGTGTTTTAAATATATTTCTTAAAATGTAGCCAATTTTTTTTTATTATTTCTTAATTTAGTTCGAATATATATATATATTACTCGTATTTTTCATTATATGTAAGAATAATTATAGAAATATATCCATAGATTATGTATAAATTAGTTTGCGACTTTTTTTCATATGAAAAATAATTTTATATATTGTTTTAGCCACTAAAGAGTTTGTGATCTTTGTGATACTAAGAGGGTTGAAAGTGGAAAAAAAAATCTCTAATATTAAAATCTTTTCTACACTATCAACCTTCTTAACTTGTCAAGTCAAAAAAACTATAATCCTCTAGAAACAATGCTTCTCTAACTTCTTTTCAATCATAGAAATAAAATGTTAAAAATTCTCAATTAATGTGTTACCTTTTTAAAGTGTGATAAAACATCTTTATCCAATAAACCATCTTAATCTTAGTATACGTTAATCATCATCAAATAACCAATTTAATATAAAACTTTAAAATTAAATTATTATTTATTTATTTCTAATCTTTTTAGGTTAAAAACAATCAAAATAGCATAAATAGTTATTCTATCATATATTATCTTCCCTTCCTTCTTTTAAATATAGACTATACTGATATGATTTTGAATTCCTAAAAGTAACTGAGTTATCGATTACGGAGGAGTTCACACATTTTAATTAAATTACAAAATGATAATTTAATAAATTTCACATTTGGAAATCCAAATTATCAATTACGGAGGAGTTCAAAACCACCCGTAATTATATTGTTTAAACAAAATCAGAAAATAATAAATCTAATAATTTTCGGAATTGAAAAATGAACTGATCAACTGAGGAGGGTAATTTCTTGACTCCGAGTCGGTTTGAAATGCGAGTGCTATTTCACATTTTTTTCGAATGTCGTGCCACAGAAGCGTTCTGTTTTGATGCCCATGTGCCATACTGTCGTGCGATAATCCGTGCCGTTATATTGAATTATTTAGCTACTGATTATTGAAATGACCATTTGTTTAAAGAAAAAACAATTACATTATTTCGTGGTATACTGCATATGTGGTTTTTGTACTACTCCAAACGCAGTACAATCTGCTCAATGTTACGATCACGAAACCTCAAGATGTGCAAACACAAGTATTCAACCAAATACGGCGACATTTGAAGCTCCGCACTCTATTAAATCGTTTCTGTTATCGACAGATCACAGCAATTGCAGCTAGCCCAAGCAACCGCATTATTGAGTGCAGCGTTCAAGGTAATCAAAATTTTCCACAAAATATTTTAGTGGGAAATGCTATACTTATCGTTAACTCTGCACTCTATAATATGATTGCCAATGGCTCCATCTTATTGAATAGACTGGGGCTTTAGGTCTCACGATGCCTTTTAATTCTTGTGCAGTATTTCAGGCACGAACGTTTTTGGGGCATTTGAAAAGATGGAGATGGTATTGCTTTCAGTGATGGTATGTATTGTTCCTGTCGTGGTTCTCCAAAATTGTATTCGTAAAATGTTTTGCTGGTTAGTGAGGACTCTGGAATAGCGTTGAAAAGATCAGATTTGAAGGGTCAGTCAACATTTTGGAATAGCGTTTAAAAGATCAGATTGGAAGGGTCAGTCAACATTTTGTCACAGTTATCTGGAATAAAGGAAGACGTTGTCCATATCACTAGCATATTCTTTCTTCGGGCTATGACGCATAACCTTCAATTTCATTGGTTTTTCTATTAGTATAATTCATAAGTAATTTTTTTTCGTTTTTCACATTGCAAAATTTAAGTGCCATTAGGATATCGAATCCAATATATTTTAATTAAAAAAAATTCTTCACTCAAAATCATAATTAAAAAAACCATTTTACTTTCTTTATGTTTTCATCAATAAAAACATTTTTTTATATAACAAAAACCACTTTATTAGTTAAATAAATAAATAATAGCCTAACTAACTTAATACGTTTAATGTTGTGTAGTAATCATTTTTCTTTTCATTACGCTTAGTGGAATGTTGTATTATTATTGGTCTGAAATTAAAAACTTGAAAGTTTGATAAAAAAAATTGTAAGTTTATGTTTTTTGGGCTATGGATTAGTTTACAAAAGTATATAAACTTAGTATTTTTAGTTAAGTTTACAAAAATAAAACAGAGAAAAATAGGTCATGGAAACATCACACAAACAACAATTTAATGAGGGAGCCTTGGGTTAAGCCTTCAACTTTCAATGTTGGGCCTTTAAATTATATGCTTAAATTTGAAATTACATCAGTTTACAGAGCTTAAATTGCAAAAATGACACTCTCATTGTGTGAAGAAAACTCTTGAAAGAGCACTAGAGATTTGAGATTTCTTGGGAGTATGGAAACAATTGTTGGTGGTCAAGTCGAAGATGGAGCTTTCCTAAAAATCTCCAAAATAATATTTAAAGAGAAAAATTAAAAATAATTGAATTCTATATAATGGGAGTGAAATATCATATTAAATTACTTAGTTGAAGAAAGATATTAAATAGGGTGGAGTAAAGCATTGTTGAAGAAAAATGCAGACTTTAAAGAAAAAAGAAAAGCAGTTCTTCAAAAAAGAAAAAAAGAAGCCTAGGCAAAAAGGTTGCCAGACCCAAAAGGTAAATGCTACTAAAAATATGTTGGAAAAAAATTAATAAAGTCGTTGAGTTTGGAGATCAAGAAATCTTAGCTCTTGGAACTGGTATCAACACTTCATGGTCAGGAGGCACTTGTTTGGTTCTTGATTGCTTTACCAGTAGCAATTACTATTATAATTCTAGTTGCATTATTTTATTTATGGTACCATATTAATCAGTCTAATAAGTCATTTATACTTATATTATTTAATTGTAATTGATAATGGGGTACTTATTGAGCTATAAGCGACCATAGGGTGAGTGGTTCACCTTTTCTTAATGGTGTGTTATACTGTTATAATTCTTGTCATAATACTGTTATAATTCTAATTGCATTATTTTGTTTATGATACCATATTAATCAGCTTGCTAAGTAATTTATAATTATATTATTTAATTATAACAGATTAAAGTAAATAATACTGGTATGCTTGATTAACCTACTTCATTATCATATGTGTAATATTTGGATCCAAGTACACACGTTATCATATTAACCGCGGCATGTCTGATCTCCTTACGATGGCATGTCACATTGACTGTAGAATAATTTTCTTAGTGTATAGACAAAAATAATAAGCTAGAAAATTTAATTTTATGAGATTTGAATGGAATCAACAATTGTTGTGAAAGCTATAAGTATGAATTGAAAATATCCATACCAGGCCACTAATGTAAGAATGACATCATGTATTTTATGATGGAATTTACATAGCTCTTATGGTGCATATAGGGTTATCTTTTTCATGTGTCCAATATGTATGTGTCCAATGAAAGGCAAAATTTACTATGTAAAAGGCTAGTAACCCAGTAATATAATTCGTTGACTGTAATGTAATGACAAAAAATGATAAAGGATATTAGAAGTTATGGTATCCAAATAGAATGCAATTGATTCTCTGTTCATGTTGTTGAATAAAAAATTCAACATATTCTTCCAATTCTGGAAGTAGTAATTATTAAATTAGTATATACAGGAATAACCTAATAACCTTAGTAGAATAGAAAACAACTTAAATCACATTACGCCTGTATGATCATATGTGAAGTGAGACCTTTGATTAAGTCAGTGTGATCGCAAACAAAGCAAAGCAACCAGATTAATACAAGAAAAGGAAGTGGGCGTTATATCCCATAAAAACTTATAAAAGGTTACGATTAATATAGAACTGTTAAGCAAGATTAACTACCACATTTAAGTATAAACAGAGAAAAACTTCATAAGAAAGTAAGATAATCTCCAATAAACAATGAGCTGCCGAAACTTTTCAATATTTTAAATAATTCACAAAAGTACATATTTTAAATAATTCACAGAAGTACATGAATACACATTAGCCCAAATGTGTATAGAGATGATTCAATAATGGTATCAAATGTATAAGTATTTTATTAAAAAAAATTAAACAATCACAGTATAACAAATCGATTCATTTATGGAGATATTCATTTATATATGCACAGTTACTCGATTCATTTATGGAAATATTCATTATGAAGCTCGGCTCGGTTTTGTCATCGAGAGATCAAAGCAGTTGTGGCTTGCCCATCCCATCTAAGGCAACCACATTATTGAGTGGAGCGTTGATGGTAATCAAAATTTTCTACAAAATATTTATGTGGTGGGAAATGCTATGTTTATCGTTAACGCTGCTCTCGATAATATGTTTGCGAACGGCTCCATCAGTCGGTCTGTGGGATTTTACTAAACAGGTATGAAACCCGTATAGTGTTTTTAATGTGTGTGTGGTATTTCTGGATTGAAATGGTGCTCCTTCGGTAATGATATGTATTGTGCTCGTATTGATTTTGTAAAACGTTGTGTTGGTTAGTTCAGAATGGAGCTGAGAAAGATCAGACTAAAAGTGCCAGCTTACATTTAGTAACAGTTAAGTTGATGACAATTGGGCTTGGTGTAGTAGTGCCCGGATATGGAAACAGTGAAGGAATAAAAATTGGAAAGAGAGATGCAGCGTTAAAGGGACCAAGAGCGCTGAATTTATTCGATTCATAAGAGATAGTCGTCTAATTTATTGTCAGGTATGTATTTGGAGGTGTGAATGAGAATTTTTGTGAAAGTGAAATAATTTAATGATGATTTCTTTGTAATCTCTAGTTGCTTCAGATGTTTTACTTGAATTGGAAAATGGTTTTTGATGAGATTATGATCTTGATTCAACTGTTTTGTTTTTTTCATGAGATTATGATCTCATTTTATTATATATTAGTATAAATTTATGTCAATTGGCATTTTTTTTGGGATAGATCTCAATAAATGTAGCAGTTCTCTATCTATATGTAACAGTTTTCTATTTATATGTAATGTGTAATATTTTAATGTTTAAATAGTATAATTTTTTTAAGTTCAATAATTTTTTTATTTTTCAATTGTTTATATGATATATAATTAATTTTTAAAACAAGATATAATATATGTAGAGTTGATATCAAAATATTTTAATTAAAATGTGCTCTCAAACATTTTATTTATAGACTACATTGTACATATTAAAATGATTTTTCTTGTTATTAATATATTTTTAAGTATATTTATTACAATATTACTTAATTCTGCATATTAAAATATTGTATTAATGACTTTCACGGAATTTTTTTTATTATTATCAATATTTTTGCGGTGGATTTTAGGTACCTGTGACATATTTCTGCGGTGAATCTCAGAATTATTCTGTGGGTGGCATACAAGCGGAAGGTAACACGGATCCGTGTTAATTAATTTGCAAGAACACGGTGCAGTAACACTGTGCAATAACTATTTCGGATCTTCTGCACTTTCATCGGCATCGAGTAAGTCGATTTTCCCTTTTGATGCAAGTTAATCTACCGGATCCCCGTTAGTTAATTTACAAGTTCTGCAAGCCCTTTCAAAAGCATAGATCTGCACCTTCGGATCTTCTGCACCTACATCGGCATCAGCATCTGCACCAATCTTCTGCTCCGGATCTTCTAATCCTTGCATCGGCATCTCGGCATCTTCAGATCAGTCAAGGTCGATTTCGATAGCCAAAGCCGGTGGTTTACTTCTGCTAATTTGAGAATCTCTCACAGTATACTATTTTTGCCAGGCGTAGAGATATTTTCTGCTCCATCAGGGTTCACATATCTTCCGAACTAGGGTTTCGCAAGCATGGCTCCCAGCTTCACGAAGATAATTGTCGGCCTAGTTCCGTCAAGCTCTAAGAGGCAAGCTCCTGCCCATATTTTTAGTGAAGCCCCAGTTCCCACTATGCAAGTGGTCAAGGCCTCACTAGATGAGGCCTTGAAGTTTTTTGAAAGTGCCTTAATCTGTCGGTTTAATGGCTTTTGGCTTTGGCTGCCGTTGACAGCTCTCCATAGTTGGATTTTGGAGGTATGGAAGCCTATCATTTCTAATGAAATTAATATCTACCCGTGTGCTAAGGGTTTCTTTATAGTTGATTTTGAAAACCCTAAAAGTAGAGAACACATTTTAGATTCTGACCCTTGGTTTTGGGAAAACTCAGGCCTATTCATGAAGCCATGGAACCTGTAATTCGATCCCTCAACAATAGTAACAACCTCAGCACGAGTCTGGGTCAGACTGCCAAACCTACCTTTGCATCTCTGGAATCCCTCCTCGCTTAAAGCCATTGGAAATGCAATTTGGAAATTTTACTGCAGGTGCCCAGAAACAAAGGAATATGTCAGAACCACCTATGCAAGAATCTGTGTAAAAATGTACTTTAGCGCCGGATTCCCAGCTGAAATAATCCTAACAAGAAAAGACTATGAAAATTTCCTCTTAAGATGTCGATCTTGCTTTGACACAGGCCATCTAGCCAAAAATTTCCCACAAGGCTCCCAGAGAAATTCTGCTAGAAATAATCACCATAGATCTACATGGTGGGAAGGAGCACAAAAGGAACATTATACTGTCATCAAGGAGGAATACTCTCCAGAAAACTCTGAATCGCAAGAAATGAGGCAAGAAATAAACAACTTGGGGAAAGCCCCACCCAACAACAAAATGAACTCGACAACCCCTCAAACAACAATTACGAGGATTCGAATAGCGCGCAAAAGAAATCTCCATTTAGCAGCAAGGCAGATCTCTGAGATCCCGAAGACAAGACACCAGTGGCCCAAGAATTAGAAGAAATGAAAACAATGCAAGATAAAGGAAGTAGGAAGATCGTAGAGAAGAAAAAAAAAGCTACAACAACAATCTCGCCAAGAAAGACAAGAAGCTAGACAATTAAGAACTAAGAAAATTATAGGTCCGATAGACCAAATTTGGTCTTAGTGGATGTTAACCATCATCATCATTAATTTTAATATTAAGAATCAAATTATTTTATTTTATTTTTTAGCTTTCAATTTTTTTATTTTCTTTAGGCATTCAATATTACTTTATATACAACAATCAAATATTTTCTTTTAGCAATTTCCTTCTATATATAAGTATATGTGATGTTGATATCAACATAAATTGTTTGACATATATCTTCAAATTGTTTATTTAAATCTTCTGTCTCAAATAAATTTGAAAACTATAACTTTAAAATTTCTAATTAGGTTATCTATTTTAAAGTTGACATAAAATTATATTAAGTCATAGGAACATGAAATAATAGTCCACATTGTTTTTCTATTTAGCGAATATTTTACTTTTATTTTAAGAGATCCAAATGTTAACTCCACATTGAGAATGGACAAAATCTAAATAGAAGTAAATGGATGAAATTGAAATAATAGTCTCACATTATTTTTCCATTTATGGAATATGTTAGTTTTATTTTAAGAGATACAAATGTCAACTCCACATTGAGAATGGACTGAATCACACATATCCCCCACATTGGTTATAGAATATGCCTCTTAGTGCAATAAAATTCAAAAATACAATTCTAAAAATTTGTATCAATTACAAAGTTAAATTTTCAATATCCATAAATTTCAATTCAAAATAAATTACAAAGTTAAATCTAACAATTTCAACAAATTATGTACATTACATAATTCAAATATCTTCACTAATTGAGATAAGTATACTAAAATTACTTTTTTTTACCATATTAATTTTGTAGAATCAATATATGACACAAGTATACTAAAAATACTTTTTTCTACAATATTAATTTTGTAGAATCAATATAGATCAATTTTAACAACATATCTAATAATAAGCAATGGGATAGATAAATCTCTTTAGGTGCCACAGTATTTTCTAGTGAAAATTTTCAAAAAATAAATGCACCCAAAAAAAATTGAAAATTTAATATTTTAATTATGAAACATTAATTTTCTATTAAAAATGAAATGAATATTTTTCTTATTACTTTCAATTACTTATTATTTTTGAGATATATATCTATAAAACATGAATCTTCAAATAGTTTATAGTTTATTTAAGTTTCTTTTTGGGATATATATATATATATATAAGTTTTGTATTGAAATATATAGAAGTATATAAATATTATAAATATTACTTTCATTTAAATGAAAGTGTAAATTTGTATTTTATTTTATTTTATTGTAATTACTTTATGTTTTTTAAGTTGATATAAATTTATGTTTGTTCACATGGGCATTTAAATATTTTATTTATGGTTGACATTGAGAGGGAAATATTTTTACATCTCCTTGATATTGTATTGTAATTTAAAACACATATAGAGAGAAAAAAGTGATATTAAGTTTACCAATGTCTTATAATGCTTTTAATTAAAACTAATAGAATATGTATATTCATTTTTGTTGTTTTATGATAGTCATCAATAATTTTTATTTAGAGAATATCCTAAAATAAGCACACGTCAACTCTGGATTGAATAGGGAATAAATTACATATCTCCCTCATACATTACTATAGAATGCACATTTGGATGAATAAACAAATAAAGCAAGCAATTTTAGTGTGAGACTATGTTTTATAACATTTTTAATTAAAACCACCCTGTATATTCACTTTTATTTTATCATAGCCAACATTTTTTTTTAATTTAATGCTAAAGTGAGACTATGTTTAATTAAAAAATTTCAAATGCGTATGCTTAATTTTTATATTATTATAGTTGACATGGTATTTTTATTTAAAAAATATATATACATTTTTTAATTTTAAAAAGTAACTTTTCAACTCAAGCTTGAGCATGAAAGGAATTATACACATCCATCATACTAGATTGTAAAATATGTCTATCAATGCAATAAGGTATTGAAAATTTGTTCACTTAGATATGAACACATTATTATTTACATATTTTATCATGAATTATTTATGTAAAATGAGAGATTGGGAATTTGTCATCTCCCATATGGAAACATTTCTCTTATTGGGGATGTCACTATATATATCACTATTATAGCTACATAAAGTAACTTAGATAGTGTAAAAACCCTACATTTATGTTTTTTAAAATGTTTTTGAACATTCACTATTTTTAGACATAAAAATAATTTAATTTAATATGATGGGAGCTAAAGATAATATTAAATTACTTAGTTGGAAAAATATACTTAGTAAGGTCGAATAAATAACTGTAGAGAAAACGAAGGGATTTAAAATAAAATTAAAAGAATCTTATTTGAAGAAAAAACAAGAAAAAAAAACTATGCAAAAGGGTTGGCACACCCAAAAGCTAAATGTTGTTAAAAAGATGTTGAGAAAAAAATCTATAAAATAATCCACTAAGGAATCAATTGGGTTGTTGATTCTGGAGGTCAATAAATCTTAGCTCTAGGGCTTGGTTCTTGATTGTTTTACCAATTGAAAATAATATTCTAGTGAAAGAAATAATATTTACATGTTTGATGAGCATACTTCATTTTTATATGTCTAATATTTTGATCTAGATAAACAATTTTTTATATTAATTTTGATATTTCAAATATCTTTATGATGGCATCTAAGACAAATTCTTGGTGTATAGATAAAAATAATATGTTGGAAAACTTAAGTCTATGAGATTTGAAAGGAATCAAAATTTTTGTGAAAGATATAAGTAAATACCTTTATGATAACATGTAAGACACATTTTGGTGTATACATAAAATTATATGTTGGAAAACTTAAGTTTATGAGATTTGAAATGAATTAACTAGTGTTGTGAAATCTATAAGTACGAATTGAAAATATCTATACGAGGTCACTAATATAACGATGACATCGTGTATCTTACGATCTTATGGTGTACATGAGGTTATCCCTCTTATTAGTCCCTGCCCCTACGGAGTTCCAGGGACTATCATAACCATTTTTTCAAAAACTATTAGTTGAAACAATAACCAAAAGAAGTCATTATACCTTTTAAGCAAATTTTTTTACGATATTCGAATGAATATTATTTCGCATCCAATCAAACCTTTTTCCATATTACTAGCCTCATATTGGGGCACATCAAAGATATACTTTCATGATACTTCAAGATATCTTCTCGAACGTAAAGGTAATGCTAGCATTAGTCATCAAACATTTAATGTTTAAGATATAATTTATTGGAGACAACATATATCCTTTAAAATTCCATGCAAATGAGGAAAAATAACAAAGTAGAACCAATTATCCGCATGACCACCTGTCAGGACAAAACTGATGCAGTTTCACCACTCAATACAAAAGTGTGGCTATTTGCATAACCACTAATCAAACAAAATTGTGGCTATCTTCATGTACTATCACTGTTTACCTTCTGCATCTACTGCTTACTGTCTGCATCTATTCGCATCGCTTGACCTATATTGTCTCATTTATTATTGTAAGCTATGGATATTTTGGTTGTGATTGGTCTATCTATTTGTATTTCTTGTTGTTGCTTATTGTGAAGATCATGAATGCTTCCTAAATGCTTCGTAAATTTTTTCACAAGCAGGAGCCTTTTGCTATCTTGAACTCTGCTTACCGTAGTGTATGTATTCTCGTACATGATGTATTCTTGGAAGATGAAGCACTAAGCTGCTCCCATACTGCTGAATCCAACATGGACTCAGTGAAATTTAATTCTTCAGTCACTGTAGTAGCTTATTTAAAAGCTTTTGAATCACGTGGAGCGCAAAACATCTGAAGAAAAAATTCTCTAATCACGTCGAGCACAGAACATCTGAAGAAATTTTCTCTTAGGTATGTACTGTCATTTAAATGTTTTACCCATGTACATTTAAATGTTTTTACCCATGTATAAGCTCTTATTATAACATCATTATAGTCTGCGTCTATGCACAAACACGGATCTAACATAGAGATTTAAAAATATCATAATATTAAGGAATCAAAACAAACCTAATACGAAAATTTTATTAAGAGTATTGTACTAAGCCACCAAAGGCACTCCATTCCCTAGATTTTGCATTATCTCTAACTAGGTCTTTAACTATGGGAATTATTTTAGAGTCACATTCTCTTTTTAAACTCTATAACGTTGTGCATTTATCCACCCATAATCCTTGAAAAACATTAACTTTCTATAATCAAATTTCCATAAAAAATTCAACTTCAGTTTGGTACAATTAAGGGATGTGAATTTTAAAATTGCTTGAATGGACTCGGAAACATTTTAGTGGCACAACAAGCAAAAGTAGAAGCATAACTAGCAGTAGCATAAAAATCATATCAAGCAGTAGGGGCAGCAGTAGTAGTAGGATTAGAATAATCAGAAGCAACAGAATAATCAGAATAAAAATAAGAGACAAAATTAGAATAAGAGAAGTCGCACTAGCGGCAGAAGCTGCGAGTAGCTAAGTAAAAATGGCGAACAAATATAATCCAAATCACATTGATTATCACAGTTTTTAAACTATGAATATAAATGAGTATGCATATTTTCTATTTCTCGAAATTTCAACAATGCCCTGATAAAAAATATTAAATTCAATGTTTAAAAAATATTACATAGAAGTTTAAGAATATATATATGATTCTAAATGGAGGACAATATGGTTGAACTGGAACAATTTAATACTCTCGGCATGAACATAATTGTGCCAATTTAATACTCTGGGCATCAACACAATTATCAGGGCATGAATACAACTCGATAATATTGAAATGGACGATCAAGAAAACTAAACCAACACACGGATGTTCTGTTTAATCAACAAGTAAGATTCATTGGTATGAGCTTCCATTTATCATTATTCAATAATTGGTATCCTTACCTCATGCTGCCCTATTTGGCTGTTGTTATTCAACGAGTGGTATCCTTACCTCATGATACATTATTTGGATGGTTTTATTCAATAATTGGTATCCTTAACTCATGTTGCCCTATTTGGCTGGTGCATGGATTCTTTTGGTGTTGCAGTCAGTACAATCTTCCCCACACCTTCCTTGACTCTCTATTCTAACCCAACACCATCCCCCTTCGAAAATCCTTCGGAAATATCTTGTAGGTAGGACGAGAGAAGCTTCCATAACTTCAACGGTATCTGAAACTAAGCTATGTGTATTTCTCTATTGGGACCATAGGGACACCGATCTCTAGGGACTAAGCTACTATTTGAACAATGCTTGTAGGAACACTAAAGATTCTGGAACATAGGTACTTTGAAAATCATGATATGCCTCACATTTCTTATATATTAGGAGCCTAATTTCAAAGCATCTATTTTTTTTAATTATAAAAATAATGATGGAACACGTGTAGATGTCAGAACATCACTAGGAAAAATAAGGGATGTAGGAACGCGTGAAAATTTAGGAACCTCGCTGAGAAGTCATCCTTTTCCTAAATGCGGACAATGAATGGAAGGAACATAGGCATATGTAGGAACATCCAAGAGTGCGTGCGAAAGGGATTCCAGAACAGTAATTTTTACTAAAACAAATGTACATCCCTCCTATAAAGGCAAAAGCATTGGTATTCGATGTTTACTCTATATGTTCAAACCTCTACATTATCTACTATTGCCTTGTCCATGAATTCTGTCTCTACTTCCTCCCAGTGGCACCGGCGGGCTAGCTTTCCCCTGATGGACTTACCGAACATGGGAGCTAATGAAATTGAAACCCTTCAACTAGCAACATATGCTCAATAAGTTCCATAATCCAAAGTGAGTTCAAGAAAGAATAGGTCCAACGCCTAGACCAACGAAAAGTGATCAGGTTGAGTGGGAACATGAGAAAAAAAAGCATGCAAAGCCAAAGTTGAGCAGCATCTAGCCCCGCTGGTGGTAATTTAGCTAGACCTGGGTCAACGACTTTCACCATGGGGGTGGGGTGCACCTGGGTTGTGGATATTAAGCTTTTTTTTTATATTGTTAATAAGAATGATTATTGTTGGTGTACATGCACCTAGATTAGCTGTGTTGGTGTACATGCACCTAGATTAGCTTTAGTTAAACTCTAGATATTGCATGTGATCCGCACTTAGCTTAGTTAGTTAACTTACTGCTTGCATGTGATGTGCACGCACTTAGTTAGTTAACTTACTGCTTCCATGTGCACCTTAGCATAACATAAAACACACTTAGCTTCAGTTAGCTTTAACTATCCATTGTTATTACATGTACAACTAAGCTTAACTTAATTGCTTTATATATTGATTCTCAACCTAATATTGATGGATCAATTTCATTCTCAATTCTAATTGTTTTTCCTTTTCAACTTGGCAAGTTTGTGTGATTATTCTTCAACTAAATCCATATTTGTGTTCTAATAATTTGACATGGTATCAGAGCTACAAGGGTTTGGAGAAGTTGCCAGAACAACCTTTTTTCACGTTTGAGGAGCATAGAATTGGAAATTGTTTGAAGATTTGATTTGCAGATCCAAATATTAGAGTATTTTTCGCAATGGAGTTCTCATCTTCAACGATTTTGACTCCATACAATTACCATGAATGGAAGCCAAAGATTTTGCTTCAATTAGGAGTAAAGGCTTGTACCAAATAGTCATGGGAATTGAGATAGAACCAATCTCAGAGGATGAGAAGTCAGACTGGCTTAACAAATCTGACATGGCTTATGAAAGATTGTGTCTATCTATGTCTCGTGATATTCTTTATGAGATCATAAATATTGAATCACCACATGAAATCTAGAGTACATTAAAAGGATTATATGGTGATGAAAATGATCTAGAAGAATAACATTTGGAGGCAAAGAGATCGACTAATTATAGCAGTCATGAAAGTCGTGAAGACTCCAAAAAAGTGGAGAAATGTTCTCAAGACAGTGTTGAACAAGAAGATTTTGCTTCATCTATTGTTAATGGACCTATTGTAAATGAGAATTTTATCTTATCCAATAACGAAGACATTACACATGAGGAAATATATTCTTCTGCTAATGATGAAGACACTACTTTCAAAATCATGGAAGAGGACTTTGATTCCTCTACTATTGATGCAGATTTCATGCGGTCTCAATTTAATGATGCCCCACATTCACTCTCAGTCACAAAGAGCCATGCATGACCATGCATGGATCTAAGGAGGGATTTATAGCACCATGTATGCACATTTATGCATCCCTAGAGACAACCATTCTCATGCATGCATATAGGGTACATGAATTTCATGGAAAATTTTAGGGGCTAATATTCGCAGGTGGGCTAATTTTCAATGGTTTTTCCAAAAAAAATATTCGCTAATTTCCATTTTTTTATAAAAATGATTCGCCCAAATTTTAGAATATAAAATTATTTTATGTTAAAAATTGCCAACATTATATAGATAGTATATAAAATATCCTTATAAATTTGAATAATTTTACAAATACATCAATAAACATTTTATAGTTTGCATATTAGGGACTAGTGAGATTCGTCGATTTTTTAAACTTCAAGATAATTTTCCCTCAAAATTTTCCCTGATGAATTTGATCGTCAAATGCTCAACGAAGTTGCATGGAATCCATATTGGCATGCAACTATGTATAAGGAAATTCATTCCTTGATCCGAATATGGGAGTTGATACCTCTGCTTCCAAAAATGAAGCTTATTCCTCTAGATCCATGATGGGATCATCGATCTTCAATACTGTCTGAGTTCACCAAGACTTTCACTGAGCAGAAATTTCAATTTTTGCGAGATCGTCACGAGGTGAAGGACATGATTGCCTAGCAGTTGTCTTTTCTCTACTTTTCAATTACATTTTGAGGGGGGGGGGGGTTTCTCCCCATTGGGTTTTCCCTCTTTCCTCGTTTTTATGCATTGTATATGGGTACCTAGAATGGCTGTGTGGCCGAGACTCATTCATTTTGCATCACACTCACCTAAGTTATGTTTAAGGGGGGGTGTTGGTGTATATGCACCTAGATTAGCTATTTTGGTGTACATGCACCTAGATTAGCTTTAGTTAAACTCTAGATATTTCATGTGATGTGCAATTAGCTTAGTTAGTTAATTTACTGCTTGCATCTGATGTGCACTTGCTTAGTTAGTTAACTTACTACTTTCATGTGGTGCATGTGCACAATAACAGAACATAAAGCACACTTAGCTTTAGTTAGCTTTAAATATCCATAGTTATTGCATGTGAAACTAAGCTTAACTAAATTGCTTTATATATTGATTCTCAACCTAATATTGATGAATCAATTTCATTCTCAATTCTAATTGTTTTTCTTTTTCGACTTGGCAAGTTTGTGCAATTATTCTTCAACTAGATCCGTATTTGTGCTCTAATAATTTTACAATTGTTCAGTGTCACGAGCTATTTCACAAACAATGTGCCTAACTAAATATCCTACCTTGGGGTCCTCCTACCTAACCTAAGTCCTACAGAAATGATACGGTTGACTTCGAGGGGACTTTCTTTATAGATGATTCTTCTGAGGAATTTTCATTTATAATTCTTGAGAGTATATGAATGAACTGTATTTTGAGCCATTACTTGTTCATTAATGCAAATCATTGACACAAATCATTGTTAGACAACATGGGTTGATTCAAAGGTTGTACCAGTAAGTGAGGTGGATGGTCCAAGTGTAGTAACAAATGGAGCACTCAATAGACACATGAAATGCATGCCTTCTCCCACTCAAGTCTTTTAATTCGATCATTTCTTATAATAATAGACATTCATTACTTTCAAGGTGACATGTTATATGGCTATCTCATATGCCTATATGAAAAAGGAATTGGCAATTCACTAAAAGTTATCCAATACAACAAAAATCCCATAACCTAAAAAAAATAGATACATAGGCCACTAAACGAAAAATCCATATCAAATGATGAATCCTACCCATAAAATTTCTACAATGGATGGGTTCTCCTACTCCATGCCATTAAACGGGAACTAATGATTTTTGTCATGGATGGGCACTATTAAAAGATAGGAAAACCATATAAATTAAAAATAAGCTCTTATTAGGATAATGGTGGTGTGGAAGCCTTAAAGAAACTTCAAAGGTTGCAACATCAGCTCTTCAGGTCTCCTCCAAATAAACCAACAAACACGTATTCCTTTCTGCAAGATAAAAGCACAACATGTGGCGATGGTATTACGCAGAAGCAAGGAAAAAGCACAAGGTGAATTCGCCTCATAATGTGGTAGTATATAACTATAAAGAAAAAGTAAAAACCCTACCACCCAATAATTATTTTAAAATATTAGGATATCCATCTCCCATAAGGATGAGGGGTATCGCACCTCATGTAATCATGATTAAAAGGTGCAACTCCTCGATAAAGAAAAATTATTATAGAAAAATGGGCGAAATCTCTAGGAATTTGGAAAATGAAAATTTCTTTCATGTCAAGTTCTCTCGAGGCAAGGAATGGTTGCATCAGCAACCTTCTTGTTTAACAAAACTTTGCAATGACTGGAAAATTTACTATGTAAAAGGCTTGTAAACTAGTCATATCAATCAGTTGGCTGTAATGAAAAAAAGGGGATAAGGAATATTAGAAGTTTTGGTATCCAAATACATTTAAATTGAATTTTTTTCATGTTGTTGAATGAAAAATTCAACATATTATTCCAATTATGGAAGGAGTAATTATTAGGAAACTATATAAATGAATACAAAACAAAATAAAGAAAATTAATAAACACTTATAAAGGAGGTTACAATCAATATAGAACTATTAAGCAATATTAGCTACCACATTTAATATGTTGATGCACAAATAGTATGATCAACAGAGGAATACTTCATATGAAAGTAAGAGACTCTCCAATAAACACCCGAACTTTCCAAAATTGTAAATAATTAACAAAAGTACACGAATACACACTAGACCAAATGTGTATAGATATTATACAGTAATAGTATTGAATGCATAAGTATTTTATTAAAAATAAATTAAAAAAACACAATATAACAAATCGAAGCATCTAAAATGAAAGGACTTAGAAATAGTGTATATTCAGAGGTCTTATAATTACATGGAAATGATTTCAATATGAATCTATGGGAAAAACAAGTGCACAAATTCTAGTATTCGCATTGTCTACTACTAAAAAAAAGGTGGAAGTTAGCTATAAGAAGCCCATTCAGACAACCCGAATCATTATATCAATATCCATGCATGCACCCATAAGAAACATAGTAGAAGTAGAGATTCAACGTGAGAGGGAAGATGAAATTAGCATCGCTAGGAGAAAAATGAGCACCCAACTTGTTATGAAGGCCACAAGAGTAATATATACGCTTGAAAGTATAAGTCCCTCAGAGAAACACAAAAATGAGAAATAGATAATTAGTTATAGAAGTGGAAGAAAAAATGTATGCGTTATGAAATGAAGGATCAAGTTGTTACATTATAAAATTTGAGATAGGATGATTGGTAATTACTGCAAATAATTCCATGTGAAGAGTCAGTGGAAATGAAAAACAACCAAAAATAAATTAATAAATAAATAATATTAAGGGAAAAATTAACCATACCCAGAAGTAAATGGACATACGATGCTTTGGAAGGGCACCATGAGGAAAATTGACAATGAGAAATCTTGTAGCACTCCATTCATTGTAAAAAAAAGGAAGGAGGAAAACCATTTTGGGAGAAATGTTAAATCAACCATTATGAGAAGAATTCATAATCTAAATTACTTATAAAAGAGGAAATGACCCTATCAGAACTAGAATTCCTTTGTAACAAAAATAAATAAAAATAAAAGTTTAATGTATAGATAACCAAAAGTAAAAATAAGCATTGTTTTTACTAAAACTCATTATTCGATGGTATCATGAATCCCTTAATAAGCACTGAGCAGAATAGAGTGAAACCCAATATGTCTAGATTATTCTCAAATCAAAAGGGTAACAACTAAAATAATACAAAGAAATAATTAAAACATTTTATCTCTAAGGTCGGACGAAATATCAGAGTTTTGGAGCCATATATTCAAACCCTCATAGTAATATTAATAGGGAAGGGTTCCATTCTGCCACAGTGAAAACAAGAAAAATTAGTGAAGAAAGAACATAGATTTTACAGACTCTGTGTAACAGAATAAAAATTGAAACCACCCAAAATTGGAACTGTTACTGTCAGTCTTGTCATACTGCCATCAGTGATCAAATTTACTCATTTTTATTTTCATATTAGGAGTCCCATACCATAAATTTTCAGCATTCCATTAGGTCATGGATTCATTGATGGTAGTGGCCTTTCACTAGTTTTCCCTCATGTAAAACTTGTTGATTCTCCTCTTTGTGTTCTTCAATCATGATTCATTTTCACTCCCAAATCATATTATCATTAGGTCATAGGGTTGGTCTCATTAATTATTAGGGTCTCATCATGGTTAAATTAATGAGTCAAATGTCAATAAATATCAGCAAGGTCATGAGGAGGTCAAATAAACTCAAAGGCACAAAATAGAAATTTTTTATTGAGCTTGATGTAATTTTCACCTCAAAACCATGTTTTGAGGTGAAAACATGGTACTTTGCTTTCATTACCATCTTTTATGTAATTTTATGTCTTCATATGTAATAAGTTCCTCTTCAGAAGCTGCTATATCCACCAAGCTACTTGCATTCTTTTTGGAGGTATCTTTCATAGCATTCTCAGTGTGAAATCATGTTCTAAGTGTGTTCATCAAAAATAGCCCGGAAAGAGATTTCCAATGGTATATTATACTCTCAAAACTGACTCCTGGATCGAAAGATATGCCTAAGTGAAAAAAGTCCCCAAAAGCCTAAACCCTACCCCTTTTCCCATTTGTCCCTTACATTTTATTTCATATAATATTAAAGTTTTTCATTATAAAATCCATTTTATTTCAATCCAATCGCAACATTCAATAGCCAACCTCCGATTGAGTCACCTCCAATTGACCCCGCCTAATTACATCCGACCGTAGATCTCCTTAAACGATTCGAAGGCCCATATGTCATTGCATCGCCCAATCTGATCACCCCATTTAAATCATAAGATTTGACTGACCCCCTCCGATTGACCTTTCCCTGATTTTAAAACCCCCGATGTGATTAATCGCAAGTCTCCTCCCCCGATCCAATTAGACCATTTAAATTGCAACTCCTGATTGACTCCCGCCGATGTGATCACTCGCAAATTGCAATTGGCACTTTCTCATAACACTTTAAAACCCGCCCCGCTTCCCCGTTCGATCTTCCGATTGCGATTAGCCAAGCCCCACCATAAATTTTTCCATTGGCTTCATTCAAAAAGGGGTTTCCCTTTGTAAATATGATAAATTCATTTTAAAGGATTTCATAAGTACTTCATCAATGTCTAAACTCCACAATCCCCCCCGATGCGATTGATCACTCTATTGCAATCGCATCGCTATTACTGTGTGTTAAAACCCATCCCCCTTCTGATTGCGATTGTGATTGATCACACATCGCCAATCGCAATCGGCAGCTCCCATCGGTACTTTGCTCTGCTCCCATTCCTGATTGTGATTGCGATTTACCCTTGTGGCCCGTTATAAACCCTTCCGCCTTTTCAATGAAAAAGGGCCTTTTTCCCTTTGTAAAGTGTGAATTTCATTTTATTTGTTATATAAAGGCTTTTCCTCCATCGCAATTGGAATTTTATATTGCCTCCACTCCCCTCCTGCAACAATTTGCAATTGCAATCCAGCGCATCGCAAAATATTTATTGCATTACTCCATGTCTCGCTCCCACTCTGACTTGCGATTGCAATTGACCCCCAGTCGCACCTAAAAACCCTCTACCCTTTTTAATGAAAAGTATTTTTCCCTATTTAAAGGGCGCATTCTATATATTTCGCTCTTACAAAGGTTTTCCACTATCGCATCGCTCCTCTACACCATCGAACCTCACTAATTTTTACCGCTCTATTGTATTGCCCCAACACGTGTGCGCCATCGCATCGCAAGTTAACATTTCAACGTACCCACTTGTCTCCCACTATGATTGCGATTGCGATTTCCCCTTCTCCCTTTAAACTAATCGCAATCACAAGCTCCCATCGCATTCTCCCTTATGTGATGCACCTTCCCCTCTTCTGATTGCGATTGAAATTCAGGCCCACCATCCTTATTTCGCTCTTTTTCCATAAAAAAGGGACTTTTCTTCATTAAAAGGCGTAATTTCATTTTTTTTGGTTTCAAAGGAATTTTTCCCAAAAGTTGGTTTCTCTCCAAAGGATAAAGACAAAGAATAACAGTCGAAGGCCATAAGCTAATTATGAACCAGAGACATCTACAACAGCTACAAAATAGGGATCTGTTCTTTTGATTACCTATTTTCATTCATCCAGTGTAACAACAAATGTTCAAGATGGTCAAAAGGTATTGTTTCCCCTCTTTTCAGGGGTAGATTGTTGGTTTTCTTCGTATGATCAGATTTTGGATCTTGAGCTGGTCAAACAACTCCCTTTTTTTGTGGATCTACTTCCCTCAATTTCTGTCTATTTAATGTAATTTATAAATCATTTGTAAAGGGAATATAGTGTGGAATTAGTTGGAAATAACTGAGGATGCTCTGTGCTTCATTTGTAACAGTTTGGCAGGGAATTAATAAAGATATGCAACTCTGATTTGTGGGATCCATGTGGTATGGATTTTAGCACTGTTCTTTCCTTTGTGTTCATATGTTAATTTTCATGTTTACCATTCATTCATTCACATGTTCTGGTTGAATTCTTTCAAGATAGATAGGTAGAATCCATTCTTTAATGCTCTGCCTTGGGAAATCATTCAATGCTCTATGTTTTCTTCTGTTTGAAAAGGATCCATCTCCTATGCCATTTTCAGCTCCTCATCAGTCTTTAAACATTCCATCATTATGTAAATTTAATTGTTAAAATTCCTGCCTAACTTTCCCCATGAAATACCCTATATCTATGATTTAATTCCCCAGATTCAAACTGCCCCATCTGTTCCATACAACCATGAAGTTCATAAAAACATTTGCCATCATTTATACCTAGCCTGATATCCATTTGTAGTATTATTTCATTGAATATCTTTTCACGGAGAGAGCCCTCTTCTGACCTTGTAGGGCTAGCTACAAGGCTGAGCATGGTTTAAAGGTTACCTTGATTTGCCTTCCTTCAACCTAAGGTTCAAATTATGTGATAACATTTATGGCGACAATACTGGGGAACATTTAGCATAAAATACCGATCACCCCAGTAATACCTTTCATATAAATTCTTGGACTCTAGATGATGAGGTTCAGAGTTTGCTAGGCTAAAATAAAATATTGTAAAGTAGAAATTTGACCACACTAGCTTCAAGAAGATACACAAGGGCCAACCCTAATCCAAATCTCCCCCCTGTGTTTGAAAATCCTAATCTCATTCCAAGGATAGTCAGAAGACAAGAAGGATCACTAAGTGCTAGACCCATTTTCAGATCCCATATTTGGCCCAGTGAGTGGTTGTTTGTATAAGACCTCTCTTTTGATCAGTGTTTTGAGCTTTCTTTGTTCAGAAGTAAATCTGAGACTGCACTTGATGACAGAGTTTTAGATCCATAATTTCTTATAGATATCAAAGTTCAAAGGGCAAACACATCAATTGATGAATATATTTTGAATTCCCCTCAGTCATCTATCATTGTAACTAATATCCCTGAGCCTTCAGAGTCATTAGGAACAACATTTCCTCCCCCTAATTCATCAGTGTTTCCATCAGTTTCAGAAGTCAATTCTTAGCTTTTGACTTCTCCATCAACACCTCCCTTGCATCCTAGTATCACAAACACTGTTGTAAATCCACCTCGAGTCATGGCTACCCGGTATGCACCCCTAGTTTTACCTCAGAACCTAAATGATAAGCTTGCTGATTATCAAAGTAAAATTCCTATCTTTGATGCCACTCAAAGCATCACAACCCAACAGCATGTTGATAAGATGAATGACTTTTTTGACCTTCATGAGGTAGAGGTAGAAAATGTAACCACAATATTGTTTGTCCAAATATTTGGAGGTGAAGTTCGAAAGTGGTTCAGAGCCTTACCAGCAGGCTCTATCCACACTTTGCAGGAGCTACATAGGCAATTCTTGGACTGGTGCGAGGTAAAGAAAAATCCACTCCAAATCTTGTCTGAATATGAAAATACTAAAAGGAATGTGGGTGAAACTGTACAGGATTATTGTGTGAGATTTAATGTTGTATATAATGCTATTTCGGCCAACCTAAAGACCCCCATGGGGTTATCTTTGCTTAATTTTCCAGATGGTTTCGATGCTGATATGGCATATCAGCTACGAGAATGAGATCCTACCGCACTTGAAGACATGTAGAAGATATTTGTGAGTGTAGAAGCGAATTTGCTGTCCAAAAGAGCACAGACTAAAGCTGAAAAGAGAGTAACTGTGAAAGAATAAGCATCCCCTTCAGATAGTAAGATGGACAGTTTTCTCCAGACAGTGGAGAAGATGGTTGATCAATTAACTATTTTAGAGAGACCTGAAGCACAAATCAGGAATACAAACTTCAGAGGACATCAACAGCCACAATTCAGAATTAAACAAAGAGAACAGAGAGTGCAAGACCAAGCAACACCACAATAGTAGATCAAAACTCCATTGCAACAAAATTATGTTCAGGTAATGGAAACATATGATGATGATGATCCTATAGTTGAAGCCAACCACTTTTTCACTACCGATGGTGCGCCAATATTTATCACAGAAGATGAAGAATACACAGCGATGCCAGACATTCAAAAAGATGAAAATTTCATATTGGCTAATGATGCAGTGTTAGATGAAGAGTCCGATGATTATCAAAGAGGATACATGAACACTTTATCAACGCAACAAAAGCAGTACTCTTTGAGGAGTAGAGATGTTCCGATCAATCCTATTCAGAAGAGAAAAGAGCAACAAACAAAAAACGACTCCTCAAATACCCAAAGAAAGGGGAAAGAGCCTACTGATCCTTCTCCCAGCAAGGCATCCCTAGTGAATAACATTTCAAATGAAAAGAACCGGCATAGCACAGCAAAGAAGCAAGTAGAGAAGAAAGATCCTCCTGTCAAAGAGGTAGAAAAAGTCCCATCTTTTAATCTAGAAAATGAAATTTCCAAGTTGAAGGTGTCCATGCCATTGACTAAGTTGGTGAAAAATAGCACATATAAACATCAGGTGTCTAGAATTTTACAAATAGACTTTGTATCAGATATGGTAAATGTTGAAGATGATTATCATGAACTCATTTTTGGTCCATCCATAGAAGGTCAGTCTGAAGAGAGTGAAGTCCCTCTCTTCAACCTGAGTCTTATATTGCATGAGTTCATTCTACACAATGCTATGTTGGACTCCGGAGCCTCGCATAACTTGATGCCCAAGGCCATTATGGAGAATTAGGGCCTTGATATTACCCGCAAATATCATGATTTGTATTCCTTTGACTCCGATAGGGTCCATTATATTGGTCTTATCAAGGACTAGGTAGTATCCTTAGACAAAATCCCAGCCAAGAATGTTTTAATGGATGTAGTTGTTGCAGATGTACCACCATGATTTGGAATGCTCCTGTCCAGGTCTTGGGGTGCAAAAATTAAAGGGACCATCTAGCTTGACTTCTCTTATGCCACCATTCCCGTGTTCGGTCAGTTGAGAAAACTATACAGGGAAAAGAAAATGAAATACATGATCACTAGTAAATTGAATCTAGTTAATCATCCCATTAATGTAGTCCACGTAGATTTAGAGTCCTTTTTATTGTATTCAGATGTTGTTTTGAATGATGATAATGTTCAGTTGATAGAGGTAGATGAGATACCTGAAATTTTAGAAAATTTTAAGAAAGTTCTTAGACAAGAATGGGATAAAGCAGCAAGAATTCCTGAGCTTCCTGCCTGCCAGTAGCAGAAGGATAGTGAATAGTAGAAAAATGCAGAAATCGGCCTAGATAAAGTAAAGAAAGAAGCAAAATTTCAACATCTAGAAGAAGAATAAGAAGGCCTGTGGAGCATGGACTTTTACGGAGCTGTTGGCAAGGATGATGCTGGTATTGGAATATGAATTCAGAGCCCTATTTTGCAGCCTGAGAAGGCTCCTAGTAACATTAGAGTATGTGCTTACAAGTTGGATTTTGACTTCTCTAATGATGAAGCAGAGTATGAAGCTTTGATTGCAGATTTGAAAATTTTGAAAAAGTTAAATGCAAAGAGGATTTCTTTCTATGGAGATTCAGATTTGATACTCAAACATATAAAGGGAGAGTATCAGGCAAAGCATCTGAGATTGAGGGCATATAGAAACACAGTCCTAGACGTCTTGAGGACATTTTCTTAGTAAACTTTGACAGAATTCCCCGAATGCAGAATCTTATTGCGGATTCTCTTGCCACTACAGCAAGAAATTTTAAGATTCCCATGAATTCCAGCAACAAGTTTGAAATTTATGTCAAACATCGGCCTGCTGTCCCGGATAATCTAAGGTATTGGAAAGTGTTTTGGGATGCAATGAAATCAATGCTTTTTTTCAGAGTGAAGGAAAATTCGGGGACACTCCCATGGAAGATGATTATGCGGTCGATGATCAAGAAATCAGGGTAAATCAGATGGACATATTGCAGTTGAAAGATAATGTAATTCATAGAGGTCTGATACCTTCAGAGGAGCTTTTTGATCAAGATTATGTCGCAAAAAAACCAAGCTTGGTACCTACTGATAAAGGAGTTGAAGATGTTAATCTTGGAACAGCTGACAAGCCTAAGCTTGTGAAGTTATCAAAGGCATTTTCCCATGAGGTAAAGGAATAGTATGTTAAATTACTTTCTAAATTTTCTGATGTGTTTTCCCGGGATTATTCAGATTTGATGGTGTATGACAAAAACATAATTTAGCTTACTATTCCCATCAAGCCGGATCAGAAGCCATTTAGACAGAAGTTGAGAAGGATCAACCCAAAGCTACTGCCATCCATTGAAAAAGCGGTAAACAGATTATATAAAGCTGGTATCATTGTCCCAATTAGATTTTCTGATTGGATTTCAAATTTGGTCCCGGTACGCAAGAAGACAGGAGAGATAAGGTTGTGTATAGATTTCCAGAATCTGAATAAATCATCCTTAAAGGATAACTATCTGCTTCCGAAGATGGACCATATTATGCAGAGAGTAGTTGGAGCATCAAGGATGTCACTACTCGATGGACACTCAAGCTATAACCAGATATTGGTACATGAGAAGGACCAAGACAAGACTGCTCTCACAACACCCTGGGGAGCTTTCGAGTATGTGAAAATGCCATTTGGACTAAAGAACGCTGGAGCTACTTTCCAACGAGCAATGGAAATTTATTTTGCCAATGAAAAGGATGTTTCTCTTATTTTTTATTTTGATGATGTGACAGTGTTTTTTGGTTCTGATGATGAACACTTGCAGCACTTAAGGGTTGTTTTTTAGTGATGTAGAAAGTTTGGGATTTCTCTCAATCCAAAGAAAATTTTGTTTGCTATGGACGAAGGCAATCTGCTGGGGCATATCATCTCTAAAGACGATATCTACATTGATCCTTCAAGAGTGGAGGAAATTCAGGACATAGACCTCCCACGTAACAAAAAGGAGATTCAAGCATTCAATGGTAAGGTGAACTTCTTGCGCAGATTTATACCCAATTTGGCTGAACATTTAAGAGAAATGACTAATATGTTGAAGAAGGATAGCACTGTCAAATGGAGTGAGGAAGCTATCAAGTAATTTAATTTGGTAAAGTTTTCTCTGCCCAATACCCCAGTCTTGATTAGTCCTGATTACACTCAAGATTTCATTATATTTTCATTTGCATCGGAGCATACCATGGCTGCGGTTTTGATGCAAAAGTGAGATCAGATTGAAAAGCCCATTGCCTTTTTTAGTAGGACCATTCTAGATGCTGCTTTGCGGTATAATATCATTGAGAAACAAGCATTGGCCCTTATAAAAGCATTAAAGGATTTTAGAGTATAAATTCTTCATTCACATACCATAGCATATGTTCCTAATGCAGCAGTAAAAGATGTGTTGATGCAAACTGATCCAGAGGGAAGAAGAGGTAAGTGGATAGCAGCGATGTTGGAGTACGATTTGGAGATCAAACCCACAAAGTTGATAAAAGGACAAGGCTTAGAAAAGCTAATGGCCCAATCAAACCTACGTGCCCTGGATATAAATATCATAACGACAATGTCAGAGGATGAGGATGAAGGTTTGCTTGTTCCAGTTTCAGACATTTTTCTACAATCCCCATGGTATTCAGACATTGTTTATGCTCTTCAGCATCTTTCACCACCTCCAGGAATGTCTAAAAGCAAAGGTAGATCGCTGAAACTTAAATCTGCTAAACTTTATATTTTAAAAAGTGCTCTTTATTGGAAATATCTAGGAGGTATTCTGCTTAATTGTTTGGTTGAATATGACGCTCAGCAGGTGATGCATGACTTTCACAAAGGTGATTGTGGTGGTAATTTGTTTTGGAAAAGTACAACTAACAAAGTGTTGAGAGCAGGATATTATTGGCCCACTTTATTTTCAGATTTATATAAAACAATTATGAGATGCCATGAGTGTTAAGTTTTGCAAGGAAAAAGGAAATTTCTTCCTCTTCATTTGAAACCAGTTTCAGTAAATGCTCCCTTTCAGTAGTGGGGATTTGATTTCATAGGAGAAATCCATACCGCATCATCAGCATAACATCGATGGATCTTGACAGGCACATATTACTTCACCAAATGGATCGAGGCCATTCTAGCAAGGCAGGACACTGATACAGTAATCATTCAATTCTTGGAATCAACTATCTTGTCTCATTTTGGTTGCCCTCACAAAATCATAACAGATAACGTAGCAGCATTTATATCCAAGAATATGGTGGAATTCTGCAACAAATATAATATTGTGTTGGGCCATTCGACAGCATACTACCCACAAGGCAACGACCTGGAAGAATCATCAAATAATTCTCTGATTAACGTAATCAAGAAAATTCTGGAAGTGAATAAGAGAAACTAGCATCGAAAACTCATCAACGCATTGTGGGTAGACAGAGTCAGCAACAAGAAATCCATAGGTATGTCACCATTTGAATTGGTTTATGGTACTGATGTCGTTTTTCCTACATCGCTTACAGTTTCGGTCATGAGACTATTGCAAGAGGTTGGAAGTGAAGAAGATGATAATCAATGAAGGATCAATCAAATGATCCACCTTCAGCAGACAAGAGAGGAGGTTTCTCAGAATGCTATTCAGTTGTAGGAGAAGATAAAGAAAATCTATGACTGTAAGACCAAGGGAGAAAGGTTTCATTTGGACGATGTGGTGTTGAGATGGGATGCATGAAATCAGGACAAAGGGAATCATGGTAATTTCGACAACCTGTGGAAAGGACCATATAAGATTTCAACATATAGGGGACAAAATGCTTTCTTGCTCTCAAAGATGAACGGCCAAGATTTTCCTAGAGGGTCAGTGAATGGTAGGCTTTTGAAGCACTACCACTGTTGAAGATAATGGATTGAAAACTATCTCACAATCATTGTATATACCATGTCATTGTTGGTAAAATTTAAATTACACAATCATTGAAGTTTGGGGCCCAAGGTGAAGGGTATAAAACTTAAATGATATGTGTAAATTTTGCTAGTTTTAATTTAAGTTTTCAGTTACAGTTTGAGTCAGAGTCACTCTGCATTGTGTCATTTTTCAGTATTTTGACCATATTTTCCCAATGGATAAGGCTACGTGGTCTACGGTGTTCTTGGCACCTCCAAGGAGCTACCATCCCCATTGGATCCAATGTTAGTGTTAGTCTTGTCATACTGCCATCAGTGATCAAATTTACTCTTTTTTATTTGCATATTAGGAGTCCCATACCATAAATTTTCATCATTCCATTACGTCACAGATTCATTGATGATAGTGGTCTTTCACCAGTTTTCCCTCATGTAAAACTTGTTGATTCTCCTCTCTATGGTCTTCAGTCATGATTCATTTTCACTCCCAAATCATATTATCATTAGTTCATAGGGTTGGTCTCATTAGGTATTAGGGTCTCATCATGGTTAAATTAATGAGTCAAATGTGAATAAATATCAGCAAGGTCATGAGGAGGTCAAACAAACTCAAAGGCACAGTATAGAAATGTTTAATTGAGCTTGATGTAATTTTCACTTCAAAACTAAGTTTGGAGGTGAAAACATGGTACTTTGCTTTCATTACCGTCTTTTATGTAATTTTATGTCTTCATATGTAATAAGTTCCTCTTCAGAAGCTACTATCTCCACCAAGCCACTTCCCTGGCTTTCAGAGGTGTTTTTTCACATCATTATTAGCGTGAAATCATGTTCTAAGTGTGTCCATCAGAAAGTTCCCAGAAAGAGCTTTCGAATGGTATATTATACCCTCAAAACTGACTCCTAGATCAAAAGATATGCCTAAGTGAAAAAAATACCCAATAGCCTAAACCCTATCCCTTTTCCCATTTTTCCCTTACATTTTATTTCATATAATATTAAAGTTTTTCATTATAAAATTCCTTTTATTTTAATCTAATCGCAACATTCAATAGCTAGCCTCCGATTGAGTCACCTCCGATTGACCCCGCCCAATTACATCGCGACCGTAGATCTCCTTAAACGATCTGACAACCCATATGTCATTGCATTGCTCGATCCGATCACCACATTTAAATCGCAAGTTACGATTGACCCCCTCCAATTGACCCTTCCCCAATTGTAAAACCCCCGATGTGATTAATCGCAAGTCTCCTCCCCCGATCCAATCACACCATTTAAATTGCAGCTACTAATTGACTCCCACCGATACGATCAATCGCAAATCGCAATCGGCACTTTCTCATAACACTTTAAACCCCACCTTGCTTCCCCTTCCGATCTTCCGGTCATGATTGGCCCGGACCCACCATAAATTTTTCTTCCCGCTTCATTCAAAAAGGGTTTTCCCTTTGTAAATATGATAAATTCACTTTAAAGGGTTTCATAAGTACTTCATCACTATCTAAACTCGACAATCCCCTGCCAATGCGATTGATCGCTCCATCACAATCGCATCCCTGTTCCTGTGTTTTAAAACCCGTCTCCCTTCTAATTACGATTGTGATTGATCGCACATCACCAACGGCAATCGACAATTCCCATCGGTACTTTGCTCCGCTCCCGTTCCCGATTGCGATTGCGATTTACCCTTGGGGCCCACTATAAACCCTTCCGCCTTTTCAATGAAAAAGGGCCTTTTTCCCTTTGTAAAGCGTGAATTTAATTTTATTTGTTATATAAAGGCTTTTCCTCCATCGCAATCGGCATTTTATATTGCCTCCGCTCCCCTCCCACTACAATTTTTAATTGCGATCCATCGCATCGCAAAATATTTATTGCATTACTCCATGTCCCACTCCCACTCTGACTTGCGATTGCAATTGACCCCCGGTCCCACCTAAAAACCCTCCACCCTTTTCAATGAAAAGTGTTTTTACCTATGTAAAGGGTGCATTCTATCTATTTTTCTTTTACAAAGGTTTTCCACTATTGCATCTCTCCTCTGCACCATCGGACCTCACTCATTTTTACCGCTCTATTGTATTGCCTCATCGTGTCCGCTCCATCACATCGCAAGTTTAAATTTCAATGTGCCCACTCCTCTCCTGCTCCGATTGCGATTGAAATCGCAAGTTCCCATCGCATTCTCCCTTATGTGATGCACCTTCCGCTCTTCCTATTGTGATTGCGATTTGGGCCCACCATCCTTCTTTTTCTCTTTGTCCATAAAAAAGGGAATTTTCTTCATTAAAAGGCATAATTTCATTTTTGTTGGTTTCAAATGCATTCTCCCCAAAAGTTGGTTTCTCTCCAAAGGATAAAGACAAAGAAAATAGTTGAAGGCCGTGAGCTAAATATGAACCAGAGACATCTACAATAGCTACAAAATAGGGATATGTTCTTCCGATTTCCTATTTTCATTCATTCAATGTAACAAAAAATCTTCATGATGGTCAAAAGGTATTGTTTCCCCTCTTTTTAGGGGCAAATTGTTGGTTTTCTTCCTATGATCGAATTTCAATTCTTGAGTTGGTCAAACAGCTCCCCTTTTCTATCAATCTACTTCCCTCAATTTCTGTCTATTGAATGTAGTTTCTAAATAATTTTTAAATGGAATATAGTGTGGAATTAGTTGGAAATCACTAAGGATTCTCTGCACTTCATTTGTAATAGTTTGGTAGGGAATTAATAAAGATATGCAGCTCTGATTTGTGGGATCCCTGTGGTATGGATTTTAGCATTGTTCTTTCCTTCATGTTCATATGTTAATTGTCATGTTTACCATTCATTCATTCACATGGTCTGGTTGAATGCTTTCAAGATAGATAGGTAGAATCCATTTTTTAATGCTCTGCCTTAGGAAATCATTCAATGCTATATGCTTTCTTCTATTTGAAAATGATCCATCTCCTATGCCCTTTTCAGCTCCTCACCAGTCTTTAAACATTCCATCCTTGTTTAAATTTAATTGTTAAAATTCCTGCTTACCTTACCCTATGAAATACCCTATATCTCTGATTTAATTCCCTAGATTCAAACTACCCCATCTATTCCATACAACCCTGAAGTTCATAAAAACATTTCCCATCATTTATACCTAGCCTAATATTAGTTTGCAGTATTATTTCATTGAATATATTTTCGTGAATATAACCCTCTTCTGACCTTGTAGGGCTAGCTACAAGGCTGAGCGTGGTTTAAAGGTTACCCTGATTTGCCTTCCTTCAGCCCAAGGTTCAAATTAGGTGATAGCAGGAACCTTATTAAATTTGTTTCTGAAGGGTTATTCATCTTGAGAAGCCCAATCTACTTCCAGGAATACTAGTCACACAAAGACAAGCCAGGTAAACCCTAAGAATAATAGATGAATATGGTAAACCATGTAGAGAAAACCAAATGAAATGAGAATTTAATGGAAAATGTTGTATAAAAGGAATAGTAGATTACCAACCTTCTAAAGACGAAACCTCCGAGAGTGCTCAAGTATATGGCTAGGAACCTTGGTAAATTTCCATGAGAAATAGAGACAAGAGGTGAATGAAGTTTGGGTGGCTCTCTAGAGGGAGAGTGCTCAAATATATGGCTATGAACCTTGGTAAATATCAATGAGAAATAGAGACAAGAGGAAAATGTATTTTAGGTGGCTTGACATATGGTGACACCATAGCTTTCCAAGAAAGAAAAATAAAATAAAAATAACATGAGGGAAAAAAAAAAGTATCATAGGTTTTTCCAAACCATTGTGACTATCCATGCATCCCAAGAAAATCACCTTTGTCAATGGGTTAGACACTTAGGACAGGTGGAAATCACATGGGCTAAAGCAGTAGGTGGTTGATAATTTTTCCAAGTGTATAAGCAAAGGAATGCCTGAGATAGTTATAAATCCCCACATATTCATACTTTCAACGTATCGAGATATAATATTAATAAAACCAAACATTGTAAATACAATACATTGTCAAAATATCACATGCACCAATTTAAGTCTAATCATAGGAAATAAAAATGTAATGGAGGCCATGCTTTGTGTGCAATTGAAATTGCAGATGTGAAAATCCATAAAAATATAAGCAAGGTATATGGGCTATTACATTAGACTATAAGCATCGACATAACAAAATATCGAAATGTTAACTTAGAATAATTACAATGTGTGCTTGAATACAAGTCGTTAACCATATTTTAAATATGTAAAGAAGAGTTTAGAATATAGTATAGAAACTCTTATTGTATATTTAGAAGGGAATTCAAATCAATATGATTCACACACATAATAAAACTAATAAAAAAATTAATTTACTCCAAGACAAAAGGGAAACCAATATAGTTTACAAGATTCTATGACTGATATAGAAATAAAAACATATGAAAAAAAAGAAGGAAATTGGGTTTGTGACATATGGTAAGAGCGACCAAGTTAAAAAAAAATAGGCCTAGGCCTATGGGAAACCACCGTATTATATAAAATTTAGATATAGTTGTGTATAAGATAACACGTGTAAAATAATTATGGATTATCTTTATTATAGCGTATTAAAGTGGAGCAATGTTACACGTAAGAATGGTAGATGGTTAAAATATACCTGTGATAGAGGGAGAAGGAATTTATGTCGAGTTGGGAGGAGGAAGTACCCCACCAACTTCTTAATTTCTAGAGATTCTGAGAAATATGCAACAAGAGTCGGTTCACCTCAGAACCAGTCATGAATGATTGTTGATGGTCAGTGAGGAATAGGAAAGGCCGATAAAAAACGTAGATAAAAAAATCTAGCCACAAGACCATAGAGCTAGTGGGACATGGAGAGAAGGTAGAAACCACAAAAATAAAATATGTGGAGACAGAGACCGAAAACATTGAAAGTGGGAGTGAATTAGATAAAATATTTCCAAAAACATGGAAAACAAAAAGTAAGAAGAAAGTGGAGTTGTAGGGAGAGTATAAAAATAAATACTGCTATATTTTTTGGTGAAAAAGGAGGAGCATGCGAACACATGGCTACTAAATATGACAAAGTATTTCAAGTTTATCAGTACGAAAACAGGTTAAAGGCTTGATTGGCCATTTATCAGCTATAAGGGAAAGCTTCTCTTTGGTGGGAGGAAGTCAAAATAGTGCACACGCTGGAGGAAAAAATAGTTTCATGGGAAGGGTTCTAAAAGTAATTTAAGCCTAAATATATAGATGATTCTACTATGACTATCAAACTAACGAATTTCATGAGTTGAAACTAGGACAATTAACTATGGATGATTTTGTAGCTAAATTCACTAATTTTCTATGTATGTTTCATATATCAAGGAAGATAAAGTCAAAGTGAAAATGTTCTTAAATTGCTTACCTATTTCTTATGAATAAAGGATTGAGTTATAAAATCTTAAAACAATGGACAAAGCAATGAGGAAAGAGAGACTATGTATCCAAAAATTTAGAAATAGCGGAGAAATCTCAAAACCTTGGTAGAGTAAGGAAAAAAATAAATATGCAGGGGGAATAAAGAGACAAACCTGCATATCTTAAAAACATTGTAAGGGATCACCAACGGAATAGGTTCAGTAGAGGTAATTCAACCCATCCTACACAATCACAAACGAAGTGAAAACAAACAAAGCTAAATAATAAAATGATATGTGGGGTTAAAGAAGGAACATTTAAAATTTTGGGGGTGTGGGGAACCTCACAGAGGGAGTATCCACATAATCCGAGATATATTCAAAATAAACTAGCAGTACATGAATAAACAACTGTAAATGACATTGCAAGGAATATTCCAAAATAAGTGCAACATTGGAGAATAGACAAGAATATCACCAATCCACTATGATTGAGATTGAAGGTACTATATTGAATCATTTTGTCTCTGTATTAATCGACACAAGGGCTAGAATTAGTCCTCAAATTGGGGAAAACTGTATGCTAAAACCTAAAATTTTTAAGAATGCATGATTGGTACATCTAGCCACAGGAACAAAAAGGAAAGTAACTAGCCAAGTAAAACAATGTTTGGTAGATCTAAATGGTTGTATAAATAAAGAAAACTTAAATATACTTCATTTAGGGTCATATTATGTGTTAATGGGGATGGATTGGTTGCAAAATCATAGAGTTTTAATGAACTTCTTGGAGAAAAAAGTGAGTTTTTTAAATCAAGAAGGAATAACATAGTTTATAAAAGGCATACCAAAACCAATCTTAGTCAAAATTATTTCAACTATTAGTTGTTCAGGCTGAAAGAAAATGAGCAGAAAATAGGAAACCAAAATTTAGATCAATTGCAAATTATTAGAGACTTTAAGGATTTTTTTCTAGAAGAGATTTGAGGTCTACCTCCCTAGAGAGACATGAATTTCTCCATTGATTTAGTTCCAGGAGATACCCCAGTGTCTGGAGCACCTTACCGAATGAGTATTCCAGAGTTATTAGAACCAAAAAATGTAGTTACAAGTACTATTAAATAAGGATATATTATACCTAACATTTCACCATTGGGTTCCCTAGTGTTATTTGTAAAGAATAAGGATGTCACACTTATAATGTGAATAGATTATCAACAATTAAAGAAATTAACCATTAAAACAAATACCGATTAGCCCCCATTGATGATATGTTTGATCAAGTAGGAGGGTCAACCCTATTCTCAAAAATTCATTTGAGAACTGTGTATCACCAATTAAGAATTAAGTATTGATCTATAAACTATCATGGATATTCCACTCGACAATTCCTCACAACATATATGATAATAATATATTAACATACTAAATTTTTGCACTATTATAGTTTTATTAAAATTACAGATTTGTCGATTTAACTGTAATTAATACATGCATGTGAATGTAAATTATGCATAAAATTGGAGAATGAAAAAAAATCTCACACACACACATAAGAAATATGATATGCTCTCTGGGAAACCCTTACCGAGTAAAACCAAACTGGAAGGTGAGGTCGCTTCACTCTGTCTCTCTCTTTGGAAATATGGTTGCAAGCACAGAGAAGTAATTCTTGTGGCTCGTTGGCTGTTATAGTGCACATGTTCTCTATGTGTGCTCTACCTCTTATCTCTCCTGGTTATCTTTTCTCAGCTATGGAACAAAATGCTCTCGAAATAATGGAATGTCTCTTCTTCCTAGTGACTTGGTTATGAAATAAGTTGATAGCCTACTAGTGGTTAATTTTGATTACATAAAATCTTAACTAGAGTTATAATATAGACTCTTCTAGAGTATTTTACATCAAAAAAAAAAAAATATCCCCTTTTCAATTAATAATGGGGGTTGAGCCGACATCCTCCCGAGGTATAGGTGTATAAAAAGGAAGGTCAATTTATGAGTGCCATAAATTTTACATACGGAATCTGATTGGCACACTTCTTACACTATTGGAAAGCTCTTTGTCTGCATAATAACATGAATTTGTGTGGCACTAAATACACAAATTGTTACCCCAATAAATTTCGTTGATGCCTCAAAACACTCCCAAAATATTTCAGACCTCGCTTTTCCAAATTGGGTCCCACCAGTAAAAATGGTCCCATGAGTTGATTCCTCCACATTTTCCACTCCAAATGCATCGATATGGATTAAAAAAAATATAATGATCAAATCCATATCACACCTTCCCATTTTGAGAGGCTTTTGTTCCCCAAAATATTCTATTGAATGAGGTGAGGATGTTTTTCCTCCACCTCTATGATGTACCATTTAGCTTTGTCTAGAAGTTATCCCCTCAATGAAATATCATAAAGGTAATGCTGCCTTTTTCTTGTAGTTTTGGAACTCTTCTACAAAGCCATATCTTTTTTCAACTCTTCCTGAGCATATTGTGCCAAATACTTCATGGAAGGTAGGAGATGTTCGTCTTCCTGATCTAGCATGGAATACTCATACAGTTTCAAATTATCTACATTTACAACTAAGTAAATGCACATATATGGTGGTAAAATGCATTGATAGGGATTATCACCCACTTTTTCCATTATCTTGAAGGGGCCATACCTCAGAGCCTTGATTTTCTTACCCGAACATGGTATCCTCCCCTTGTTGAACTGTAACCACATCATGTCTCCCATATTAAATGATTTCTATGTTTTTTTCTAATCATACCTGGCCTTATACTTCTGCTACAAGTTCTACATTGTTTCTTGTACCTTTATATGGATCTGCTTGATCTTTTATATACATTTTTCAGCCCTCAAAGCATCTCCTATAAGATCTTCTCCAACTCGTCCTTGCTTCCCACACGAAATATTCAAAGGTGAAGGCGGAAAATATCCAAAACAAGTTTCAAATGGGGAACTTTCTATAGAAGTGTGGTCTACTCCATTGTAAGAATGTTGTATATATACCAGATATTCATCCTACGTCTTCGGATGCTTCTAGTTGTATCCCCTCATAAGTTGCACCAAATTCTTGTTGACTACTTTTGTTTTCCCATATCTTTGTGGATGAACATTGTAGATATATTCAAATTCATTTCCATATTCTCCCACGATTTAGTCCAAAATGCATTGAAAAATCTTGTATCCCAAACTGAAATGATGCTCTTTGGTATCCCAAAGTGCACACAAACTTGTCCAAAGAACAAGTTTGTTGTTTCTTGTCCACTGAGTGTTTTTATAGGGCATCAAAATAGAAATCTTGTTAAACATTCCAACTACCAGAAATATGTTGTCATGTCCCTTCCTGGTTTTCACTAAACCTCCCACAAATTCCATGGAAGTGCTTTCCCAAGGATGAGTAGGTAGAATTAAGGGATGATATGCAACCTACCTACCCGCTCTTGCATTTTTGGCCAATATACACACCTCTGCAAGATATCCATAGTATTCCCTACTCAAATGTTCCATGCAACCTTGTAGCTATGAGCCTCTATAGTGAGAGGCCATCATTGAACTTTAGTAACACATGAATTATTTAGCATGTAGAGTAATTCATCCTGGAGATGGTAGTCAATGGTAATGTCACCATCGCACACATGACTTTGAATATGCAACTATTGATACACATCCCTAAATTCCTCATCCTATGAATATGTCTCTCTGTATGCATCATCGTTGAATGGCTCCATGTGCTTAAGAGTCTCCAAAGTCGTAATATTTGATGTGGGTGGTCTTGAAAGCATGTCGACCAACTTGTTTGTGATTCACTTCTTATACTTGATGACTAAATTAAATTCCTACAAAAGACCTATCCACTTGTAATGTCTCACCTGTTTTAGCTTACTCTTGGCCTGCAAGCACTCTAAAAATTGGTGATCTATGTGGATTATTGTCTCCTAGCCCATTAGATAGTGCTTCCACTTCTTCACAATGTTAGCACCCAATCTGAACCTCAGGCTGAAAAAGGAAAATCAGGGTAACAACTAAACCACACTCAGCCTTGTAGCTAGCCCTACAAGGACAGGAGAGGGCTCTCTCCGTGAAAGAATATTCAATGGAACACAATAAATGGACTGATATTAGGGTAGATAAAATGATGGGAAAAGGGTTTAATAGAATGAATGAATGAATTAATTAATTAATTTCAGGGATGTGTGGGATATAAATAGACAGCTGAAACAGGGAATTAAATCAGGACACAGGGTATTTCATGGGGAAAGATAGGCAGGAAAATTAGCAATTAAAATTTAATGAAGATGGGATGGAAAGACTGGTGAGGAGCTGAAAAGGGCAGAATAAATGGATTCTTTTCAAACAGAAGAAAAAAAGCAGAGCATGAATGATTTCCCAAGGCAGAGCATATAAAATGGATTCTACCTTTCTATCTTGAAAGCATTCAAAAGGAAATGTTTATGGATGAATGGAACACATAACAATTCACATATGAAACAAAGGAGAGAAAAAATACTAAATTTCATACCACATGGATCCCACAAATTAGAGCAGCATCTCTTATTAATTCCTGTCAAACTGTACAATGTAGCGCAGAGATGTTCTTCCACACTATTCCCCTACTTTCTCCGACTACTTACAAATGATTTACCATTACATTAAATAAGCTAAAGTGTGGGAATATAGATCCATGAGGAGAGGAGCTGTTCTAATAGTTGAAGAACTGAAATACAATCATAGTAAAGAAATAAAACAATCTACTCCTGAAAATAAGAGATAGCATTGCACTTGACCACTTTAGAGATTTGCTGTTAGGCTGTATAAACGAAAATAGGTAATCTGATGAACAAATTCCCTATTTTCTGCTTGCTGTAACAATATTGTTTTAAATAAGCTCTTGGCCCTTTGACTGTTCTTTGATTTCCATTTGTTGTTTGAATAAAACCAAATTTTTTAATAAAAATGGCTTTGAACGAAAATTTTTCCTTTAGTGAAGGGAAAAATGTATTTTAAATGGTAAAAGGGAAGGGATATGGGCAGAACCGGCATATTAATCGCAATCGCAATTAGAGCAGGAGTGGAGAGACACAACATATTAAAACATGTTTAATATAATAAAACATATTCATATGATAAAACATATTATAACATGTTTCATCGCAATCGGCGATCGGGGAGTGAACATTGTTGAAACAACACCCAAAAAAGTTTCGATGCGATTAGCCTGGGTCCGATGGGGTAGTATACAATGGAGTGGGGAAATCCCTTAAGGGTAAACAAGAAATGATTTTTCACTTTATACAAAGGAATGAATGGTATTTATTAACAAGTGGAGGGCTAAAGTGGGCCGGGGTCAATTGCATCGGAGATCGGGAGTGGAGCGGAATAATATATTATAGAACTTCTGATGCGATAGGGGAAACCCCTTTGTATAAATGAAATGAATGATTTTTAACTTTTACAAAGGAAAAATGGGGTTTTATAATGAATAGGCGGAGGAACGGTATGGTGGGACCTGGGAGGTCAATCACAATCAGAGATCGGGAGCAGGATTAATCGCAATCGCAATCGGGGGAACGAAACTTTCGATGTGATCAATTAGAGGGGAAGTGCGATCGGAGGATCGGAGGAGACTTGCAATCAGGCGGATCGGGGGATGGTGCGATCGGAGGAGGACTGTGATCGGGCGATCGGAGCAGGACTTTGCGATCAAGTCAATCGGAAGGGAAGTGAGATTGGAGGAGGACTATGATGCGAGCATTCCATATAAATGTTACGATTTGAAAACATTGTGATTGTGACTTATAAAAATAAAAATTTAAACTTTATATTATAAAGTTTTTATTATATGCATGGCGGGGAAGTGGTTTTTTGGTCGGGGGTTATAACATAAAATTTGTTTCTAAAGTTTATGGGGTATGGTCGGGTAAGTGGTTTTATAATTAAATTGCATATTAAAATATTTATAATGCAATTTTGTAATTGGGAAGGGGGAAAAGGGGTTTTTGTAAAGGTTATAAAACTTTAATAAAGCAAAGTTGAAGGGGAAAATGGGAAAAAGGGGGTAAAGGGAATTTTACTTCACTTAAGCATAAATTTCAATCCAGAAGTCAATTTTGAGAGTGTAGTATACCGTTGGCAAGCTCTTTCTAGGCTCCTTTTGCTGGATATGCTTGGAGGATGATATGGCATTGAATATGCTATGGAAAAATTCTTTGAATGCAGGGACATCACTTTATGGAGATGACAACTTCTGAATTGTGACTTATTACATATGATGATATGAAATTACATAATGAATGGTAGTAAAGGCAAAATATCACATTTTCACCTCAAAACATGGTTTTGAGGTGAAAATTACATCAAGCTGAATGAAATGTCTCTTTGATCTTCCAGGTGCTGTGACTTTGAATTTATTGACTTCCTCATGACCTTGCTGATATTATTGAAATTTGACTCATTAATTTGACCACGGTGAGACCCTAGAAAATAATGAGACCCATCCTGTGGCCTATTGATATGATTTTGAGAATAAAAGTGAATAATTACTAAAGACCATAGAAAGAAAAATCAGCAAGTACCTCATGAGGTAAAACTGATTAAAAATTACTACCATCAATGAATGGATGACCTAACGGAAGTGAGATTTATCCGGTATGAGACACCTAATATGCAAATGCAAAAGAGCGGTTTTGATCACTGATGGTAGTATGACTAGACTGACACTAACATTGGCTCCAATGGGGATGGTAGCTCCTTGGAGGTGCCAAAAACACCATAGAACAAGCAGCCTTATCCATTGGTCATGGAGTAAAGAATGTCGAAAACTGAGACAAATGAAAACTGACTTTGACTCTAGACTAAGACTGAAAACTGAAATAAAACCAAACCATACACATATCATCCAAGTTTTATAGCCTTCACCTCAGGCCCCAAAATTGAATGACTGTGCATTTTAACTTTGCTTTTAGATAAATAAAGTGGTATATACAATGATGATGAGATAGATTCTGATCCATGTCTTCAACAATGGTAGTGCTTCAATAGCCTACCATTTACTGCTCCTCCAGGACAATCATGGCCATCCATTTCTGAAAGCAAGAAGGCATTCTGACCCCTGTATGCTGTAGTTCTGTATGGTCCCTTCCAAAGGTTGTAAAATTTATCGTGCTTCCCTTTGTCTTCATTTCTTGCATCCCATTTCAACACTACATCATCCAACTAAAAACTTTTTTCTTTAGTCTTCCTGTCATAGATCTTTTTAATCTTTTCCTGCAACTGACTCATTTTCTGTGACACTTCTTCTCTTGTTTATTGAAGGTGGATCATCTAGTTGATCCTTCATTGGTTGTCATCATCTTCACTTCCAACTTATTGTAATAATCTCATCACTAGAACTGTAAGAGAAGTGGGAAAGACAACATCAGTACCATAAACCAGCTCAAAAGGTGACATACCTATTGATTTTTTACTGCTGACTCTATCTGCCCATAGTGCGTTGATAAGCTTCCAGTGCCAACTTCTTTTGTTTGCTTCCAACATTTTCTTAATTATATTCACCATCGACTTGTTCGATGACTCTGCCAGGCTGTTTCCTTGTGGATAATACACTGTTGAATGGCCCAACATGATGTTTTATTTGTCACAGAAATCAATCATTTTCTTTGATCTAAACACGACTGCATTATCTGTCACAATTTTACATGGGCAACCAAAATGAGATAAAATATTTGATTCTAGGAATTGAATAATTATTGTGTCTATTGCTTTCTTGGCAGGGATGGCCTCGATTCATTTCATAAAGCAATCTATCCTAGTCAATATCCATTGATGCTGTGCCAAGGACGTGGGGTGTATTTCTGCTATAAAATCGAGCCCCCACTGCTGAAAGGGCGCGTTCACTGAAACAAGTTTCAAAGGAAGTGGAAGCAATTTCTTCTTCCCTTGGAAAATTTGACATTCATGACAATTCATCACTATTTTATATAAATCAGAAAACAATGTGGGCCAATAATACCCGGCTCTCAATACCTTGTTTGCTATAGTTTTCCAAAACAAGTGACCACCACAGTCACCTTTATAGAAATCATGCATTACCTTCTGAGTTTCTTCTTCAACCAAGAAATTTAGCAAACTGCCTCCCGGATCCTTCCAAAACAGAGCACTGTTTAAAATACAATACTTTGCAGATTTGAGTTTCAAAGATCTACCTCTACTCTTAGACATGCCTGGAGGGGGTGAAAAATGCTGAAGAACATACAAAATATCTTAATACCAAGGGGACTGCAGAAAAATATCTGAAATAGGAACCAACAAACCTTCATCTTCCTCTTCCAACATTGCTGAAATGAGGTTTATATCTCAAGCACACAGATTTGATTGGGCCATCAATTTCGCCAAAACTTGGCCTTTGATCAACTTAGTAGGCTTGATCTCTAGATCGTACTCCAACATAGTTGCTATCCATTTTCCTCTTCAACCTTCTGGATCAGTTTGCATGAGCACATCCTTGACTGCTGCGTTAGGGACATATGCTGTAGTATGTGAATGTAGAATATAGACCCTAAAATCTTTCAATGCCTTGACAAGAGCCAATGCCTATTTTTCAATAATATTATATCTTAAAGAAACATCTCTAATAGTCCTACTGAAAAAGGAAATTGGCTTTTCTACTTCATCTCTCTTTTGCATTAAAACAACGGCCATAGTATGCTCAGATGCAGACGAAAATATAATAAAATCTTGAGTATAGTCGGGACTAATCAGAACTGGGGCATTAGACAAAGAAAACTTTACCAGATTGAATGATTTGATAGCTTCTTCACTCCACTTAACAGTGCTGTCTTTCTTCAACATATTGGTCATTTCTCTCAAATGCTCAGCCAGATTAGGTATAAATCTGCATAAAAAATTCATCTTACCATTAAAGGCCTGAATCTCTTTCTTGTTCAGTGGAATATCTATGAGTTGAATCACCTCCACTCTGGTTGGATCTATGTGGATTCCATCCTTAGAGATGATATTCCTGAGCAATTTTCCCTCATCCATGGAAAAAAGGCTCTTTTTGGGATTGAGAGAAATCCCAAACTTTCTGCAACATTGAAAAACCACTCTTAGATAGTGCGGATGCTCATCATCAAAACTTGAAAACAATGTCAAATCATCCAAATAAACAACCAAAAAAACATCTTTTTCATTTGCAAAAGCAATGTCCATTGCACGCTGGAAGGTGGCTCCAACATTCTTCAGTCCAAAGGGCATCTTGGCATACTGGAAGGTTCCCGAGGGTGTTGTGAAGGCAGTTTTATCTTGGTCCTTCTCATGCACCAAGATCTGGTTACACCCTGAGTAGCCATCAAGTAGTGACATCCTAGATGCTCCAACTACTCTCTGCAGAATATGGTCCATTTTTGGAAGTGGGTAATTATCCTTTAAGGATGCCTTATTTAAGTTCCAAAAATCAATACATAGTCTTATTTCTCTAGTATTTTTACACACTGGGACCAAATTCGAAATCCAATCAGAAAATCTAATAGGAACTATGACTCCTGCTTTGTACAACCTATTTACCTCCTTCTCAATTGATGGAAACATCTTTGGATTGATTCTTCTCTACTTCTATCTGAAAGGCTTCTGATCTGGCTTGATAGGAATTGTATGTTGAATTATGTTCTTATCATACACTTTCAAATCTGAATAATCCCATGAAAATATATCGGAAATTTCAGAAAGAAACTTCACATACTTCTCCTTTACCTCAGGGGATAATGCCTTTGACAATTTGACAAACTTGGGCTGATCAGTTGTTCCAATATTCACATCTTCAACTCCTTTCTCTGTGGGCACCAAGCTTGGTTTCTTTGCAACATCATCCTGATCAAAAACCTCCTCTAGAGGTATGAGACCTCTAGGAATTACATTATCCTTTAGCTGCAATATGTCCATCTGATTTGCTTCCAACTTCTGATCATCAAACTCATACTCACCCTCTATGGGAGTATCTTTGAATTTTCAATCACCCTGCAAAAATTCATTAATCTCATTATCATCCCAAAACACTTGCCAATACCTTAAATTGTCTAGAACAACAGGCCTGTGTTTCACATGAATCTAAAATTTATTGTTGGAGTTCATCGAAATCTTCAAATTACTTGCAGCCTTTGCAAGTGCATCTGCGATACCATTCGGAATATGAGGGACACATGTCAAAGTATAATCTGAGAATGTTTTCAAAATGTCCAAGACTGCATTTTTGTATGCCCTCAATCCTTGATGTTTTTCTTGATATTCTCCCTTCACATGTTTGATTATCAATTCAGAGTCGCCATAGACTGCAATCTTATTAGCATTCAACTTTCTAAGAATTTTCAGACCAACAATCAAAGCTTCATATTCAGCCTCATTATTTGAACAATCAAAAGCCAATTTATAAGAACAGACCCTTACATTACTTGGCACTTTGTTTGGGGCGAAAAAAGGGCTGCGTACCCAAATTCCAATTCCAGTGCCATCATTTCCTACCGCACCATCAAAATCCATGGTCCACAGGCCTTCTTCTTCTTCTTGAAGATGCTAGAAATTTGTTTCTTTCTCTTCTTTACCTTGGCTGATTTCTAGTTGTTCATTGTACCTTTGCTGCTGGGAGGCAGGAGTTTTAGAAGTCTTCGCTGATTTTTTGTTTTCCTTTTTGAAGACCTCTCTGAAATTCTCTGAAATCTCAGGTATTTCATCCACTTGTACAAATTGAACATTCTCATCATTTAAACCACCATTAGAATACAAGACAAAAGACTCTAACTCTGTATGGACAACATTAATGGGATGATTTACAGGCTTGTCTTTGCTGGTAATCATATATTTCATTTTATTTTCCCCGTATAACTTCCTCAACTGGCCAAATATAGGGATAGTGGCATAAGAAAAGTCAAGATGCATGGTTCCCTTAAGTTTTTCACACCAAGACCTAGATAGAAGCATTCCAAACCTTGGTGGGACATCATCAACGACTACATCCATCAAGACATTCTTTGCTAGAATCTGATCTAAATACACTACCAAATATTTAATTAAACCAATACAGTGGACCCTACTTGATTCAAAGGAATACAAGTCATGATATTTACGAGTGATGTCAAGTCCTAGCTTCTCCTTGACGGCTTTGGGCATCAAATTATGTGAGGCCCCGGAGTCCAACATAGCATTATGTAGGATAAACTCATGTACTCTAAGACTCAAGTAAAAAGGAGGGACTTCATTTTCTTCAGATTCTTCTATAGCTGGACCAAAAATAAGTTCAGGGTAGTCGTATTCTATATTGACCATATCAGAGACGGAATCTATTTGCAAGACTTTGGACACCTGAGTTTTATACACACTATTCTTTACCAACTCTGTGAGGGGCATAGACACCTTTAACTTAGAAATTTCATTTTCTAGATTAAAGGAGGCAGATTTTTCTACCTCTTTAATGGGCGGGTCTTTCTTCTTTGTTGGCTCCTTTACGATGTTCTGTTGGATCTTTTCATTGGCTGTATTAGCAACTGTGGGTGCTTTGCTAGAGGAAGGATCAGCCGGCTCCTTAGCTTTCTTCTGTGCATCGTTTTTAATTTGGAGTTCCTTTCTATTTTGAATGGGGCTGACTGTAACCTCTCTGTTCCTTAAAGAGTACTGCCTTTAGTGAGCCGACAGAGCATTCATATACCCTCTCTGATAGTCATCAGACTCTTCTTCCAGTACTGTATCATTGGCCAAAATGAAATTTTGGTCTTTTTGAATGTCTGGAGTTGCCACTGTGTATTCTTCATCTTCTGTAAGGAAAATGGGTGCATCATCAGCTGTGAAAAAGTGATTAGCCTCAATCACAGGATCATCGTCATCTGAATCTGTCCCTTGCATGTAGTTCCACTACAAAGGAGTTTTGATTTGCTGTTGTGGTGGCACAACTTGGTCCTGCGTTCTCTACTCTCTTTGTTTAATTCTCAATTGTGGCTACCACCCTTCGAAATTTAGATTTCTTATTTGAGGGTCAGGTCTATCTGCAATGGTCAACCTATCAACCATTTTTTCCACTGTTCTGATCAGAGTGTCCATTTTACTGTCTGAAGTAGAGGCCTCCTCTTATATTGTGACTCTTTTCTCTTCTCTGGCTTGTGCTCTTTTAGCCAGCATATTTGCTTCAACATTTACCACAATCTTCTACATATCTTCAAGTGAAGATGGATCTCTTTCATGCAGCTGATATGCCATGTCGGCATCAAATCCATAATTTTTTTTTAACAATGCCAGTTCCTCAGTAGGCTTCAAATTAGTTGGAATAGCATTATATACAACATTGAATCTTATACAATAATCCTGCACAATTTCACCCGCATTCCTTTTAATGTTCTCATATTCAGACAAAATTTGAAGTGGGTTCTTTTTTACCTCCCACCGGTCCAGGAACTGAGCGTGAAACTCCTGCAAAGTACGAATTGTGCCTAGCAGTAAGGCTCTAAAACACTTTATGACTTCACCTCCGAAGCTTTGAACAAACATCTTGGTTGTTAAATTCTCTACTTCTACCTCGTGCAAATAAAAAAAAGTCATTCATTTTATCAACATGTTGTTGAGCTATGATGCTTTGAGTAGCATCAAATATTGGAATTTTTCTCTAATAGTCAGCAGGCATATCATTGAGGACCTGGGGCAAGACCAGAGGGGCATACCTAGCATCCATAACTCTGGGTGGATTTACAACAGGATTTTGGGGAGGTGTTAATGGAGGAGATGACAATTGGGAGTTGACTGATGGGAATGCTGATGAATTGGGAGGAGGAAAGGCTATTCCTGATGATTCAGAAGGCTCAGGAGGATCAGTTACAGTGATGGACTGAGGAGAATTAAAAATGTAATCATCAATGGAGGTATTTTCTCTTTGGACTTCAATATCTACAAGGAAATCAAGATCTAAAAATGTATCATCAATGTCATTTTCAGACTTATTCCTATATAAAGAAAGCTCAAAATTCTCGTTAAAGGAAAGATCCTCTACAAAAAACCATTCACTGGGCCAAGTATAGGACCTGAAAACGGGTCTGGGGCTTAATGATCCTTCTTGTCTTCTGACAATTCTTGGGATAAGATTTGGATTTTCAAACACAGGGGGAGGATTTGGATATGGATTAGCCCTGGTGTATCTTCTTGAAGCCAGTGTGGTCAAATGTCTATTTTACAAAAATCTTATTTTGTAGCCAAGAAAAAATCTGAACATCATCTTTCAAAAGTCTGGAATTATTTGATCTACTGGGGAAAATCTTGCAAGTCAGATGTTATTATCTATAAAACTAGACCGGAGATTGACTGAAGTAGTATTTATCTACTTATGCACTTGCAAAGTAATATGCAGCTCGAAGGCTACCTGGCATAACTTCAGGCTATGTCTGTAGTTTATAAAACAAATAACACTAAAAAAAAAACAATCTTGAAATTAATCCCCACCGGAGTCGCCAGAGATGTTAGCACCCAATCTTAACCTCAGGCTGAAAAAGGCAAATTAGGGTAACAGCTAAACCATGCTCAACCTTGTAGCTAGCCCTACAAGGACAGGAGAGGGCTCTCTCCATGAAAGAATATTCAATGGAACACAATAAATGGATTGATATTAGGCTAGATAAAATGATGGGAAAAGGGTTTAATAGAATGAATTAATTAATTAATTTCAGGGATGTGTGGGATATAAAGGGATAGTTGAAACCGAGAATTAAATCAGGACACAGGGTATTTGATGGGGCAAGATAGGTAGGAAAATTAGCAATTAAAATTTAATGAAGATAGGATGGAAAGACTGGTGAGGAGCTGAAAAGGGAAAAATAAATGGATCATTTTCAAACAGAAGAAAAAACACAGAGCATGAATGATTTCCCAAGGTAGAGCATATAAAATGGATTCTACCTTTCTATCTTGAAAGCATTCAAAAGAAAATGTTTATGGATGAATGGAACACATAAAAATTCACATATGAAACAAAGGAGAGAACAAATACTAAATTTCATACCACATGGATCCCACAAATCAGAGTTGCATCTCTTATTAATTCCTGTCAAACTGTACAATGTAGCGCAAAGATGTTCTTCCAGACTATTCCCCTACTTTCTCCGACTACTTACAAATGATTTACCATTACATTAAATAAGATGAAATGTGGGAATATAGATCCATGAGGAGAGGAGTTGTTCTAACAGCTGAAGAACTGAAATACAATCACAGTAAAGAAATACGACAATCTGCTCCTGAAAATAAGAGATAGCATTACACTTGACCACTTTAGAGATTTGCTGTTAGGCTGTATAAATGAAAATAATTAATCTGATGAACAGATTCCCTATTTTGTTGCTTGCTGTAACAATATTGTTTTAAATAAGCTCTCGGCCCTTTGACTGTTCTTTGCTTTCCATTTGTCATTTGAATAAAACTAACTTTTTTAATAAAAATGGCTTTGAACAAAAATTTTGCCTTTAGTGAAGGGGAAAAATGTATTTTAAATGGGAAAAGGGAAGGGATATGGGTAGAAACCACATATTAATCGCAATCGGAATTGGAGTGGGAGCAGAGAGACACAACATATTAAAACATGTTTAATATAATAAAACATATTATAACACGTTTCATCGCAATCGACGATCGAGGAGTGAACATTGTTGAAACAACACCCAAAAAAGTTCTGATGCGATTAGCCTAGGTCCGATGGGGAAGTATACAATGGAGCGGGGAAATCTCCTAGAGTAAACAAAAAATGATTTTTCACTTTATAAAAAGGAATGAATGGTATTTATTAACAAGCGGAGGGCTAAAGTGGGACCGGGGTCAATCGCATCGAAGATCGGGAGTGGAGCGGAATAATATATTATAGAACTTTCGATGCGATAGGGGAAAACCCTTTGTATAAGTGAAACGGATTATTTTTAACTTTTACAAAGGAAAAATGGGGTTTTATAATGAATGGGCAGAGGAACCGTATGGTGGGACCCGGGAGGTCAATCGCAATTGGAGATCGAGAGAGGGAGTAATCGCAATCGCAATCGGGGGAACGAAACTTGTGATGCGATCAATCCGAGGGGAAGTGCGATCGGAGGATCGAAGGAGACTTGCGATCAGGCGGATCGGGGGATGGTGCAATCGGAGGAGGACTGCGATCGGGCGATCAGAGGAGGACTTTTCGATTGATTCAATTGGAAGGGAAGTGCGACCGGAGGAGGACTGCGATGCGATCAATCGCATCGCAAATATTTGCGATGAGCCGATCGGAGCATTCCATATAAATGTTGTGATTTGAAAACGTTACGATTGTGACTTATAACAATAAAACTTTAAACTTTATATTATAAATTTTTTATTATATGCATGGCGGGGAAGTGGTTTTATGGTCGGGGGTTATAACATAAACTTTGTTTCTAAAGTTTACGGGGTATGGTCGGGGAAGTGGTTTTATAATTAAATCACATATTAAAATATTTATAATGCAATTTTGTAATCGGGAAGGGGGAAAAGGGGTTTTTGTAAAGGGATATAAAACTTTAATAAAGAAAAGTTGAAGGGAAAAATGGGAAAAAGGGGGTAAAGGGAATTTTACTTCACTTAAGCATAAATTACAATCTAGAAGTCAGTTTTGAGAGTGTAGTATACCGTTGGAAAGATCTTTCAGGGCTCCTTCTGCTGGATGTGCTTGGAAGATGATTTAGCACTGAAAATGCTGCAGAAAACTTCTCTGAAGGCAGGGACATCACTTTGTGGAGATGACAACTTCTGAATTGTGACTTATTACACATGATGATATGAAATTACATAATGAATGATAGTAAAGGCGAAATATCACGTTTTCACCTCAAAACATGGTTTTGAGGTGAAAATTACATCAAGCTGAATAAAATGTCTCTTTGATCTTCCAGTTGCTGTGACTTTGAATTTATTGACTTCCTCATGACCTTGCTGATATTATTGACATATGACTCATTAATTTTACCATGTTGAGACCCTAGAAAATAATGAGACCCATCCTATGACCTACTGATATGATTTTGAGAATAAAAGTGACTAATGACTAAAGACCATAGAAACGAAAATCAGCAAGTACCTCATGAGGGAAAACTGATTAAAAATTACTACCATCAATGAATCCATGACCTAACGGAAGTGAAATTTATCCAGTATGAGACACCTAATATGCAAATACAAAAGAGCAATTTTGATCATTGATGGCAGTATGACTAGACTGACACTAACACACATCTTTCACCATATCATAGAGATCCTTGTCGTAGGTAGGCTAGTTAAGAACTACCCCATGAAAAAATTTAAAATGGTAACATAAATTCCTTCCTTGATGCATCAATACAACTCCCATATCATACCCACTTGCATCTATCTCCACTTTAAAAGGTCGCTACAAGTTTGGTAATGCGAGAATTGGTTCTTACCTGATCTTATTATTTAGCTCCTCAAAAGAATTTTGCTAACATTTTCCACACTGGAAACTCTTGCCACTTATTGTTGTGGCATGGAGCGGTGATGCTATTGTTGAAAATGGGGCTATGAATTTCCTTAAGTACTGTGTTTCCCTAATGAAAATCATGACCTCAAAAATTTTAGTAGGCACTGACCATTTCATGATGGACTCCATATTGGAAGGATATATCTTAAACTCTCCTCCACCGATCATATACTCCAGATACACCGAAGACTACTTCGCTAACTTACACTTCTCTATATTTTCTAGCAGTTGGTGCTTCTTCAATATCTCCAATAGTCACGTCAAACGTGAAATATGATCCTCCTGGGTAGCACTATATACCAGTATGCCATACGTATTGACAATAAAAAATGAATTTATTAAAGTTTGCAATATACCATTTATTAATCTCATCAACTTAGTTGTTGCATCGCATAGGCCAAATGGCGTGACTAACCACTCATATAAATCTTGCCTAGTTTTGAAGGAGATCATCTTAGTATATTTTTCTTTGACTCAAAAGCTAGTGATCTCTAGACTTCAAGTGCGTCTTGGTGAATTATTTTTCTTGCTGCAACAAATCCATCCAATCATCTGCTGAAAATGTGTATATGGGTTACACGTATTCCCCTTTTTTGAGAAAAAAAATATTATTTTTAGAAGTTCTTCAACTTTCTGCGAGCCCAAAAAAAAATATGTTTAGAATTTCATTTTACGATAAAAATAAAACTTGTCAGAAATTTTATTAACTTTCTATTACTTCTTTTTTGGATTTTTTTTATTCAGATTTGATATGTCAACATAAAAATTCTTTGAGTGTGTTTTCTTTAACAATAAAAGGATTCATAAAAATTCATGTTGAGAGGCATTGGTGTATTATTTGAAAACATGGTGTTTTTGAGAAAAAAATGTGTTACAACAATATAGACAGATTCTAGTACAATATCGTTATATTTATGAAACCAACTGATTCATATCATAATTACTAGAATTTTTTGAACTGAACCAATATGGAAAAACTACATATTTAAAATATGTTTCGATCCATGTCAAGTATCTCAACATGTTAGCTATAAACTAAAAATCTAAAAATTACCCATTACAAACGACGGACCAATGTAATGCACCATAAATTTTTCAATTTTTTAGAGTGTATTTTTCAAGATACAGAATTTTGATTTCCCTCAATCATAATGACCTTCATAATTTTTTTGCACCCATATCATTACAAAATGAACTAAAATTAGTAAATATCTATGGAATTTCATAAAAGCTATAGCTCTGGAAAGTAGATTGAATTCTGCAAATACTAGTGTTGGTTCCGAAATTTGATTCATAAAATTTGATGGAGTTTAACCATTCCAAAGTTGAAGAAATGTGTTCAAGGCTGAGTTGCAACATAGTTGCAGATGTTTTAGTTCAGCCAAACTTTTGTAGCAGTTTGGCCGAAATTTTTTTTCCGCTCCATGCCATTCATTTTAACGATAAAAATGTTCGGCCGAAATTTTGATAAAATTTCGGGCGGAATTTTTCTCGCAAACTACATCGGCTAGAAAAAATTCGATAAAGCCCCTCCAAAAAAACAAATTTTACAACTCTATAAATATTCGAAAACACAAACATTATTTTTCACATTTCTTCATTTGGGATGAATTTGCAAAGGAAATTTTTTGGGCCTTTTTTAGAGTAAGCGTATTGGGTTGAAGTAAATCTTTTATAATTATTTGTTAAAGTGAGTTTTTGTGTAAATTTTTAAATTGTGATTTTTTTACAGGACTTTGAAGGAAATATTTTGAGCTTCATTTTTAAAAGACATTTTTTTTGGCAGAATTTTTAAAGTATGTGCTTTGGGTTGAAGTATGTCTTTTGTGCAAACATTTTAAAGTGAGTTTTCTTGAAATTAAATCTTTTGTGATGATTTTTTGAAGTCAATTTTTGTCTAAATTTTGATAGTGAGTTAATTCTGCTGGATTTTGGAGGAATTTTTAGCTTCATACTAAATTATCATGTGAAATTAAATAAATTGCAAGAAAAAATATGATCGAACAAGAGACCTTGAAGCTCGTAGAGAATACAAGAGAGAATATCGTAAAAAAAGGAGAGAAGAACATTCAAATATTGAAAGGGAAAATCAACCTAAAATAGAAGTTGAAGCATGTATGCAAATGTATATATTATAAATGATATTTAAAATTTAACTACTATATCATGAAACTTAATTTTTATATCATGAATTAATTAGAAAATCATTTTGCAATGTAAACAGAGAGAAATATTCCTGATAACATTGATGAGGAGATAGAAAATTTTTAAAGAGAAAGTGAAAGAGATATTGAACCGATGATTAAAGATGTTCAAAATGTTGAAAGAAATTCAACTAAAGAAATTCTCTTAACATCAAAGAAATTAAAGGAAGCTACAACTCTATTGGGTATTCGAAAATCAACAAAAGATAAAAAAAAAATGAAGGAAAATTTGATACAAAATATAAATAGTTCTCTCAAGTAAATTGGAATATCTAGAAGGGAAAGTGATTTAGACACACATAGAGAAATACAAAATGGCAGTGGTTCATCAAGTACTAAAGAGAATAATTTGGTAAAATATATAGCACAAGCATTAGGGACCTCATGAAAACATTGCACAAACATCAGAAATTTTGATTATAAATAGATGTTAATGATGAACTCACCTATTGGACAATTATTTGTAGGCAACCATACAATATAGACTTGAAAGAGATGTTAAAAAAACAATATATGAATATTGGATGAAAAATTCATGTGTTTCAACAAAATCAAGGGATGTGATGCAATGAAGAAAGACACAAAATTATTATGAAGAACATGAAAAACATATCTTGGAAAACACTCAGATAGAGTTGATCAACAAGTTCATAGAAGAGAATCATGAAATTAATGTCTCAATCAGTGATTTTGTGTAACAAAAGCCATGGTCTGTTATACCTATCACAGTATGTGATAGTTTCTTTTGTCGTTATCATGTGGAATTTCAGTTTTATTATGACACATTCCTTAGCTTTGGTAAAACATTTTGGAAAGATTCACCTTGTCATTCCACTATAGATGATTTCATATCTCAATTCTATGTGCAAGAGAAAGCCATGAATTATTTTACCAAAAGAAATGTCTTGGTGGTAAAAAATGTGATCATTGTGTAAATTTGCCTTTATTTCACACAAATATCCTATTGATATAAATGATTGATAATTTTCCAACAAAAAAGTGAAATGGAAGAGATATGAATATATTCATACATTGATTGGTTTAAATAGTACTATAAGTGATAAAAGGATTGACTTACAAGAAGAAGGAATTATTGTGATAGAGTTTTTGATAAATTTTGAGGAAAAAATTTATAAATGCACCAAGCATTCCCTTAGAGCTTCATGGAAGGACTTTCAATTCAAAAGATGTTGTGAAGTTTTTCCACCAGTGACCATTTTTTTGCAGATAATTACACATTTGTTTCACAAAATGAAATACAAAGTGAATACTATCATTCTGACCAAGTCTCTATGCTTGTCCATATTCAATATAGACACACTGAAAAAAATGTTGATCATATATAAACTACCAACAAAAATGGACATATTATTAAAGGATATCACTTTTATATCAATGACGATCATACACATGATACACATTTTGTACAAAATTATTTTGATAAGATTTATGACTCATTGAAAGGTTGTGGAATAAAATTAAATGAACATTGGATATGGTCAGACGAATGCGCAGGTCAAATCAAATATTCATGGTCATTGTTTTGGTTGTGTCATCCTCATATGAAAACCCATTTAAAAATTGTTGGAATTTCTTTGAGACTGGTCATGGAGAAGGAGAACATGATGGTGCAGGGGCATGTATAAAACAAGCTCTTCGAAGATATCAAATGGACCACTCTGCACATCGTCTTGTCTTAGTTGAATAAGTTGTTTGATGGTGCATCGCTGCACTAAGCCATGAGACTAACCGGTGAAGGAAAGTACGAAGGTAAATTCACATATATACAAATTAACTTGCATATTTATAGATGTAGAAAATTAATATACATGGTCTAATTTTTATTAAGTCTCTAATTTTAAACATTATTTATCACAATGATTATCTTTGATTGTATTTTAAATAACATATTTATATTCTTGTTTGAATTTTCCATGTAGTTTTTTTTAGCATATTAGGGTCCAAGATGTAGATAGATTGATTGGAAATGACGTTGAAACAATAAAAGAGACTCACAAATTGCATTCAATTAAAACAATGGAGTAACAAAATGTGTGTGCATTTGATAAAAGAAATTATTCTTGTTTTTGTCATGTTTTCATAGACGATACAGAATGCAATGATGTTTGTAAAACAAAATTTATGTAAAAGATTGGCAACAAACAAAACTAAATACAAATCAGAAAATGTTTGTTGACAACTTTTAAGAGATGCAATCAGAGGAGACTATAGTATCATTTGAAGGTGATCGAGCTTTTTATCTTGTTAGAGAAAGTAACATTCCAATTTATCTCAAATGATATGAGTCTAGAAATAAATAATAAAATAAAGTACACATGTTAATTTTAAAGTTACTTTTTCATGTTAATTACGATCTAAATTTATGTACTTGTTTTATTGTGCAGGAGATGTTTTTTTTGTAGTCACACCTACTAACAACATAGAAAATGTCAAGTATTATTTGATGTTTTGCACTGAATGAAATATGAAATTATTGGAAAATTATGATGATAATGGGTTTATATATGAAAGAGGGTTTATTATACTGAAAGGTTATTTTTTCCAACAGACTCATCAATGTCATGATTTTTTTAACTTTCAATACTATGAACCTGATGTCATAAGTTGTTAATATAGTCACTTGGTGTGTGCAACATTCATAAAGTTGATAGAAGTTCAATCAAAGAAAAAATTGAAAATTAAGAAATGGAAAATGTCAAAATGTGATCATGAATGGATCATTGAGGATGGTATCCCATTATAATTTTTTTTTATTGAAATACCCAACAATTTCTTCTCCTTGGATTCATCTTTCAAAACTTACAAAACTCAAGTATAAATTGTTAGCCTTTTTTTTTGTAAATTCTTAAGTTTTACATTATTATATACATATATTTTATGTTATGTTCAATTTTTTGCATATGTCCATTATTTTTTCACATGCACATAACAAGTAATTTATACAAGTACACATACATGTATATCCTATGGTGTTAAATGATTTCATACATTCTCTTGTGTGAGCTAGTTAATTTTATGTCATTGTTGCAAAATGTATGCATATAGAATATTTGATAGAATGGAAATTTTAAGTTATGATCTTGTTTTAGACATCTAAAGAAAATTATAATATTCATCCTTAAATGCAAAATGTGTGCCGTGTTTTGTAATTTCTAGTTTACTATCAACTGACATCCATAGTAGCCTTTCTATGTATATTAATGAAAAATGTTGTTCACTAGATATTTTTTAATGCAATTAAAAAAAAAATTATTGTTTGACACATCTATGTACACCTAGAATTTTATGATTGTTTTTAGATATACATCTATATGTATTGTATATTAGAACATTATAAGAATGATTTCAAATGCAAAATGTATGAATTAAATGCAAATTTTCTTTCATTGTTACATATTCATGAACTTAAATATATATGTATTTAAAATGTAATATGTAAAACCATCCATGATTGTTTTAAATGACGCATGATCATGTAAAAAATGTACCTAAATATCACTTTTAATAGATGTATACCCTAATTATATAATATTCATACATGCTCAAATGAATTTAACATGTACCACATGTGTTTTGTAATTTGTAATTTCAATCTAGATTCATTTTAAATAACAAATGACAAAAAAAATTGAGATTTAAAAACAAAACATTTAATCTAAGGTTGAATCTAAGTTAACATTATAACAACAAGCCATCATGTATGCAAAATGTAATGTAACTAAATGTATTTATGTATTTCAATATTTGTTACATATTCATGAACTTAAATATGTATTTAACCATCTATAATTGTTTTAAATTACACATGATCATGTGCAAAATTTACACCTAAATATCACTTTCAATAGACATGTCCTAATTATATAACATCCATACATGTTCAAATACATTTAACATGTACCACATGTGTTTTGTAATTGGAAATTTCAATCTAGATTCATTTTAAATAGCAAATGACAAAACAACTTGATCTTTAAAAACAAATCGTTTAATCTAATATTTAATATAAGTTAGAATTATAACAAGAAGTCATCATGTATGCAAAATTAAATGTAAATAAATGCAAATGTACTTCAACCATTGTTACATATTCATGAACTTAAATATGTAAAACTATCTATAATTGTCTTAAATGACACATGATCATGTGTGCAAAATGTACATGTAAATGTCACTTTTAATAGACATGTCCTAATTATATAACATTCATACATGTTCAAATGCATTTAACTTGTAACAAAAGTGTTTTATAATTTACAATTTCAATCTAGATTCATTTTAAATAACGAATGACAAAACAACTTGAGCTTAAAAAAAAAACATTTAATCTAATATTGAATCTAAGTTAACATTATAACAACATGTAATCATGTATGCAAAATGTAACAACTAAATCCAAATGTATTTCAATAATTTTCAGATATATTCATGAACTTAAATATGTAAAACCATATATATGATTGTTTTAAATGACACAAGATCATGTAAAATGTACCTAAATATCACCTTTAATAGACATTGACACCCAATTATATAAAATTCACACATGTTGAAATGCATAACATGTACCACATGTCAATACAAGGAAAAGACCCTTTAGTGGAGTTTATAAAGGAGGTTTTTAGTGTTAAAAAATGGCCAAAATTGTAAAAAAAACACTTGCTACTACATCCGTTTATGGTTACGGAGGTTTTGGCAGAGATTTTAACGAAAATTCAACACAACTAAAAAAAATATGCGGCCAGAGGTTATTACGGATATTTCTTTCATCGATGCGCTACTCTGGCTTTAACGCACCGATGCGTACATGCAGATGGAGCCCCGAGGCAGTATCAGTCGAACGCACCAAGACGTTTAGGTGTAAAACTGCATCGAGCATAATGTTGGTCATACAACGCACGAGGTCGTTCTACTTGGTGTTGGGATTTGTGCGATGCCCATAGGTCATATCAATGCACCAGTGCGTATACTTATAAAAACACACCGGTGCATTGTACCACAGAAGGACACCGAGATTTATAATTGGTATCGGTATTCATGAGGTGCCCATAGATCATAAAAATGCACCAGTGCTTATAGACATGTAAACGCCCTGATGTGCAGTATCACACAAACGCACTGATATTTATAACCAGTATCAGTATTTGTGCAGTGCCCATAGATCGTAAAATTGAACTGGTGCGTATAGACACATAAATGCACTGGCATACATTTACTGACATGCAACGGTTTTCATGTTGTATGTTTTAGAAACATCGACCTATGAAAGACCAATTATTCTGATTGTTTTAAATTCATTATTCATCAAAAGTTGACAGATCTTATAACAATATTCATATTAATTACATTTTTATTAATGCATTTGAGAATGACAATGGAGAACACAATAGAATAATTTAAAACATATTTTATGATTATATATATATATATATATATATATATATATATATATATATATATATATATATATATATATATTTATATATGACTAAGGCAGTCTTTATCATACAAAATGGGATAGTTATTGGTATCCCTTTGTCTTTAAATTGGGACACTATGTCCATTATATTAAACAAAATTTCTGAATTCATAGATATTTACATTTCAAAAAATAAAATTCTTTGTTTTGATATCCAAACATAGTGATCATCATTCTTTGCTTGAATTGTTGTCACTGCTAGAGCTACTTCAATCACATGGGTTATTTTTAGGAGTGTTTTGTTCACAATGTCGATTGTTTTCTTCTTCTTCACCTTTCATCTACAAACATAAAAATAAACTGAAATGACTGTATATACATTGGTGAGAATAATGAAAATTGAAATATTAAGTAATGTACATCAATGTAAATCGAAAATAAAAATGACGTACCATAGCAAAAATTGAATCATAAACTATACGCATTCTTTCAAAACCATGTACCATGCCATCTTTCAAAATTTCATCTGTTCACACAGTTCCATACTTTGTTTCCTGCAAGTTTTATACCCCATAAAAAATCATATATTTAATATAAAAGATGATTTTGTTCAATTAATTATAGATGCAGCTAAGTAAAACAAGATCAATAGATGCTTACAAATTCCACAATTAATTTCTGATATGCCAAGATATACTCACAACCCATATTTAACCCAATTTTAATCAATTCGTCTGATGGTTCTTCTTTGTATGTTAGCACCTGTTTAAAGACATTCAATGATGATTTTTGTAAAAAAACTTAAAAAAATACAAAAATGAACTCTAGTTAAGTTGTTATAAGGAAGTAACAATTACTCAGAAACTTATAGATCAACCTTTTTCTTCCTTGTCGTCCTATTTTATGTGCTAAATGGGTTCCATTTTCTCTTTTTTTTTGCAAGAAAATTCTTGAAAATTAATACTTAATGCTAAATTGTTTATTTATTGTACCTAATGATCGAAAAATTCAATGATTACATATTACATTTCAAGCATGTTGTTATTGAGATGGCTCCTCCTGCGATGCAATTTTGTCCATTTCTTTCACCATTTCCTTCTACACCTTTTTGGACATTCCTACTAGCATATTTCTGATATCAACTCATTCATATTTTGAGATTTTCATAATCTTCCTGAAAATGTAACATGACAATAAAATATTTAATTTTTATATTGATATATGAAAAGTAAATATAACAAAAGTGATATTTATAAATAATTCTAGACAAACATTTAAAGGAATATTACTTTTTCATTCCCTATTTTTTGTTGTTGTACGTTTTTTCTATTAAAAGTATGACATGTCTCATTGACCAATTCTCTAGAAACTCTTCTTGTAGTGTATATAAAATTTGGTTCTTGGAACCATTGGATTTATTTTTGTATTGTAAGTGGAAAGAATGTCTATATATTCGTTCCACTAGATCCCTCAAACTTTTGAAAAAGTTTTTCCACTTTTCGTTAACTTCTAGCACCACTCCAGATGAGCTAAGGAGAAATTCATTTTCATTTGCATGTTCTATTTTTTTTCTTTTCTTAGAAAAACATTCTTTTTCTGAGTTTTTGGTCCCTGTAGAACATTAAAAAAATGTAAATTAATAGACTGTTTGACACATGTTATCTAATAATTTAAAGTATATTATTAATGATAATTAAAAAAAGAAACTCATATTGGATTAGTAGTATTTTTTCATTCACCTGATTCACCCTTTTGCAATTTTTCCATTAACCTTCTAAACTCTTATGGTCCCAGATCAGAAATAATCATATCAACATTCGTCATTTTTTGGCTCTGCATGATACACAGTAAACAATACATATTAGTTAAACTTACATATAGTTCAAAAATAATATTTTTTATAAAGCATTTACAAAGAAATTTCTTTTTTTGCTTTTCATGATGTGTTATCAGTATTTTTCTCTTGTCAGTCACTTCTTTATCAATCTGAAACCTGTACCATATCATTCATTAATATATTCATAAATAAATTCTCAAATTTTCAAGTACAAAGTAAATCTCAAGGCACCGGTGCACCTTTCATGAGGTGCGCACCATGGCCGATGCATGGGGGTATTAAAAACACACTGCAAAACAATATAATAGACCATACAGTGTGTGGGGTATTATAAACACACCGCAAAAACAATGTAATAGACCATACAGTGATATCCTCATAAAATGGAGCCCCGATGCCCTATTTCAGATATGGCGCACTGATTTAGAAAAAATGTTTTCAATTTTTTTATTACACAGTACTTGAGCGGTGCACTGTATAATACAACACATCGGTGCGCTAGGGTACGCAGGGCGCACCGATAAAGAAAAATCCATTTTTTCCAAAAATTCATGTAATGGCTGAATGTATTGGGATCCAACTATGCAAGTCATCCCGTGGGTTGGATTTCAATCTAAAATGAAAAACCTAATTATGAAATCAGAGAAACAGGGAGAAGAAAGGGCAAAAACAAAAAAATGAAGGGTTTAGGGTAAAAATTGTTAAAACTGCAGAAAAAAGTAAAAGAAATAATCAAATTTAATCACGAGATTGTTTGAAATTCTATGATATAGGTCTGAATCACCAGAGGTTTGATTTCTAATTATCTGAATACTTCTATTCGAACATATTTCGCTGCTCCATAGTGCCCTTGTGCTCTCTTGCTCCAGGTCTATCTCCTGCAAATATATGGATGAATATTTTAGCAAAATTAGTGAAATAATGAAAAGTGTTTAGTATTTAAAGAATTATTTTATGAAATTAGATTTTCGAAAATATTTTGCTGCCCATTTTACAAATTGCCGCTTTTTTTTCACTTAAATAAAATAGAGTTGCGCTTTTTTTTATTTGCATTTATTTGTGACTAATGCAGAAGAGTTGTGAAGCATTGGTGCATCTGAGTAATACAACACACCAGTGTGTGTTAAGATGATAAGTGCACCGGACTGTATAAAATAATTTTCTTTTTGTATGTAAGATCATAGTAAAATAATGATAATTCTAATGTACATGAATTTATTTTCATTATTTTCTAAACTTTATTATGTTACAAAAATTCATATTATTCTAGATTTGTTATTTTACAATTATTTGCAAATTACAAATTTAAATATTTTTATAAAATAATTTCAAATTAATACAATTAAAATTTTCACATTAATACAATTAAAATTTTACAAACATTTTACATACAGTTACAATTATAATTAAAATTAGAATTATAATTAAAATTTTACAAATATTTTACATACAATTACAATTAAAAATACAATTACAATTTTAGAATTTTACATACAATTACCATTTTACATGTATACAATTACAATTAAAATTACAATTACAATCATTTCACAATAAATTAAATATTACAATTACAATTAAAATTTTACATTAAATATTTTACATGCAATTACGTTTAAAATTACAATTACATATACAAATACAATTTTACAATTTTACATACAATTAAAATTTAAATTTCAATTACAATCACGACATAATATTTAATAAATATCATGGTCATTTAATATTAAATTAATTAATAAACATCATCACGATCATGATAACCATCATACAAAAATCATATTCGACTAAAAAACACATTCAAACATCAAATTAACATTATATATTAACATCATCACAACACAAACATCAAATATACATCTCATGTCAAATAACTCATGCCATCACATATACACATCTATCTGCAAGCTAAACATTAAATGAACATATCTAACATGACCTAACAATATGCACATCATAATTATCACCAACATGTAAATTAAGTACAACTGGAACATGAACATAAAATACATGGACCATGTATATATATATATATATAACTAAATAATTTTAAAATTATACAACTGTAATATAAATTTCATGAATCAGGTGGCGGTAGTACTACAACATCAATAGAAGTACAAGTGGGGGCCTGCTCAGTAAATGGTGCAGCCTCGACAGTTGATGGTGGAGCCTGCTCATGATCATGACTAGTACTGATGGATGCATCAGTTGGTGTTAGTAGAACATCAATATAAGCAGTAGTAGTGGAGGCTTGCTCAGTCAATAGTGCAACCTCGATGGTCGATGGTCCAGACTGCTCATGATCATGACTAGTACTGATGGATGTTGTAGGCTGTTTACTGGACGTGGCCAATGGTCCAGCCTCATCCCCATGATGACTACTAAATGCTGCTAGTGGAGCCTCATGCTCATCAGGCGCAGTGTGAGGTGAATTACCATGAGATTATGGGTTGCTACTCGTGAACTTTCCATCACGTGTTGCGGCTCGATCACACCTATAATGTGCAACAGTCCTCGTCAGTCACGTAACAGTTATCGTAGCTCCTACGACATGCCACATCAGGCTATACATTTCACGCGGCATGCCTCTCCACATCCATAATAGCCTATCATTGGCCTGTAGGTCTCTGTAATGAGCAGGCCTAATGCTCGCGTCAACAATCAATGCACTGAGTTGGTTGCCGAACTCCATCCTATATCTAGTCTCAAGTCGACCACGCCTAGAAAAAGGCGGTAACAGTGCATCAGCAAGAGGATGTCTCTCTGCACCAGCCTCATCCTGATCATGATCGTGGGCATCAACCATGTCCTGATCGTCATTAGGATCCAAATCTGGATCATGTGGTGATTATGGAATCTCTTCGCCATCAAAAGAGCCAATGTTTTCAAAATATATACAAGTACATAACAATAATTAGACAATTTCATTACACAATTTAATAAAAACAAGTTAAAGATCATGTTAGAATAAGTATAAATTAAATAGTAATATTAACTCTATCATCTGGTGGCTCATCATCTATGAAGAGGATGTTGGCACACCCTCGCCAATCTAGTCTAGCATAAGGACATGGGACCATAATGAAGGGATGCAGCAGATCATCAACACTGGTTAGTAAGTCCAGTACATCATGCAATATCCTGGCTAGAAACATAGTATCTCCCCTCTTGGGCATCATTTCCCCCCACATGTGCATCCAAGCCTCTAAAATTGGCCTACAAGGTTTTCGAACAAAACTAGGCCTCATCTCTCGAAACCTCTCAAAAAATAAAAAAAAACAGCTCTAAAGCAAAAGGGAAGTTGACCCTCCCTTGTGCATGAGCACAACATCTATCTAAGGCCGTACAAAATTGCCACAAAAAAATGGTAGACAACCTAACAAGTCGTGGCTCCTATACTAAAGAATCAACATAATATAAAGGTGAGAAACTAATGTGTTGCTCGTCACTCGTGTTGTGTGAAATGGTCAAAATGATAATTGAGAGGCACTACACGTCCTATCTACCAAATGCACCTATACGTGACTGACCTCCAGGTACCTGAAACTCTGAAGGAGACAGTACATGTGCTCCAATGTATCTCTGAGAGTAAACTAACCGACTCCCTGCTACATAACCAACTGGAACTTCCGCGAATGAGGGACAATCCACCCCTCTCCTCGATATTCCTATAATAAAATAAATATCCTCCTCAGTGGGTGTGTACCACCGGTGGGGACCAACATGGAAAGCCTGTTAGTGGGCATTCCACCTGTGGATAAGATATCTCAAAAACATACTATGGACCTTTAGGGAAGTAGCCTCCTCATAGAACTTGAGGAGGCCTACCTGCTTTAGGATCGCCTCGGTATCTGCTGTAATAGGGCGAGGGTATGCATGTCTCTCCCTCTCTCGTGCCTCCCACTGGAAAATCATTGCATAATGTCCCGCCTATTGTTTCTATTGTTCCTCGTCTTCTCTCTGGATCATTAACATATTAAATATTTTTTTTATTAAAACAAACATGTATTTAGGAATATACATATATTTTTTTTTTCTGAAAAAAAAGAAACAGACTAGTTGGTGTGCCATAAAAATAGACACGCACCGGCTCCAGTGTGGCTTGTGTTTGTAGTGCACCGGTGTCAGTGCCCCGAATGAAATACACCGCACCAGCCTCGGTGCAGCTAAAATTTTTACAAGTACCATTGACTATATATGATGTACAAATAGTGGTGCTCTGACTGAAATATATGCCCCAGAGCATATAGTCATGTCAGTGCACTGACTTCCTGACAATTACATAGTCGACGGTGTGGTATTTTACCTGGCTGCATCGTTGACCCTTTCAAAATGTTGAATGTGGTGCACTGACAAACTCCGGGGTGGATAATTCCGTCAATGCACTGCACTACTATTCCCATGGTCAATGGTACACCTGGTTAGATGAGTGCACCGAATTTTATATTTTTGATTTAAAATAACATAGGGCGCCTTTCAGTACCTCCCCAGAAATGGTGCGGATACGATTAGCACCGGTGGCAGTGCGACCTGTAAATTTTATAGGCAGCACCGCTATCTAGTGCAACCCAAACGGCTTGGGCACAATTTTTTTTTCATTTTTAATGGTTATTTTTAAGGTTATTTCAAATTCTAATCCACTAAAAAGCTTAATTAGGAAAAAACTATAAAAATACATGTACATTTCACCATCGAGGAGGCATATTGGTTGTAGAATTTGCGAAAGAAAATTTTCCCACCATTTTTCAAAATGCAAGCAGGATATTGGTGGCCAATGCACAACAACTGTGCATGCAATGGGTGCCATGGGAGCACCGATGTCAGGTTGGCTCAGAGAATAGGAAATGGCACCAGTGCTTGAGAGCTCTGGAGCACTGGGGAAAGTGAAAAATGCAGTTTTTTGGCCGTAATTTTTTTTTTTTATTTAACCCTGTTCTGGTGCATGTGGTTTTATAGGTGCACCAATATGCTTACTTACAACCGCATCGTGTAATGCCATATTTGGCGCATTGTTTATGATGCACCAGGGTGGTTCCCTAACACCACACCGGGATGTTTCAGTTTTGGCGCGATGTTTTGGTGATGCACCAGGGCAAAATATTTGTAAAGGACTAGTGCGGAATAGTCGTAAAGCACTGGTTTTTTGGCCATAATTTTTTTTTATTTAACACTATTCTAGTGCGTGTGTTTTATAGGTACACCGGTGCTCTTGGATAAGAACGCACTAGCACGTTTTTGTTTTGGTGTGGTGTTTTATGATGCACCAAAATGGAAGAGTTGTGAAGCACCAGTGTGTTACCATAATAGGACGCCCCAGGAGGGTGTGTACATCGCGCACAGTTTCCGGTGTGCCAATGTTTTGTTGGCACCAAGGCTTTCTATGGTAGAGTGCACCGGTAATTAAGGGCTTAGGAGCACTGAAAAATGAAAAATATGGGGTTTTGGCCGCAATTTTTTTCTTTATTTTACCCTTTTCTGGTGCGCGTGGTTTATAGGAGCACCGGTTCCATTTCTTACGAACACACCAATCGGTTTTTTTTTGGCGTGTTGTTTTATGATGCACCAGTGTGGTTTCTTATTACTGCACTAGGTAGTTTCGGTTTTGGTGGGGTGTTTTATAATGCACCGGCGTGGAAGAGTTATTAAGAACCTGTACTCTACAATAATACGACGCACTGGGTAGGTGTTTACGGAGTGCACGGTTTCTGGTGTGCCAATGTTTTGTGTGGGGTATTTTTCTATGGTGTTCCTCAAAAACATCCGCTAGAGGCTGTTTTCCTTGTAGTGTGTGTTTTTTAATTTGCAATTTCAATATAGATTCATTTTAAATAACGAGTGATAAAAAATCAAGTTTTAAGAAGAAAACATAATCTAAGATAATCTAAGATAACATTATATAACAACATGTGATCACATGCCAAATGTAACGACTATCCAAAATTTAAAATCATTCGATAAAAGTAAATGTAGTTCAAATATCCAAAATGTAAAATATGTCCAAAATTTATATCTGAAAAAAAAAATTAAATATAACAATGTATCAAGTGCTGCAAGTATCAAGTTATATAGAAAAATAAGTATGACAAATGTTTAAGATATAAAAAGACTAGATCAAATAAAATTTTACACGTGTATAAATTAAAAAGAGATTTTTGCTACAATGGATTTTCTAGCAGCCTCCTTGTGCTATCATATGAAGAATGGGGAACCTACATAATGTGTAAACATTAAAATTTAATGTTTTAAAATTGAATGAGAATCTAGAACTTCATGAAGAAAAATGAGAAAAAAAAAATGATGCAATACCTCATGTAGTTCCCCCTCCATTGTCCTGTGTTGGCCCTGCATCAATGCATCCTCCAGGATAAAATATAAAATATACATGTACAAGTGTGTGTGTGTGTGTGTGTGTGTGTGTGTGTATAGTATCAAGTTATATAGAAAAATAAGTATGACAAATGTTTAAGATTTAAAAAGACTAGATCAAATAAAATGTTACACGTGCATAAATTAAAAAGAGATTTTTGCTACAATGGATTTTCTAGCAGCCTCCTTGTGCTATCATCTGAAGAATGGGGAACCTACATAATGTGTAAACATTAAAATTTAATGTTTTAAAATTGAATGAGAATCTAGAACTTCATGAAGAAAAATGAGAAAAAAAAATGATGCAATACCTCATGTAGTTCCCCCTCCATTGTCCTGTGTTGGCCCTGCATCAATGCATCCTCCAGGATAAAATCTAAAATATACATGTACAAGTGTGTGTGTGTGTGTGTGTGTATTAAAAAATTTCAAATGAAAATTCAGAAACTAGTCCAATAATATTAAAAAAATGTTAGACAACTTCTTGTTCAAATAGTTTGGATGTTCCATTCTCCATCATACACTCTGTCACTAAAGCCTTTGGAGAATGGAAATCATCTCCACAAACCTAAAATTTGAAAATTTTAAAACTGTAAAATAAGTCAAGATGTAGATCTGATTTTTTAGTGAAAATTTCACTTCAATTTATAACTTGAAACATAAGTGAAAATTGAATACTCTTGACAATGGATTTTGCACATCTCCCAACATGGCAAAAGAGTGTGGCTCCATTGCAAAAAACATTAGACATAATCAGAATTTGCTAACATTTAATTATATACATGTGTACACAATTACTTCTTTTAAAAATATATCATCATAATATCGATATAATAATAGAATAATAATTGTACATGAACATCATGAAATCTTTAAAAAGCTAGCATTTCTCAAAATATCATCTTTATTGCCACAACCATAACCTTTGACCGTGATATTATCAAATTTTTTGTTCAAGAATTATGTTAAATGCAAATGGTGAACATATGATACATTTTTGTTAAATTAACATATACAAATAAACATGTATATGTAAATTGAAAATTACATTAAAATATTCACCATAACCATTAACACATACCGATCTCATGCTCTCTTCCTCATGAAGAACTAAGTCATGCCAGCCATTGCGATAATTCTTTGAATATGTTGTAAGCTCTTGAATAATAATATTTTCTATTTCATCATCTATATTATACACAAAATAAGACGTGCATTCTCTCGTGCTCTTTGTCAATTCAGACCAATATCGATTTCACCAAGTCTAGTGTAAACATTGTCTATGAAAGCATCCCTTGCTTCTCGACTAATTTCAGAAGTGGCATCCATCTTCAACTGCACATTTTCCACAAGAAAAAGTCAGCTTACCAATGGTGGCTTAGGGAAACACAAATCAAAATCATGCTTAGCGCCCCTATAGTCACATTATCGACCTTTCCCAGGAAAGAAAATTCAGAAGGAAGGTCATTATAATTGGGTTTCATTCCCAAAAACAATGAATCTAAATTAAATTATTTTTCAGAATAAACAGAAACCTCGTCAATCAATGGTAGTATTCCATAGGCCGCAAGTTTCCTATCATAAAAATTGAGGGTTATATTAGGGTGACTGAAATATTCCACCTTTAGCAATTTTATTTTCAGCCCTTCTTTGAGATTAAAAATAGATTTTTCCATTTCTTTTGTAACTTTGTTTTTAACATTGTCTCATGAATTGGGACCCATTACTGTTTCCTTTATTTTCCTCATCACTTCTACAAAAGTATCATTGCTTGGCCCAAGATTTTTGTAAACATCTGCAAGTGTGCTTAAAGAGTGCATAACTATTTCGAAGCTTTCTCAACTCTTAGCACGAAGTTTCAAAGACACAATATCTCTCTTCAATTTTGTATAAGGATGTTCGTAGCTTTGTAATGTGCATTGTTCGATATTTGTTTATGAAGGTAAACAATCTTGAATTTTAGAATGATAAGTTGTGGTTGGTGTACAACCTTATTCTTGAATAATGTGATCTCACCTACATATTTTTCGAGCAACATTTTCACCCTATGCATGAATATATAAAATTAGGTATAAATAGAAAAACATGTGAACGAATTTGTACAAATTTTCTTTTTAACCATAAAAAATATAAATAATTTATTAAATTAATAATTGAATGAAAATAATTTTCAGATTGATGGCCACCTCGAGATGGATGAGAAGTATCATGCCCACCCTGATATGGTTGAGAATTAGCATGACCACCCATTGATTGAGTACCCAAGGAATGTGTACGACCACCCTCACACGATTGGCCACCAAGAGAATGTGTACCACCACCACCGTCACTGGATGCGACAGAAGCTTCATAAAAAAATATGAATTTCTAATCAATTCAAATATACATACATACATATGATTGACTAGATTGCATGAACCATACCACGATTGTGTGAACCATGGCCATGCGCCATTGATTGAGTAGATACTATTTTCCTCTGAACTCCTAAAAAATGAAATTTATTAAAAATTAATTTAACACACAAAATTGATAAACAATCAATTCCATATGTATACATGTATGTATGGGGATAAGATTATATATTCAAATGTCATTTAAAAACATGCACATTTAATATAAATACCATGAACATCCCCCAATCCATGATTCCCCTCACTCATAGAGGCATGGAACTCTATTGATGTTTGTCTCGAAGAATCACGTGTTAAATGATCATTCTCCATGACACACACACACACACACACACACACACACACACACACACACACACAAATATATATATATATATATATATATCTACAGTTTAATAGATACACATAATGTATAAAACCTCTAAGAATTTTGTGGAAAATGAACATCCATCATATATATGAATCTATATACAAACACATAGATACATGATGTTTAAAAATCACTTTAAGCAAACATTTGTTGAAGTCCTCCACATTTTGAAAATTAAATGCAAAATTTTCTAAAACATGAATTTTTTTACAAAATTTCTTGGTCATCTAGCATGTTACTATTAGATGGAATAAAGTACACCATGTAAGACAAATTTTACCATAGTAAAATTTCTTTCACTACGAAAATAATTTAATAACCCATAGTTTATTAAGTTATTTATGGTCTAAACAGGAAACGTCATGAGGAATAATTAAATAAATCCTTATTTGTTTCGTTTTCCTCTAGGGATAATTAAATAAGCCACTGTTTAATTAATATTACTGGTCAAATTTAACCCAAAACAAGAAAATTAATTACATAAATCATTATTTATCTTATTACTTTCTAGGAATAATTATTTAAATCATTATTTAATAATATTTCTTATGAAATTTGACTAAATCATTTATAGATAACTGAATAAATCACTATTTATTTAATTATTATTCAACCATATTCTAAATAAAGGGATTTTACCAAATTCAAATACATTTTCCCTCCCAAAAAATAATAAAATATTCGATAAAAGTTGGATCTAGATTTGGTTAATAATATTTCAATTATGCACCAATATCTAGACTAACTCAATATTTTGTTATAAATAGAATGGTTTTTCCATTCATTCACTACCTTTTGTGACCTTAAGATCACCTTTTCATCCATACTTCTGGTCTGACTTTGATCCTCCATCATTGTCATATTTTTCTACATTTTTCTTGTGAGCTCCCTTTTGAGTTCCATTTTGTCTGGGTTTTCTACACCATCGAGAAAGAGATCTTAGATATGAAGCGTTGAGGACATACAAGAACCCATCCCATTGAGGGGAACTCATAATTTCTTTTATATTCCCTTCCTAGGTGTCATAATACAAAATATTCTTTAAAAAATGTTGTCTTATTCATTAGATGCATGGAGTAACTCTTTCTTATTATTTGTTGTTTAATGCCTTTAACTACATAGATATGGATTTTTGTAGCATGTATTGTGATCACTAACTACAAATACAAGGAAATTGACAGCCATCTTTGATGTTAGGGTTTTTTTTTGTGCACAACTAAAGTGAGATTTTTTCGTACGCTTGCGATTAGAATTAACACTAAAAACTAGCAACTCCACAAGGGTTTATAATTACGACCAATGTCATTTTTTAGACCCCTGCATGACTAGCTACTTCAACCCATAGGGTTTTTCTTCAGCTTCTTATTTTTCATTTCTTGATGTTGTTTTTAACCTTTAAAACCCTAAAATAGTTGAAATTCTAACTTCCGTGTGTTTCTGGGCACTTTGCGTAGGTAACAGGTATGAGCCATAGCAGAGACGCCACTATTTTTCTAAAACTTAATCCTGAGATAGCCGGAAGTGAAAGTCACACTTTTTGGCCCGGTTAGTGGATAACATCCTGAAAACTGCGACTTGAGTGGAAAACGGGTCGAAACCTGCGACCCGTACCTTTTGTGGGATTTTTTCTATGATTTTTCTGGGTTTGTCTAGGGCACTTTTCAGGGTTGTCTCACCTCCCTCTTCACCTGTCTTGGACATGTAATTTCTTAGTTTTAGTCATAAAAGTAGGAACCAAGCCCCTTAGTGCTTCAGTATGCTTCCACCTTTTTAGAAGGATTTTAGGTGAACCAAGTCTTCTGAGATTTCAGTGTTTTTTAGCCATTTTATAAATTTTAACCTGCACTTCCAGATCCATTTTAGATCGGTAATTTATCCATCCAAAACACGTATTTTAGGTTTCGTTTGGTCCTCCTTTAGGGTCCCCTTCATTTCCCTTTAGGTTGTATCCTTTTTCCACCTATTTTGTAGCATTTTTGCCTCTTGTTTTTTTGTTGTTTTTTTCCCCTCTTTCCAACAGATCTTACCTTTATATCCCTGTCCCTCCTGACCTTAGATCCATTGGCCATTTTGTTTTTTTGGAATATATTTCACCCACCCATAGACTAGTTGTTGTGAAGCCCTACACCTTGGGTTTAAATTGATGCACCTTTAGATGTTTATTTTACTCTCGCATTCAGTTTCCTTTACTATCATTTTTAATTTTATTTACAGTTATACAAAATATTTTTTTTTCTCTACACATATCTGGGCTTAATTCAAAATTAACACACTTATCACATACATCCACACCCTAGGCAAAGAGCGTCTGGTTTACACCGCCAGGCCAAGACGTAAACATTGTAGTCAATTGATCCTGCACCTTCGTGCCCTTATTTACCTCTCTTCCTTATTGTGTTCCCTATCTCTTTCCCATCATTGCACCCACAAGGAATTTATCCTAGAGATTCAAATGGCTTCATCCTCAGTTTCTGCTAGGAAGACTTACCCCACTTCGTAGGGTTCATGTTCATCCTCCACCGAGTACCCATTCTAACTCTAATTTTGGTTCATCAAGTTCCCCTTCTGGTTCTATCCTTGGGTATCCTCCACCTTTCACCTTCATCATGTCTAGTTTAGGACCTAATGATGGTGGTGGCCCCAGCCCTAATGTTGGAAATGCCATTACTGGTTCCACAACAGGAACTATTCTAGCTGCTCCCTTCGTTCCTTATATGGCAGGCCCAAGCCTTCATGATTTCATTCATTTGATTAATGAACCCATACACCATGATCCACGTTGACTCGCTATTCCAACCAAGCTTCCTTCACACACCCCCAAGTTTGAAGGAAATGCTGGAGAGGATCGTACCAACCATGTTCGTTTTTTCGACATGTGGTGTTCGTCCAACTCCATCACCGATGACTCTGTCCTCTCATACTACTTTTGTGACCCTTGCCAAGGATTCTCTATCTTACTTCCAGCTTCCCCTTCAATATGACACTGATACCGAATTCTTGACCTCTTTCTGTAAAACTTCTGCCACCTGCTTATATGAGCATATTCAAGATTGGTCCAGAAGGAAGAGGCTATGTCGAGCCCCTGTTTTCGAAGACCGTGTCTACATGGACTGGTTTCTCAGATCCCTTTTGTCTGTTGTTGGTAAATATGTCAAATCTCACTTTCCTCAGAACAAAGAAGTTGCCCTCTAGATTGCATTGAAATATGACTTGATCTATGGGAAATGTGGTTATATTTATACCGTCTTAGATGATCTCCCTAGACCGGGTGGTGCCAACGCATTGGGGGCATCCCATGCCACTGATGGTATCGCTGGATCCCTTTCACATTCGTACACTCATCCTCCCATGGTTTATGGTTTCCCTCAGGGAGCGTCTAGCTCCTGCAGCACTTTCCCCCCTCCCAGCAACATGTATCCACGATTTGGAATGCCTCCTCCTTTTCCCCAACATGTTTACCCCAATGTTCTCCAACCTCCTTATTATCTGTATCCATATCCTGGTGCTCCAGCTCCTCCAGCACAAGCACCTCAGCCTCCCTTTCCTTTTAAAACTCTACAATAGCAGCCACTCCCCCATGACAGTTAGGTATATGTGCAGCAGAGTGCGATTAATCCTCCCAATTCCAAAAATAAGAGGAAAGGAAACCAAAATGAACATGCTTTAGGTAATCCTTGAAATAATCCCTAAGGGAATACATCACACTGCAACCTAGCAACAAGGTGCTCAACCCAAGTAGGACAGGCCTATTTGCACAAGTAAACCTTGTTCTTGTTGCAGTGTCTATGGTCATTGTACACATCATTGTCCCTTTTTACCTCAAATTCGTTAAATGTAGGAAGCTCAAGCAGCATCCCAAGGACAACAAGCCTCTTCTTTAGTTCCTCATAAGGCAGTGCCCATCCAAATGGATTTGTTTACAAATCCTTTCCCACAACAACGATATGTGGCTACCCAATCCCTTGAAAGTCGGGTGGCCACTCAACCTCCCCCATCTGGTACGTCTGATTACCATATCCTCATGATGAACTCTGACCAACCCAATATCGTTGACCTTAACCTTTAGACTCGGTCCCGTGAGTATAACAAGCCCCTCGCTACATCTGCCACCGAGCCCCCATATTCAGGTCCCACAGAGCCACTTTCAACACCCAATGGTCCTTTACATATCCCTCAGCTTAAGGAAGAAGTTCATACCAAGATCCCTAAGACACCATTATGCTAAAATGATGCTTCCAGTAAATTCGCCCACTTCTACAGTATAGTAGATGACTTGGTGCAATCCCTTACTGCCATGTCAACACTAATAGTCCTCCAATCATTCCCTTCACAACGAAAAGCTCTACTCACTTCTATGGGAATTTTGGATCCTTCATATGATCGTTTTATTATATTCAATGTTGAAAAGTTAGAACACCCCCCCTTCCTACATCCGTCGCCTTCCAAATACTTGTCAACATCTGGAATGCCGACATCTCCCGTTGTATCATTAATGAGGGGGAATCCACTTGTGTGTTGTTCGCTTCTATTTGGAAGCAGATCAGATCATCTGAGTTAGCCCCTTCCACTATCACCCTCCATGCATTGGATGGCCACTCTTCCCATCCACTTGGTATGTTCTGCAATTTTCCTATTACTCTTGCGGGAAAGACTATTTGTGTTGACGTTGAAGTCATTGATGCACCATTAGACAAAAATATTCTATTGGGTCGTAGCTAAACTTATGCGACATCTGATATCCCATCTGCGATTCACTGTAATATGTTCTTTCTTCATAACAGAAATATTGTCACCATCGATCAGTTAACATATTACGAACCGGAGTCCCAGACCTCTCTAGAGTCCATTATTTCTTCAGTGGAAAATAAACAAGAAGTTGAACCTATGACCATTTTCTCACTCGGATTCTATAAGTATTCCTCTGTGCTTGGTTCAATCCCTTGTCTCCCCCCTCCTATCTACGACCTTATCTCATCGAATGTTTGCATGATGCAACCATCTCGGCCGACCCTCAAAAAATTTGATTAGACTAGTCATCAGTCCCACCCTTTACAACCTACACCTAGTACTTTGACTCAGCCTTCAAGACCTCCTCCTCAAGGCCCCTCATCTGTAGCTGGTGTCCATGACCTTATCTATCCTCCTAGAATGGTTTCCCCTGGCCTTAACCATCCTAGAGTTGTCTTGCCTGGCCATTACCCCTCCGTCAAGTATCGTTTATTTCTCCCCCTCCTGGAGTATTTTCTGTCCCTAATATGGCTACCTTGTCTCTCCCTAACACGACCCTAGGGATCCCAGTCTGGTACATTGATCCCCCAGCCAATCTCTCGCCTAGTTAGCCCAAACCTTATATCGCTTTGACCTCAGTCCAACTGGTCACCACGAACCCTCCCTTTGCTTTTGTGCCTCAGCCACCGCAACATGACCCTACTCTTGTTGTGAAAGCCTCGGGTGAGGGGCGAAAAGCCCGCAAGAAGGAACCTAGGTACAAGGTTTCCCAAATAACCCCTCCTCCTCCTTAGCCTCCAAAGCGTACACCCCGTGTGCTTTTTGTAATGTTGTCGATCATGCCACCCATAATTTTCCTGAATATCCTGGTATCATACCCATGGTCAACATAGTGTTTCCTGAGTCTAAGATGACAGAAGTCCCTATTACTTTACTAACTGCAGCTTAGAAACCCAATACTATGCACAAAAACCACCCCTATGCATTGTGTGATCTCCATGGCCACTATACCCACCTCTTTCCTCGCCTTGGAGAATACCGCACCTCTTTGGAGGTAGTTTTCTAGTATGAGGTTGATCACAACGAGTCTGCCTCCCCTTTACTTGTGCATTATGCTTCAGAAGAACCAAAGGAAAAATCCACTCCCATTGACATTCCCCCTCACAATGTCGAGATGACAGAGTCTTCGAGCACTATCCTCTACCTATCATCATCTATGAGATCTACGGTGGAAAACCCCTTTAGGGCTTCCCCTTCTATTTTGCCTTACTTCCCTTCAGCGATCACCTTGGGCTCAACATCCGTGGACCATTTATCTACTTATTCTTTTGTCATCCTCTGTGACAATGCGCATGTGAACCTTACTTCTCATGATGATCAGTGAGGTAGCTTCGTTGCATCATGTGGTATTTCTTCCACCAGTCACCCTATATTCTATTACGATGGTGACATTATGGAAGCATTTACCACCCCTAACTTTATCTATCCCCCCTTACATCAAGACCACGCCTTCGAGCCACATACACCTCGTGGTCATTACATCGACACCCCATGTTTTGGTAAGGGGGCAACCATATTTGAGAGTCTAGGAGAAGCAATTCTCCACAACGCTCCTAGTGCATCTAGTAGTGTCGACTCTAGTACAATTATTCTTCCCCATTTAGAAGAACCTCTAGAGTTCCATATCACTTCAGATCACTCTAGGATGATCCACTTCATCATTCCTTCATCTTACATCAACAACCTAGTCCCTTTAACATTGTTGTTGACCAACCTCTATATTTTATAGGTGAGCACCAGATCATTATATCCAAGGCCACTCCTTGGGATAGTGACACCATGTATGAAAAGCAAGAAATTTAGTCCATTTTCTTCATATATGAAGTGCCAAATGAGATTGTTAATCCTCCATGTCCTTTCTGTAATTGCATCTATCCATTCTTGCCATAGAAGATAACCATAACGTAAACAAATGGAGAACCACATCATAAAAATGTGTTTATATTCCACTTTTATAAATACATTTGGAATGAAAATAACATGCTTGGGGACACCTATGCCCCTATACCTTCTCATTATCCTCTTGAGGATTTATTGCCTATGATACTAAAGGCTTGAATCCATTATTTTAGCACTTGGAACACCATAGCGCTCCACAAAATCCTCTTGTTAGGGGCATCATTCCCACCTTTTCATACTAGATCACTCCCCTCCATCACATATGCTTAGGGGCAGTATCCCATTCTTGGAGGCATAATGACACCCTTGGCCACCTTCTCACTTGATTTTCATAATTCTCAGCCTAGACCCCATTAATATAGGTATGGTCAATTGTCCTCGCATTCCTTGGAGAGTTGGACCTACCGGCTTCTCCGACGAGCCATATATCATAGATGTTTGATACCATATCTTAAAATATTCAACTTTTTGTGATACCATGTTTACCAGTTGGTCCCCATGTTTGACTTTGTGGGCAGGGATGATTGTAGATCTTTTCTAGCTGTTCATTCTCGTATTCTTTTCTTACCATGATTCTTCACCAGGACCATCCTTCCAAGAAGCATTAAGGCCATCCTTAAACAAGTGAGGCTGCCTACCTGAATGTCACAAATCATGTTTCCAATAGTCAGCTTTTCTGCTATGATCATCGCAAGATTTAGGGCCTTTTATCCTCCGTACATTCACCACAGCTAAAATTTCAAATGAATCAAATTGGGTAGAAAATGCCTTATTAAAAGAGAAACCCTAGATTTTTCTTTCACCAGTTACGACCCAACCGTAGCTTAGTTTGAAAAACCATCAGCACCATTGGAAATCTCTCACCAAGCTCTCAAATGAGTATCTTTTCATTTTTGGTGATTTGATATTTCACCTCGACACATTTTTTCCAAGACGGGTCGCTTCTCCGTTTCTCCAAATCGAATTTCTTCAGTTGTGACACTTGTACTTGGGAAAACACTTTGCCTTCATACTTGTTGACGCTTGTGTCTATTTTTGTTGTGTGTAACCATCTTTTTATCATGTTTTTATGGTCCCCACAGGGCTTGTTATGTGTGGTAGCATCATCGAGTCGCTTTTGTTCAGAGCATCCGAGTTGAGTCATCATCGCATCCATGGAAGCTGTCCTGAGTCCCTTTTGTCTCCAGCCATAGTCTTACATCCTCCATTGCTTTGTACCTCTCTTGTGTCACACATTTTGGCCCTCAGTGATATTTTCCCCTATTCCCTCTGAAGTCGAGTTAGTAGCTACCATGTTATACATGCCCTTTATGCTATAACAAGAGAAGTCATCAGCCCGCTATTCAGTGCCCCCCATTACACCATCATCCCTGGTGTAACTCTATTATTCACTCTACTATTATCACTCGTGGCTTAGTTGAGGAGCCCTTATTGCCTCACCTATGGCGAACCTCCTTCTGTCGACATCAACTTATTCGTTCAATAAGACAGGTCTAGAGGGTGGTGTACCTTGGTTCTGGCTTCCACTCTTGTTCAGTGCCTCAGATTAGGAAAAGGGACCCTTTATTGCCCTTTTGACTTGATTTTTTCTTAGCTCCATCTCCTTATGGCATGATCGAGATCCATATACTTTACGGTTCAGTGATGCAGCAGATTGTACCAACGATCCCTGGGTGTGTGTCAGATGTTTTCAGACCTCATGAGGCGGTGGCCCTTCAGGTAGCCCCCCACATGCCCGTATGACCTCTCTACTATAGCCTTGGATGCAACTCCATAGATTTTATGGTTCTAGCCTCAGCCGCTTGCAACGCCTTGTTAGTTTGCATGTATCATTCAAATTTTCAGAGCCCTTTCCTATTTTACAGGGCCTCTTTGGTTGTACTTATATATCATTTACTTAGATATTACTATATCAGTCCTGGTTGTGTCCCAGGCATAATATGTATGTGGGATCCATTATCATGTTTTTTTTCTGGCCCAATTTTATGGCATAATGTACTATATATTTCAGTCCCATGTTTTCTAGACGCACCATTATTCTTTGCACTTTGTTATCTCAGTAGGAATAGTTATGCCTCCCCTACCTCATGTAGAATAGGTACTCACTCATAAAAGATATTGGTCACACCTATAAGTCTCGCTTTCTTAGGACCTTGTCCTCTCTCTCTTCAATCCACCTTATATTTCTCTCTCTCTCACTCCCCTTTGGTGTCTAATGATTGAGCTCTTACAACATACTTCAGTCATACGATTAGCTCCTAATGCTCTCACATTGGGGGGAAATATGTTACACCAGTTTTTGGTCATCTAATCTGTTACTATTAGATGGAATAATGTACACAATGTAAGACCAATTTTACCATAGTAAATCTACTTTTACTATGAAAAATAATTTAATAACCCATAGTTTATTAAGTTATTTCTAGTCTAAACATGACACCCCATGACGAATAATTAAATAAATCATTATTTGTTTGATATTCCTATAGGTATAATTAATTAAAATACTTTTTAATTAATATTCCTGGTCATATTCAACCCAAAACAGGAAAATTAATTAGATAAATCATTATTTATCTTATTATTTTCTAGGAATAATTATTTAAATCATTAATTAATAATATTCCTTATTACATTTGACTAAATCATTTATAAATGATTGAATGAATCAATATTTATTTAATTATTACTCAACCAAATTATTAAAATAATAAATAAATCATTTAATTATTTATTATTTTTAAATAAAGGGATTTGACCAAATTCAAATTCCTTTTCCCTCCAACAGAAATAATAAAACATTCCATAAATGTTGGATCTAGATTTGGTTAATAATATTTTAATTATGCACCAATATCTCGACTAAATCAATATTTTGTTATAAATATAAGGGTTTTTCCTTTCATTCACTACCTTTTATCACCTTGAGATCACCTTTTGATCCATACTTCTAGTTTGACATTGATCCTTCATGATTGTCATATTTTTGTACTTTTTTCTTGTGAGCTCCCTTTTGAGTTCCATTTTGTTTAGGTTTTCTACACCATCAAGAGAGAGAGATCATACATCTGAAGTAGTGAGGACATACAAGAACCCATTGCATTGAGGGGGACTGGTAACATCTTCCTATGTTCCCTTCCCAAGTATCAGAATACAAAAAATTCTTTAAAACTTCTTGTCTTGTTCATTGGATGCATGGAGCAACTTTTTCTTATTATTTGTTGTTTAATGTCTTTAACTGCATAGATCTAGATTTCGATAGCATTTATTCTTATCACTAACTACATATCTAAGGAAATTGATAGCCATATTTTATGTTAGGGTTGTTTGTTATGCACAACTAAAGTGATCTTTATTCGTACGCTTACGATTAGAATTAACACTAACAAATTTCACCAAGTTTTCGTGTGCTTACATAGTTGGTGCACATTTTGAAGATTAAATACAAAATTTTCAAAAACATGAAGTTCGTCAAAATGTGCTTACATGCTGGGAATGCACTTGGTATATAATTTAAAAAACACATGGTCATTAAAAATGACACATTTATAAGTAAAAAATACACACATATCGAAGATATGTTACAATGTCCATCAATAAATTTTGAAGGAGAGTGTCTCAACACTAATTCATCTTTGAGAGATGAATCTTGAATTGGCGTTTTCCCATACAATACTTATTCTTCCTTGAGAGTTGAATATTGAATTGGCATTGCCCCATACAATAGATCACCATACATATTATTAACATTTGCATAATGTCTTATAGTAAATGATTGAAATTATGTAAAAATATTGTTTGATTTTCCATGAAGTTGTTTTAGCTTATACTTCTTAACTCGGTACATGCCTTTCATCTAGTTGCACACAAGTTCAGAATTGGTGAAAACTACAATTCCATTTGATCCATATTCCCTAGCTCTTCCCAAGCCTTCTATCAATGCAATATAATATGTTTCATTGTTTTTTTTCTTCCAGGTATATTCATTTTTCTTTGGAGGACTTTGTTAGTAACAATATTGCATAGCACATATGTAATCATTGCTTTCCTTGGATTGGGATAACAAGAAAAATCTATGCATAATGTCCAATTTTTAACCATGTTTAGTCGTTTTTTGATCCATCAAAAAAGAAATTTCAATAAAATATATTAAATGAACATTTATTGCAAATGCCTTAATCTTTATGGGAGAAATGACATGTACATGGTTTCCAATATCATAAGGACTGCAATAAAATATTAAATGAACATTTATTGCAAATTCCTTAAATTTTATGGGAGAAATGGCATGTACATGGTTTCCAAAAGCACTAGGACTACAATAAAATATTAAATGAACATTTATTGCAAATGCCTTAAAGTTTAGGACATAAATGACATGTACATGTTTTCCAAAAACACTAGAAAATGAATTAAAGTTTATGGGAGAAATGACATGCACATGGTTTCCAAAAGCACTATAAAATTCATTAAAATTTATGGGAGAAAGGACATATACATGGTTAAGTATATGGTAGAAATGACATGTAAATGGTTTCCAAAAACACTAGGAATGTCCCTGCATTTAGCTATACGTTTTATAATTTACTACCAATGGAAATTGGAAACACCACATCCTAGCCATTATGGTTAGGTAGGTGATAGTGGATGTCTATGAGGTGACATAAAGATTTAGCTAAAATTTTTATAAAGGTGATAGACATGTGATTCTGAAAGTATCCTTGCTGTTAAAAAAGATAGGGGCTAAATGAGTAACACCACATCCTAGCTATTATGGTTGGTTAGGTGATAGTGGACCCCTATGAAGGGATAGATATATTAAGCTAAATTTTTATAAAGGTGATAGACATGTGATTTTTGAAAGCATCCTTGTTTTATTTTCTAATTGAATTGCAGGGTTTCTTAGAAATTACATGCACATGGTTTCCTAAAACACTAGAAAATTGGTTGGAACATGGTCTCCTATGAGTTGCGAAACTCGTCCAATTTAGAATAATTTTGATTATGTTTATTCTAGTGCAGGGGTTTTGGGGTGGGTCAAAGCCCCAAAATCATTGTAATGGGCAAAGGGTAAACCAGGGGTCCGAAAACCACAGTTTGTGAACCATAGGACATTTTAGGCAAGATTATTATAAATAGAGGAAAATTTTGTATTGTAAGGTAGAGGATGAAGAGCTCTTGATGCGAATTGTGGTTTAAGATATCTATTTATGTTTTTTAGGAAATGAATCCTTCTGGATATGTGTGCAGAGATCCAGAGTCTAGTTGTGTGCAGACCCTATTGTTGTGTGCGCAGGCTAGGAAGGGTATTGTAAGAAGGAACTGATGAATTGATGAATAATAAAGGTTGATGGAGAACTGAATATATGTGTATTGTTTGTGTGAATCATTGGTAAATACTGCATTATGCGCATTCTGTATTCAAGCTATGAAAGATATTTGTAAGTGTGTTTTCTGTAATTGGATCTGTTATGTTCTGTTTTATGCAATATTGTGATACTATCATAAAGTATATAATTATAGATCTAGCGCATGTGGATGTGAATAGAGACCTATGGACCCTGCACAGAAGGAGGCGATCTGGGTATCACAGGGTCGAACATAGCTCTGTTTTCCTTACCTATCCTTTCTCATGGTGCAAAAACCTAATTCCAGCAGCCACCCATACTACTTCGAGTGAGACTTTGGCCTACGCAAGCAGCTCACTACCGAAAGGGCCAGTAGTATAAGGGTTTGTTGGCAAACCTTGAACTCCGAACCTGGGTCAAGACCCCTCGCACCAACAAATGGTTGCATTGCTGGGACCTGGAGCATTTTGAGAACGGGATCGGGTAATGACAAGCGGATACTGGGAACCTGATAAGGAAGTGAATGAGTGCCACTCTAGGTTAAAGTACAACATAGAGAAGTAAGTACTATCAAGAATGAGATCAATCTATCTATAGCTCGCTGAAAAGAGTTGCTACACAAGACCCGCTAGTTACCCCAACATCAGACCCACTGAAGAATAAGCCCTCAACCGAAACCCTGCTAGAAGGAGACATGGCAGTGCACTTGAAATTACCTACCTTTAAAGGCATGACCGATCTGGACATGGATCATTTTTGGTTTGTGGCAGACTCGGTATGGACTGCACAGGGTGTGGTAAGCGATGCTGTGAAGAGAGCTCTAGACTGGTATATGTGGTACATATCTCAAAACGGGAGTGCATCTATTTAAGATATTAAGGACACTCTAAAACAGCAGCTCTGAAAACCTAAATCCTACTCTCAGATTGTAGCAGATGTGAAATATTTCAAGCAAGGAGCAACTAAGTCTATCTGGGAAGTTGATCAGAGACTAAAAAAAGTGATCAGAGAAGGAGGATTTAAGTATGACGATAGACAACACACCAAATGGTTCATTGCTATGTTGCTACCGCACTTGCGTATATCGATGGGCCACCAGACCTTCGAGTCACAGGAAAAAGCCTTGGAAGCCGCCATGAAACTAGAAGCCATGCCTAAAGACGACACTCTGGGGGGAGTACAACAAATTCAGGAGCAGCTCGGAGCCATGCACATGGAGATTCAGAACCTATGGATGGAATGGGGAAAAGGACCTAGCGCAGATCTATAGTGCATATGATGTCGGGTATCGGGCCATACAAAGGATCAGTGCCCTCTATTGGCAGATTATATGCAAGCTGGAGGACCTAGTCCACTATGTATAGGCTCAAGTGGGTCTGCGTTATGGTGCAATGATTTCTAGGTAACAGGACTACACGATACAACCCAGTGCCCTCGGCTAAGTATGGGCGAACTAAAGCAACAGTGGTGCAGGTTCTGCTGGTTATTAGGACACGATGAGCATAACTATTGCACGTATGACTTGATGATAGATCATGGGAACTTATATAGAGTACAATCAGACCCTACATTTCTGAGATCTCCCGCGAGCTTTGGTGGCTCCCCAGCAAGGGGTAGGAGAGGTCGGGGAGGCAGTGCAGGGCGGGGATGGGGGCAACTGATCTGCTATAACTGCAGACAGGTAAGGCACTTGGCAAGGGACTGCCCAAACCCCACCAGGAAATCCTACAAATATTGCCAATAGCTGGACCATGAGATTGAGGACTACCTGATCCTGATAGCAAAAATGTAGGAAAAACAACCCACCCCTATGCAGAATGTGCAAAGAGTTAAAGCTAAGCTAAGAATTATAGACCCGAATGTGAAAGTCATAACACGTAGCGAGACGGTCACCCAAGGAGCAACAGAAGCACCTGTTAGGGATCCTCCGACCTCTCAGGAAGGATCAAACATTAGTAAGGGACAAGAAACAATAGCAGCTACTATGCAGATGCTGACACACCCCAAGAACGAGGAGGGGGTTGAGCCCTTTCTCCAAGCATGTCTGAAGCTTCTACGTAACCCACAGGCTATAGAGAACCTTCAGGCACTAGTGCATAGTTGTGTAGCTCGGCCCAATCCAATTCCTAGGACCAAGGACATACACAAGCTATACAGATATAAAAAATGCACCGGAAGAGAAATGTGGTTGCCTGCGCAGATTGGTGGCTACAAGATGGATCAAGTTATCTTAGATCTTGGATCGTATGTGAACATATTACTAAATCAAACATGGCAACGAATGGGAGAGACTAAATTGGAATGGTCCACCATCCAGTTGCGCATGGAAAATAAACAAAAGATCATCCCTCTGGGAAGGCTGCCAAAAGTCATGGTGGATATGGTGGGGGTAAAAATCCTAGATAACTTTGAAGTAATAGAAATTGTGAAAGATACATATCCCTACCCCGCATTCCTAGTACTAGAATGGGCTATAGATATGGGGGGTGTCATCAATCTCAAAAAGCATAGCATGGTGTTTGAGAATAATGGCATGTGTGTAATAGTACCACTGGATCCCACAGAAGGTGCATTGTATACCAAGTCGACACGCAACGAGGAGGAAACATATCACATTTGCAAATTGAATATGCAGGACGAAGACTATATTAACCCCATGGTGGAAGGAATACTCTACTAGGAAAAGGATAGTGAATGATTTTTTGACTTTGATGGAGAACTGCAGAATTGGTAGGGCCGATTGCATAAGGTTTCGGCGCTACGATGTCTCTGAGTCACAAGGAACTTCTGCTACATTTCTTCGCAGGTAAGAGATCTACCCCATTTTGATGAGTCTGGTAGTGTCCAGGAATTCTTGAGAACACTGGAAGCTATGGTTCCAAGAGAATGATGGCTCTGGATCCTTAATCTATCTATGCATGGGACACCTACGTGATGGTGGGATACAAAGAAGATAGCATTTCCGAACTGGGAGATGTGTCGGGATATGATGATCCTGCGATTCGCCCCCCAGCTAACAGATGCACCAAGATATTTCTCGCACTCGGGGATCCCCGCGCGCATCTGCACACTTGGATGAAGAAATGGTCTGACCAGACTACAGAAGAATGGGTCCATCTATTTATTCATGCCTTGGGCCCTATCCCCACTGCATGGTATTTAGATGCGGAGCTACATTAGTGTACCCGCCACTGGGAAATACTAAAATATGACCTTATAGAAATGTTCAGACTAATTATGGTGATGGAGATGCTCGACGAAGCTCTACAGGACATTGATGCATTTGTATTTAAGAACTCGCACCATCACACTGCACCAGAGGTCCTAACATGGGAAGCGCAGATACAAGACATAGTCAACTGCCAAAGATTGGTGATAGACGAAGAAGAAGACAATCTGTGGAACGTCTTTGTTCTAGAATTTGAGGGGGAACACAATGTTATGAGACACCCGCTGTAGAATATTGATGTGACACAACCTCTCAAGTTGCGCGAAGTTAACATTGGGATGGAAGAACACCCTAACCTGGCTAAAATTGGGGACTATAGGGATGAAGGAACCGTAGGTAAAATTGTAGAGCTACTTACGGAATATCAGGACTTATTTCTCACTGAATCGCACTCCTTCAAGCAGCAGCCTGACCGACTGAATCCTAAATATAAGCAAAAGGTCAGAGAAGAACTGGACAAAATGCTTGTTGCACGTATCATTGAACTAGTTGAACATTCGTATTGGGTAAGTCCAATGGTCATCTAGGAGAAAAATACAAAGGGGGAAATATGAATCTGCGTATATCTACGCAAGTTAAACAATTCCTGTTTCCATGACCCCTTACCTACGCCCTTCTCAGACGAAATCCTTGATAGCGTGGGTGGACAGGAAGCATATTCCTTCACCAATGGGTTCTCAGGGTACCACCAAATCTGAATTGCACCTAAAGATCACAGTAAGACTACATTCTTGATAGAATGGGGGTCCTTTTGGTATACGATCATGCCCTTTGGTCTTAAAAATGCACCCACTATTTTCTCAAGGACCATAGTTGAGCTATTCAAGGATTTTATTCATAAGTTCCTGGAGGTTTATTTCGATGACTACACATTCTTCAGCCTAGTAAAGGAGCATGTCTCTAACCTACGATTAATGTTGGACGCATCCCAGAAGCACCAGATTTCCTTGAATATTAAGAAATGCATATTCTGTGTACCGTTTGGAATCTTGCTCGGGCACATAGTATGAGGCCAAGGTTTGATGGTTGATCCTGCAAAGGTAGCTGTAATTATCAACCTTGTAGTCACAACAACGGAAAAAAAACTGCCTTCTATTCTTGAACACACGGGCTATTACAGGAAATTCATTCAGGGTTATGCACTGATCACAGCACCCATGGAAAAAATTCTTAAAAAAGATGTTTCATTTTTTTGGAATGATGAATGTCAGAAGAGCGTTGAACTACTCAAGGAAATGATGATCTCTGCACCCATACTAATATTTCCTGATTGGTCAAAGTAATTTCATGTACATGTGGATGTGTCAGGTATCATCGCCAGTCAGTTATACAAGATGGGTGCTAATGAAATACTACACATATATGTCCTAGAACATGAACATCATGTCATTTTGGTGGAAGTGCATGAAGGCGTCGCAGGAGGCCGCTATGCAGGAAAATAAACGACACAAAATATTTTGAGAGTTGGGTTATGGTGGCCTACCCTACATCATGATTCTTACACCTATTCTAAATCATACGATACGTGAAAGAAAACCAGAAGGCCCTCACGACAAGATGATATGCCATTACAACCTCAAATGGCTTTATAGGATTTTTACAAATGGGCCATTGATTTTATAGGACCCATCAATCCACCAGGCAAGAAGACAGGTGCACACTACATTATTACCGCCACTGACTATGTCACTCAATGGGCTGAGGCACAAGGGGTGAAAGAATGTACTACGAATACTACTGCGCACTTCATCTTCGAGAAGATTCTTACCAGTTTGGTTTCCCAAAGATCCTAATGAGTTACAGAGGTATGCACTTCGTTAACCAAACGATTCAAGCCCCGAATGAGGAATTACGGATCCATCATGAAAAAAGTACACCATACCATCCACAGGAAAATGGGGCAGTTGAAGCTTTTAACAAAATTTTGGAATAGGCATTAACTAAGTTATGCGATGCTGATTATAGTGACCAGGATGTTCGCATCCCCTCTGTTATGTGGGCCTACTGAATGACCTGCAAGAAGATAATAGGAAGGACTACCTTTTGGATGGTTTATGGAAAGGAGGCCATTATTCCCATAGAATACATTGTTCCTAGCCTACGCATCGTAGCATATACAAATATGGCAGAACCGGATATCATAGAGTGCCTTGAAAAACTTTTGGCTTTAGAAGAAGATCGGTTTATTACTAAATTTGATCAACAGGTTCAGAAAGCTCGTGACATAGCATAGCATGATCTACATATTTGCCAGAAGACATTTTTAGCAGGCGATCTCATCCTCTTATATGATAGCCAATTTGTGAAACATACAGGGAAATTCCGACAGCACTGGCTTGGTCCCTACACTGTTAAGGAAATCATGAATGGTGGAGCAGTCCGGCTCGCTACCCTGTGTGGTGACATATTGCCTGGCTTTGTCAATGGTAGTTGACTCAAGCCATACCGGGCTAAATGTCTATATGGTTGGAATAATTGGCTCAGGAATGATCAACCCTCTAGGGAGAGGCTACTGACGCTCCAGCGGGATACGCGCGTTGGTCATCCAATCACTCCAGATGTGCTTAGCAAACCCGCGGCCATAGTTACTCGGGACGAGTCACAAGATTATGTTGGGAGACTATTGGAACAGGGTCTCCTACAAGCTGTGAAACTGGTCCAATTTAGAATACTTTTGATTATATTTAGTTTAGCGTAGGGGTTTCTGGGTGGGTCAAAGACACGAAAGCATTGTAATGGGCAAAAGGGTAAACCAGGGGTCCGAAAACCATATTTTGCAGACCATAGGAAAGTTTAGGCTAGGTTATTATAAATAGAGGAAAATTTTGTATTGTAAGGCAGAGGATGAAGAGCTATTGATATGAATTATGGTTTAAGATATCTGTTTGGGTTTTTGGGGAAAGGACTGCTATTGGCTATGTGCGCGGATATCCAGAGTCCAGCTCTGTGTGGACCCTACTGCTGTGTGCGCAGGCTAGGAAGGGTATTGTAAGAAGGAACTGATGAATTGATGAATAAGAAAGGTTGATAGAAAACTAAATCTTTATGTATTTTTTGTGTGAATCATTGGTAATTACTGAATTATGTGCATTCTGTATTCAATATGCGAAAGATCTATGTAAGTGTGTTTTTTGTAACTGGATATGTTCTGTTATGTTTTATGCAATATTGTGCTACTATCATAAAGTATATAATTATAGATCTAGTGCACGTGGATGTGAATAGAGACCTATTGAACCTGCGCAGAAGGAGGCGATCTGGGTATCACAGGGCCGAACGCAGCTCTACTTGCCTTACCTATCCTTTCTCAAGGTGAAGAAACCTGGTTCCAGCACCAACCCATACTACTTCGGGTGAGACTTTGGCCTGCGTAAGTAGGTCACTGCCAAAAGGGCCAGTAGTATAGGGTTTTTTGGCAAACCTTGAACTCCGAACCTGGGTCAGAACCCCTCGCGCCAACAAAATTCCTTAAATTTTATGGGAAAACTGACATGCACATGGTTTCCAAAAACACTAGGATTGTCCCTTTATTTAGCTATATGTTTTATAAGTTACTTCCAATGAAAATGAGTAACAACACATCCTAGCCATTATGGTTGGTTAGGTGATAGACACTTTAGCTAAATTTTTTATAATGTTGATAGACATGTGATTTGAAAGCATCATTTTTGTTAAAAAGGACACAGGATAAATGAGTAACAACACATCCTAGCGATTATGGTTGGTTAGGTGATAGGTGATATAATCAAAACATCTTAGCATAGAGTTACTATAATTTAGAAAACATATGCTAGAATGTTGATATTAAATAAAGTTTACTTACATAAATTCAGTTTTCACATTCTCCTTTAATCATTTTTTTTCGTAATCTAACAAATTAATATCCCATCATAGAAATTTACTATAATTTAGAATACATAAGCTAGAATGTTGATATTAAATAAAGTTTACTTAGATAAATTCAATTTTCACATTCTCCTTTAATCATTTTTTTTCCATACTCCAAGAAATTAATATATCATAATGGAGTTACTATAATTCATAGAACAAATGCTATAATATTGATATTAAATAAAGTTTAACAAATTAATATACCAACATAGACTTACTATAATTTAGAAAACATATGTTAGAATGTTGATATTATATAAAGTTTACTTAGATAAGTTAGGTTTTTAGATTCTCCTTTAATCAAATTTCTATGACACAGTAACAAATTAATATACCAGCATAGAGTTACTGTAATTCAGAAAACATATGCTAGAATGTTGATACTAAATAAAGTTTACCTAGATAAATTTTGTTTTCACATTCTCCTTTAATGAAATTTTTGTCATACTATAACAAATTAATATACCAACATAGAGTTACTATAATTCAAAAAACATATGCTAGAATATTGATATTAAATAAAGTTTACTTTTATTTAGATAAAAAAAAATTTCACATTCTCCTTTAATAAATTTTTTTTCATACTCTAAAAAATTAATATACAAGCATATATTTATTATAATGCAAAAAATAGATGCTAGAATGTTGATATTAAGGAATAAAGAAGAAATATTTTCTTTTGTAATGGCGTAGTAGTGGGTACATTGGGATATTATTTTTTACAAGGCTTATAATGTTGTTGGTTTTATACTCGTAGCCTCTAGGTTTAATTCGAGGAAAGGATGAAATATTAATTTGAGGACAGACCCAAAGCTTCAAATAATTAATATATATAGAGACATCCAGTTACTATAATTTGGACAACATATGTCAAAATGATGGATATTGAATATTGAGAGAGTAAGAAACAATACATTCTCATGGAATGATCTAATGGTTGATACAATGTGACGTTATCCTCTACCAAACTTCAAATGTTCTTGGTAGGATACCAAAATTCAAATGTTCTTGGTATTATACTAGCAGTCTCTAGATTTAATTTGAAAAATTCAGAATTATGTTTGGGCTCATAAATTCCCCTTTGGATTAATTGGGCAATGTTGGACATAATCATTTAATTATTTTTTCGAGGCTATAAATAAAAATGTAACCAATTAGGAGAATACAAAGATGAAATGGCTCTTGGATAACGAAATGAAGAGTCACTTAGTTGTCTAAATTTGATTGACCATTAATATAAAGAACATCTAATAGAGTTATGCATTATGGCCTGATAGAATCAAATTCCACTAGAATACAAAAGAAACTTTCTCAAAGAAGCTAGAAATATAGTATCTAGAGACTTGATGCAAGAAAAAATAAATCTAAATAAATTGAATATATAGTTTAACAAACTAGAAAATCAATTGAAAACTAAAAGAACTACATATAATACTCATAAAATATTAATTAGTGATTTAAAGTATAAATTAATGGTTAAATGTCTCAAGATTCAAAGGATAAAGCCATAATTTCATCTCCGGTTAAAGAAAAGGATAAAGACATCAAAATTCTTAGATAAAAAACCAAGTTTCCTATCAGAGAAAAATGTTAAATTGGAGAATTCATACATAAATTTAATGAAGAGATAGAATTTTTTTTGTTATCAATATTAGCCTCTAAAGAATTAATTATTGATTTAGAAATAATCAAATAAGGATCCTTTTTTCGAGACTAAAATGTTCTCATGGTAATTGTAGCAATATGTTATAAAGTTTCAGAAAGGTAGGGAGAATAATAATGTATTCTATTTGGTATTCCATTGACCAGTCATTTCATCCAATGAAGAGTTCCAACCATGCATGCTTTTCACTTAATCAAAAAGGTTACGCATGATACATCATTTAAATTAATTTTAGGTTATGTTCATTATTATGTTTTCATTTGTATTGGTCCTAGACCTATACTTCTCTATTGAGGGTGCTCCCTACAGAACGTAAATGATCCCAACAAATAGATTTGTTTCATTAAAAATAGTTGATTTTCCATTTTCATTTTAAACTATTTTTTCATATTTGTGGCATGGTTTTATAATATTAGCGAAACTAATTACATGCAGTAGAGGGCCTAAAGAGTTATTTGAGCTATTGACATAATCTTTTCCACTGCAAGGTAGTAAACGGGGCATTTTTCATTTTGTTCATGGCTGCATCTATAAACTGAAAGGACCACGAGATCCTTGATACCACTCAACAGAAATGGTAACATAAGAGATAGGGAAACTATTATTACTACTAATATAGGTGTTGTAACAAACAACACCTTTTATCACTTACTATGATTAATGGAATTACTAATGATTGATTTGAGTGTTAAGCGCATAAGTATCTATAGATCAACTTTGTGTTCATAAAGGTTAGATATGTCTATGATTATCATTACTAAGTTGTAACATATAAAAAAGGTGACATAAGTGATATGTATAGGGTAAACTACTTACACCTAAGCTCTAGGTTGAGCTTCATACAACCTATATGAATCTAAAGAAATATGCAAATACTGATGATTACACTCTTCATGCTATAACTACTAATCAATACTAAGAAAATGTCTTGAATTATAAATATCGGCGAATAGAGTAAGTTGAATATGACTTAGTACTACCACTTTCATCATAGTATCCATGTATCATAAGTTTCTTGATTTCCATTGCTTGTAAGATACCACTCGATAGACATGGTAACATAAGAGATATGGAAATTATGATTACTAGTAATACAAGTGTTCTAATGAACAACATCGTTTATCACTTACTCTGGTTAATGGAATTAATATTGATAGATATGGGTATTAAACCCATAAGTATTTATAGACCAAATTTGTGTTCATAAAGGTTATATATACAAAAAGTTATTACCATTACTAAGTTGTAACATGTACAAAAAGTGATAGAAGTGATATTTCTAAGGGTAAACTACTTACATATAAGCTCTAAGATGAGTTTCCTACAACCTATATCAATATGAAGTAATATGAAAATACTGATGATTACACTCTTCATGCTATAACTAGTAATCAATACTAAGAAAATGTCTAGAATGATAGAGATCAAAAAATACAGTAAGTTGAATATGAATTAGTACTACCACTTTCATCATAGTATCCATGTATCATAAGCTGCGTAATTTCCATTGCTTGTAAGATACCACTCGACAGACATGGTAACATAAGTGATATGGCGTTTATCACTTAGTCTGATTAATGGCATTACTACTAATTGATCTTACTATTAATACCATAAGTATCTATAGATCATCTTTGTTTTCATAAAGGTTAGATATGTCTATGATTACCATTACTAAGTTGTAACATGTAAAAAAGGTGATTTAAGTTATATGTATAGGGTAAAATACTTACACCTAAGCTCTAAGTTGAGATTCTTACAACCTGTCTCAATATGAAGTAATATGCAAATACTGATGATTACACTCTTCATGATATAACTAGTAATCAATAATAATAAAATGACTGGAATGATAGAGATCAACGAATTCAGTAAGTGGAATATGAATTAGTATTATCACTTCCATCATAATATCCATCTATCATAAGCTGTTTGATTTCCGTTGTTTGTAAGATACTACTTGACATACATGGTAACATAAGAGATATGGAAATTATGATTACGAGTAATACATGTGCTCTAATGAACATCATCGTTTATCACTTACTCTGATTAATGGCATTACTATTGATTGATCTGAGTATTAAGCCCATAAGTATCTATAGGTAAAATTTGTGTTCATAATGGTTAGATGTGACTATGATTACCATTACTAAGTTGTAACATGTACAAAATTTGATATAAGTGATATGTATAGGGTAAACTACTTACACCTAAGCTCTAAGTTGAGTTGCTTACAAGCTGTATCAATATGAATTAATATGAAAATATTGATGATTACACTCTTCATGCTATAACTAGTAATAAATACTAAGATAATGAATGGAATGATAGAGATCAATGAATATTGTAAGTTGAATATGACTTAGTACTACCACTTTCCTGATAGTATCCATGTATCATCACCTGCTTGATTTCCACTTCTTGTAAGATACCACATGAAATACATGGTAACATAAGAGATATAGAAACTATAATTACTAATAATATAGGTGTTGTAATGATCGACGCCAATTATCAGTTACTTTGATTAATGACATTACTACTGATTGATCTGAGTATTAAGCCCGTAAGTATCTATAGATTAGCTTTGTGTTCATAAAGGTTAGATATGTCTATGATTACCATTACTAAGTTGTAACATGTACAAAAAGTCATATAATTGATATGTATAGGGTAAAATACTTACACCTAATCTCTAATATGAGCTGCATACAACATGTATCAATATTAATTAATATGAAAATACTGATGATTACACTCTTCATGCTATAACTAGTAATCAATACTAAGAAAATGACTGAAATGATAGAGATCAAAGAATACAGTAAGTTGAATATGACTTATTACTACCACTTTCATCACAGTATCCATGTATCATAATTTTCTTGATTTCCATTGCTTGTAATATGTGTTTAGTTAAGTTGGGAATCACGCTTGTCTCATAGTAGGCTTCTATTATTCATATTATATTAGCATCTCAAATGTGGAGAAACAATCTTCCATCTTTCCCTTCTTAGTGACTATTTATTTCATGGTAATTAGAATCCATCATAACTAGAGTAAATGAATACAAAACTTGTAAATTCTTATACTAAGGATATAGTGCTAAAGGTCATGTGTTTACTGCATAGTTACCAAATTTGGCTGAATTGGTAAAAAAAATTGTATATTCATAAATTCATTCGTTTGGCCGAATTATTCGTATAAAATTGATTCATATGTACATGTGATATCAAAACATGAGAAGTTCATGGTATCCACCATATCGATGAAGGGGTTCTTACCTAACAGTTGGAGTGAAATACACACAAACCTGACGACAAGAGTGTGAGCTTATAGACTTACGCGAATTAAGGTCCACTAGCCAAGTAGATATACACCCAGAAACATATGCACAAAAACATACCCTAGTATACATACAAGAGATCAACACTGAAGGGTAAAAATAATGGATTTCAGCTTATCTTTCTCACAATTCATAGAGAGGGAGAATTTTGCAAGCAAGCCAAAGAAACCAAAATTTTGATTCCTATTATAAGTCAATTTGGCAAGTTTTAAAATATGGTAGTATATGTTTGGAAGTATATTAATGATTTTTTCCTGAATTAAATTTTTTGAATCGAATTATTTTCGTATCGTATCGTATTCGAATCCTTATTCAAATTTGAATTTGGCAACCATGCTTTACTATACTTCATCAAACTGGAAGCTTAAGCTTATTTAGGTCAGGGTCATAATGTTACATATATTATGGAGATACACTTCTTGGTTTGTTTACTTCATTGGTTTTCATAGAAGTATGATCTAAGCTTGATTACTGATATAATGCCATTGTGAGTAGGCCATTGATTACTAATATAATACCATATTGATTTCGGGGGAATAGATTGTGTGCATACTTGCAACCAAGAAATCGGATGAACAAGCTACAGATGAAAATTTTGGATGAGAAATATGAAGGAGCACGTCACTGCCACAAGGAGACGCAAAGAAAAACATACATTAAAACATGAAAATACTGCAAAAAACATAGATTATAAATTATGCAAAAAAAAACATGCAAAAACATAGAAAAATTGCCACAAAAAGTGAAAAATGCACCTCCCAGCAGTCCAAAAGCGAAAAAAATCCTCCGAGCACTCTCCAATGATCACTTCCAATCACACAAATAGGAAAAAAGGCAATCGATTGAAAACATGTTGTGGCCTGTTCGCTACTATATTTATAAAAATGAATTTCGATCAAACTTTTAATGTCGATTTTTCTCACTGTCGCCAAAAATCCGATTATCATTGCAGTCAACGTAAACAATGATATAATTTTGATTAATGATAGAAAATTTTTGGTTCAGTTAATTTCAAAAGTTCAGTTGAACTTTTGAAAAGTTAGACCGAACTTGTGCGAGATTGAAATTTTTGGGTGTGTTTCTCACGAAAATGTAACCCAGCTTCACATTTTTACCCCTATACATATCCTCCAAGTCCCATCCTTATTTTTCACAATGATAATGGGTGACCCACATGGTGATGCACTTGTTCGAATGACACCCTCTTCCAACAATTGTTGCAACTGTTTTTTCACCTCATTTACTTCTATAACAAATTTTATGTAAAACCCAATATTCGGCAAGGGGTAATTTGACAATAGATGGATCTCGTGCTCCACATTCCTCTTAGGTTGTATCCCTTTATGCTCTTGGAAAATATATTTCTATGCCTATAAAAACTCCTCCAATTATTTTTTATTTCTTATTACACCCCTCCAAGGATGCCTTGTGTCTTATTGACTCCTTTTCAGACTGAATTTCTCGTAAAAACAATAAAACATACTTCTTGGTGGAACTGATCAATTTCTTGGCTTGGTTGGCACTTACTAGTGAAATTTTTCCATCCTTGATGAGTCTATATTGGTTGGCTCTCCTCATGAATATTGCATCATGCATGTACATGTATGGACTCCCAAACATGACTCCACATATATGAAGGGAAACCACATCTGGATCTACTTCATCAATAAAATTAGCATTGATAGAAAATTGAATTTTACACTATTTTGTTACCTTCAACTTTGCATCTTATTTACCCATCCTAATGGATATGGGTTTGGGTGATCACTCTAGCCTAAAATTCTTGACCATCTTTGCTACAATGAGATTTGCATGTGATCTTGAGTCAAATAAAGCATCAATATTTTTCTTCTTGACCTGAATCTTTATATGGAAAAGTTTGATCATTTCTTTCTCTTCTTGTTGTTGATGGATACTTGGATTCACCTCCTTCACCACTTATTTATAGATGATCTTATAATCCAAGTCCAAGCTTATTTCCACTTGGTTTTTCAAGTCAGTTGCCATGATATTCTTCTTCTTGTTCTTCAGGTTTAGCTCTCGATGCAACTTCCAACACTTCTCCTTGGTATGGAAATGAATGTTGCAGTAGTTGCAGTGGTTGATAGGATCTTTTCACTGATGTTCCATGGCTACTGTCATTTTATATTTTCCCACTTTTCACTTCTTCTTGCCCTCCTTATATGTTTCCTGATGCTCCTTCTACTTTGATCCTCTTGATTGCACTCTCTTCAGGCCTATGTTCTCTAGGTATTATTCCTGTGCGCAAGCATCATCCACCAATTTGGCATAAACAACATCACCATCTCACACATAAAACGATGGAGAACCCCCAAATAATTTAGGAGTACATATGAGTTCTTTGTAAAGATACCCAACTTTATAGCCATCTTTCTACACTTTTTGGTGTACCCTTGCATGATTTGGCTCAATATTTTCCTAAAGTAATGCCACGAGATCCAGTGATCCTCCACGCACCCAATGAGATAAAAATGTGGCTTAATGAGGGTTTGAAAACCTCCCACTTAGTCAGTAGTGGTTCTTATTCCAACCTCAAGGTTTGTGAGTGCCTCTCCCACCAAGTTACTGCACGGCCCTCTAATTTCAATTGTGCAAATGGGATATTTTTCCCTTCCTCGATCGGATGGACACTAAAATAAAAATCTAGTTGTTACAACCAGTGCTTCAACTTTTCATCATATTTCTTGTCATGTTATGACTTGATATCAAATTCTTCTTCAATTTTAAACTAGGGATGTGATTGGTTCATGACACTCGAACTAGTTTGAACTTTTTTGAATCATTTCATCAATTGGTTTGTTGTTTCTCCCTGATATCTTGATCTCCATTCTTATTTATCCTAATCATTTGACACCCCATATTCTCTAAATATCTAGAGATTTATTTTCATTTCCACCATGAGGAGGCTTAAATTTTGGTTTATATCTATGAATTTTGTTTCGACTACATAAACCTCACCTCTGCAAGATCACGGGGTTCGTTTACATATTTTTGCCCATGATTAGGGTTTTATAATTTTTGGCCCCACCAATATAGATACCTGAAATCTCCAAAAAATATCCAAAAAAGAATTTTCTGATACCAAATGGTCTGTAAAATTCCATGTATATTCCAATAAACAGTTCGTCGCAACATATCTGATAATAATATATTAAAATTCTAAAATTTTACACTATTACATTTTTTTTTTTTAATTTTAGATTTTTACATTTAATTGTAATTAATGCATGCATGTGAAAGGAATTATATAGAAAAGTAGAGAACGAACAAATAAGCTCACACATCCACATAATAAATTATATATTCTCTCTGTAAAACCCTTTCGGGAGAAAACCCAGCTGGGAGGTGAGGTCACTTCGCTATCGTTCTCTATTTGGAAATATGGCAATAGGTACAAAGAAGATTTTCATGTGACCCGTGGGTTGCTACAATGCACATATATTTTCTGTGTTATCTACCTATTATCTCTCTTGCATTTATTGGAACAAAATTCTCTTGAAATGATAGAATGCATCTTCGTCGTAGTGGCCCGATTATAACACATCCCGATAGCCTACTAGTGGTTAATTACGACTACATCAACTCTTACCTAGATTTGGAATATAAATTATTCTAGATTATTTTACATAAAAAAACACGTGGCTAGCCCCTTTTCCATGAATAATGGGGGCTAATGTGGCATCGCACAAACTGTAGGTGAGAAAACACGAAGGTCAACTTCTGAGAGTAATAACTTTTGCATACAGAATCCAATTAAAGTACTTCTTGTGCCATTGGAAATTTCTATGTGTGTAGAATATCATGAAATGGTGTGAGAGTTAAAGAGGAAAATTTTTACCCCCAAAAAACATCATTTTCTGCCTCAAAATGCTCCTGGAAGGTTTCAGAGCTCATTTTACCAAATTGGGTCCTGCTAGCAAAAATGGTCCCATGAGCTGATTCCTCCACTTTTTCCACTCCAAATGCATCAATATGGATTAAAGGCATGATAGTGATCCAATATGAATCAAGGATGAAGGAATTCATATAGAAAATTTTCGAACCAGATGTGGTAACTACAAATTTGTAGTGTTACCATTTGGCCTTATCAATACACTGGAAACATTTATGTGCTTAATTAATATCATGCTTAATAAGTACCTTGATAAATTTTTGTTGTTACTTATAGATGAAATTCTCTTGTATTCCAAAAATTAAGAAGAGCTTAAATAGAATTTGATATTGGTACTATAAACATTAAGAAAGCATGAATTGTATGGAGAATTTAGTAAATGTGAATTCTACAAAGAAAAAACACAATACCTAGGCCATGTCATTTCAAAACAAGGATTTAATGTTGATATGGAAAAGGTTAGTGGCATTTTGAACTATACCATACCTAATTATGTGTTAGATGTTTGATATTTCATTGGAATTACATGACATTGCAAGAGATTCATTGAAGGTTTTTCAAAGATAACCTATCTTATCACTTATTTACGAAAGAATGGGGTATAATTTGAGTGGAAAAACAAGTGGTAGAATTTTTTTGATAAACTAAAACGTTTATTCACACTAGCACCCACATTGAGAATTGTAAATATGGGAAAGGAATTTTTTGTATACACATATGTTTTTTTGGAGAGTTTACATGGGGTCTTAATGCACAATAATTATGTAGTTGTTTAGGAATATAGAAAACTAAAACAGCATGCAAAAAATCATGCAATATACAACTTAGAGTTGGTTGTTGTAATACATGCCTTAAAAATGTGGAGACAATGTTTTTTGGGTAAAAAGCTCACATTGGTGATAGATCACATTAGCCTAAAATAATTTTTCATCCAACCAGATATTAACTCTGCACAATTTAGGTGGATGTATTTTCTCAATGAATTTGAATTTGATATTAAACATCTTAAGGGTAAAGAAAGAAAACTATTAGATGCTTTAAGTAGAGATTCAAATTAAATTGTGGAAATTTATCTTAACATTGTCAATATATAATTCTATGCAAAACTCATAAATTCTATACACGAGGATAAAAATTATTGGGAAACTTACAAAAATTGTAACAAGTAGAAGTTTTAGGCTATGTTGAAAATGTAGAAAAATTATTAACTTATAGAAATATACTATACATTTCAAATGCAAGTACCTTAAAACAATTGATATTAAATGAGCATCATAAAATGCCATATGTTGTACGCCTTGGTTATAAAAATATGATAACGACACTAAGGAAAGAGTTCTATTGAACTGGTATGAAAAAGAATGTAGGAGAATATATGTCCAAATGTCTATAGCGTCAGCAAGTGAAGGTAGAACACCAACACTTAGCTAGACTTATTTCCTTAGACTGTATTATGGGACTGCCAAGAATAAGACGACAATATGATTCCATCATGGTGGTTGTAGAAAAACTAATCAAGGTAACACACTTTATAACAGTACAATGTACATTTAGGATGGATCAGATTGGAAATATCTTTATGACAGAGATTTTTAAATTACATAGTGTACCAAAGATGAAAATATCAGATAGGGATTCTAAATTCACTTCCAAATTTTGGAAGGTTCTATTTGGCGTAATGGGGATTCATATAAATTTCAATATATCTTATCACCCCAAAACTAATGCACAAATGGAGAGAACAAACCATATTATAGAAGAAATATTAAGAATATATGTAATTGACAAGCATAGCAAATGTGAAGATTTTCTACATTTAGAAAGATTTTCTTATAACAATATTTATCAAGCTTCTATAAAGTTAAGTCCTTTTGAAGCATTGTATGGGAGGAAATTCCACAGACCTATTAGCTCGAGTCTATTGGAAGACATGTTAATTTCATGACAAGATGCATTACATGAAATGGAATAGGTAGTGCGAAAAATTAAAAATTATTTAAAAAATGCACACGATAGATAGACAAGTTATTTTGATCAAGAAAGAACCCAAATGGAATTTAATGTCATAGAGAATATATATAAGAGATAAACAAAGGAAAATCACCTCGAGGATGGGTAATTGGGCTAAACGAGCACCATGGTTTTATGGTCCTTTTGAAATATTAGACAAAGTTGGAATAGTAGACTACCAACTCGTGGTGCTGAGGCACATAAAAATACAATTGTTTTCATCTTTATTTGTTAAAAATATATGTGCATGATGAATCTCAAATAATTTATTTTAATTTGATACAGGTGGAACTAGAAGGATATTTCATGGAAGAACCACTTCACATATTAGGTCAAAGAGAGACGTTGCACTAGAATCAAGCTATCACTCAAGTTAAAGTGCAATGGAATCACTTTACACCTGAGGAGACCACTTGGGAAAGGGAAGGTGAAATGCATGAGGCCTTTCTAGAATTGTTCCAAAAGGAGAAGAATTAAAAAAAAAGAAATAGAGAGAGTGTTTATTTTTGAAGTGGTACTAGATGTAACACCCCTACATTTTTGTTTTTGAATATGTTTTTGAACATTCACTATTTTTAGACATAAAATGGTTATGGATTGAGTAACAGTGGAACCGTGATTGGACAATATGATAATGTAATTATTTTATGGAATAATAAATAATATTGTTTGGAAAACACTGATGAAAGAGAACTAGAGATTTGAGCTTTACTTCCAACATGGACAATTGTTGGTGGTCAAGTCCAAGATGGACCTTCCCTAAACATCTCCAAAAAAATCCTTAGGAGAAAAAAAATGATTGAATTTAATATGATGGGAGAGAAATATATTATTAAACTTATCAGTTGGAGAAATATTCTAAGAAAGGTGGAAAAAATCTCTACGAGAGAAAAAGATACACTTAAAAAAAAAATGGGGGAAATATATTTTTTCGAAAAAAAGGAAAAATAACAAAAATCCTTGGAAAAAGGGTTGGCAGAGACAAAAGTGAGATACTACTAAAAATATGTTGGGAAGAAAATATATAAAATAATCAACTAAGAAATCAATGGGGTCATTGACTCTGGAGGTAAAGAAATATTAGCTTGAGGCGGAACTGGTATTAGTAGTTCATGGTAGAGAGGCACGTGCTTGATTCCTAATTGTTTTAGCAGTATAAATTATGGTTAGAATTTTGGTTGTATATCATGTTTATGGTACAATATTAATCAGGCTCATAGATAATGATTTATATTTATATTATTTAATGACAACTAATATAAATAATATTTTAGTGAAAGAAATAATATATGCATGGTTGATGATCCTACTTCATTTTTATGTTTAATATTTGGATCTAGATAGAAAAACTACCATATTGAACATGGTATGCCACATCTCTTTATGATGACATGTCAGTCAGATCGTGTAAGTGCTAAACTGTAGAATAATTTTCTTGGTGTATAGATAAAAATAATAACTTGGAAGAGTTAATTTTATGAGATTTGAAAGGAATCAATTTGCAAAAACATTTGAATCAAAATATAAGGATGACCTTAGAATTTTATCCTAGGAAATTCCCTACAATATCTCATTTTCTAGGAAATTCCCTACAAGGTTTTATGTTAATTCATGATGGTTATGCATAGATTCTCTATGTTGGATATGGTAAATTTTAAGGATTCAAATATTATTCCTATGTATGGTATTATAGGTGACTATTATACTTTGAAAATTCATACACATAGAATTCCAGAGAGAAAATAATAAAAAAACATGTAATTTACTATCAAAATCGGATGGACACAAATCTTGTCATCATTACATATTGGTGTGGCTGGCCCAGGTTGAGTGTCATCCCAATGAGGTTTTGGATCGTAGTTTATCATGTCATAGATTATTCCTTTTATTCTTTTATTTTTTTATTTTTGTAAACTATCAAATAATATCTAAAAAAGTAAAAAAAAAAAAGAAAAGAAAAGTAAGTAAAATACGATATTTTTTTTAAGCAAGAATACTGATGGGGTTTTGAATGAATGGCATTCACATAAAGAGTTTCTTAATATTGTACCTTGTCATTAATTATTATATGCCCAGTAAGAAGAAAAATACAAAACTTAATGACCAATAAAAATTTATAAAATAAATTATATAACAATTAAAAATATATTAATAAGCAATACATAAAATAAAACAGATATACCGCTATTTGATGGGAACAAAACTCTGAGATTCACTCCTCACCATATTTTTATTACCTGCATCAATATTCTGCCTATGATCTCTTCCTCTACCCCACCATTTTCCCATTGGTTTCAGATTCCCTCTCTCTTTCCCTCTCTTCCCCACAACCCCCCTCCTAACATGCACTACTCCGAGACAACTACAAATAGTTATGAGTTCCTTGGCACCTCCTCTATAATGCAAAATTACAACACACCACTGCAACTAACAAAAAAAATGAACTCACCTTTACATCAGGTGGTCCGCGAGGGAGGGAGGGAGGAAGGCGAGTTGATGGGGATGTGGAGTGGGGTGAGGTAGGATATGATAACATAGACACGAGTGAGTGTAGATGGTAGGAGCATATGGTGGGGTGATTTTTAAAATCATCCTCCTATCAAATGCTATATTTTTGTTTATGTGAATTGTTTATTATTTTTTTAATTATTTGTTTAAATCATTTTAATTTTTTATTTTAACTTATCTATATATATATATTAATTGTTTATTAAGGTTCTTTTTTTATTTTTAAATTCTTACTTATTATTTTAATTAATTCACTCATTTAGTATTTATTTTTTGTTTTTCTTAGTTTTTTTAATTATTTATTTTATTTTATTTTTTCTACTAATTTTTCTAGTTAATAATAGTATTTATTTTAGTCCTTTATTTTTATTTTTATTTTTCCAGTTAGTTATAGAATTAAAAAAAAAACTTCTAAAAACATTGTGTTAAAATTTTATGTTTTTCAAAATATTGGTTATTTTGAGTGTGAACACAAAATAATTTTTTCATTTTAGTTTTAATGGTTCTCTTTTAATCATACCAATAATATTGGCCATAGTGGTGGCTATGGTTTTTCCCTAACCAACTATAGTTGTCCTTCCATGCATACAACGATGTTCTCGTGTGATATTTCTTTTTAGATAGTAATGAATTTTGAGCCCACAACATTTATTGGGCCAATAGTCTCTTTAGCCTCCCGTGCATGTATTTAGCTAATTCCTAACCTCATTAATGGTCCTTTAGGTGGCGCAATTTTCACGAAATCAATTCTTGAACATTCCTCCTCTCACTCTTCTCTTTTTCTCTTTTGGTGTTCAAATTCCTCTCCGTCTCCATCCCAAATAGATATAAAGCGAATGAGGAAGTTGGTTTTATTTTTCCCAACAATTTGGTCTACTATTTTGTTGATTTTTTGGTTTGGCTCGTTAATCTTCATTCATGTGTATTGAAATATGGTATCCTTATGATCAAGCAAAAAAAATTCATCCACCTTTTTATAAAGATATTTTTTGTTGCTAGTTTTGAAAGTGTCAAAAATATTGACTTGACCTTGAAGGATGGTACATGCATTTAGGGAAATTCAAGTCTATTACTAAAGCACTAGTCTCCTTTTTCAATGTTTTGATAAAGATGTTGACCCTCACTCTTCTATGGGTGCAACTTCCAAATCTATTGTTGTAACTTTTGGGTTTATGCTCTCTTTAGTTCATTGGGTCCTCTCATGAAATGTCTCATTTTATTTTATTTTTTTAACTCAAATGAAAAGTATTGCAACATATGCCAACATCTAGGTTGAAATAGACTTTAGCTTAGGTTTCTTTCTTGACATTGTTTAAACTAGAAATTTGTTTTCTTATACTTAGAAATTAGACTATGAGCAATCCTCTTTATGACATAAGGATTATTTTGAAATATGTCATATAGCTACTCAATGTCCAAAAAGGTTTAATAAGAATAGTAAGTAATAATGATAATCAACTTTTGGGATCAATTTTTTAGAGGAAAATTTGCTAGTTTGTATGATAAATCTTTGTTAGTAGCTTCTCCACCTCAAGATACTTCATTTCCCTGAGAAAAAAAAAATGAGAATAGGTTTTCCAACTCCCATAGATAGAAGATCTTTTCCTACATGTATTTCAAGAATAATTACATGGTAAGTTAAATCCTTAAGTAGTGTCAAGTTAGGTAGCTCAAGCTAAGGAAGAAAAATATTTAGCTTAAGAAGAATCCCTACTTCAAGATCCTTCACCCTTGGAAGAACCTACAAGTACTCCACCTCTATCAAAGAAAAGAAATGATACAAGTTGTCAAGGAGATGGTTTTAATTAATCACTAAATTTCTCTAAGGAAAATAATACTACTAGTTTATTATTTTGAAGTATTTTGATTTTCTTTTAATTCAAAATTAAAATATTTTATGTTTTTCTTTTCTAGGTAATGTGGCACACCTAACTTGTGGCTGGAGTAGATACGACCCAGAGACATCTAATTCATGAAAGTCACACAAGCCTAGGCCATAACAACCCTTAACATGGCTGAATTTTTGCACACAGAGTTTCAAACCAACAACCTTTACACTAGGAAGCACCTTAACAGAACACCTATCACTATTGACTTTACCCCTATAAAGTATTTATGTTAAGAAAAAAGAAGTTTAAAATTAAATTAATTATTTAAAAATAATAAATTATATATAATTTATTTTTTTAATGTTTTAAATGTATTTCTAAAAATGTAAGCAAAATTTTGTTTTGATTTCTTAATTTATTTTGAAAATGTTATATTTAAGATAAAGATTAAAATTAGTGGTATAAATTTTATTTTGAAATTCCAATGGAAAAATATTAAAATTCTTTTTAATTATAAGTAAGAACAAGTATAGCAACATATCTATAGGTTATGTATAAATTAGTTTGCCATTTTTTCATACTCAAAAGAATTTTATATATTAATTTATCCACTAAACAGTTTGTGTTTTTTGTGATATAAGAGGTTTGAAACTAAAAGATATGTCTAATTTTCAAAATCTTTGCTACTCTATCAACATTCTTGACTTGTTCAATCAACAAAACTACATTTCTCTAGCAACATTACTTCTCTCTCTTCTTTTCAATCATAGAAATAAAATGTTAAAAAATCTCAATTAGTTTATTACTTTCCTAAAGTGTAATAGAATATTTTAATTCGATAAACCATCTTAATCTTAATATACCTTAACCATCATCAAATAACTAAAATAATATAAAACTAAAAAAGTTATTTTTTATTTATTTATTATCATTTTACATTAAAACAATTAAAATTTATAACTGTTCATTATCATCTATTCAAAATAGCATAAATCGTTATTATCTATCTCATATGTATTTCCTCATCCATTTATTACTTTTAAACATATTTTCTCTTACAAATATCATTTTGAATTTATAAAAGTAACTGATTATCAGAACTTTTAAGTTAAATTACAAAATGATAATTTAATAAATTTCAAATTTGAAAATCCAAATTATCAATTAAGGAGGAGTTCAAAACCACCCGTGATTATATTGTTTAAACAAAATTATAAAATCATAAATTTAATATTTTTCGTAATTAAAAATTGAACTATCAACTGTGGAGGGTAATTTCTTGACTCGGAGTAGGTTCGAAATGCCAGAGTCCTATTTCACAAATTTTTCGAATGGCGTGCCAAAGCAGCGTTCTGCATTGATGCCCAAGTGCCATAGTGACGTGCAATAATCCGTGTCGTTATATTATCTGCTTTGATGCCCATGTGCCATAGTGACGTGCAATAATCCGTGAATTATTTAGCCACTAATTATTGAAATGACCATTTGTTTAAAGACAAAGCAATAATATTATATCGTGGTGTACTGCATATGTGGCTTTTGTACTACTCCAAACGCAGTACAATCTGCTCAATGTTATGATCACGAAACCTCGAGCTCTGTAAACACAATTGTTCAACCACTTACGGCGACATTTGAAGATCGGCACTCTAACTCGGTTCAAAGCAATTTCAGCTAGCCAGCCCAGGCAACCGCATTATTGAGTGCAGCGTTCACGGTATTCAAAATTTTCCACGAAGTATTTTAATGGGAAATGCTAAACTTATCGTTAACGCTGCACTCTATAATATGATTGTCAATGGCTCCATCTTATTGAATTGACTAGGGCTTTGGTTCGCGACGCGTTTTAATTCTCGTATGGTATTTCAGGCATGAAGGTTTTTGGGGCATTTTAAAAGATTGAGATCGTGTCGCTTTTAGTGATGGTATGTATTATTCCTGTCTTGGTTCTCCAAAATTGTGTTAGTAAAATGTTTTGCTGGTTAGTGAGGACTCTGGACTGTGCAATAGCGTTGAAAATATCAGATTGGAAGGGTCAGTAACCATTTTGTCACATTTATCTGGAATAAAGGAAGAGATTGTCCATATATTCTTTCTTTAGGTTATGAAGGATAACCTTCAATTTCGTTACTTTTTCTGTAGTGTAATTAATAAATAAAATGTTTCTTCTGTTTTTCACATTGCAAAATTTAAGTGCTATTAGTGTAATAGTGTATGGAATCTAATATATTTTAATTTTAAAAAAATCTTCACTTAAAATTATAACACTAAAATCTATAGAAAAAAAACAAGACCATTTTATCTATTTGGAAAAGTACACGAGTTTCTTAATTTTGTTTTAATTAATAGAAACATTTTTTATATAAGAAAGACCACTTTATTAGTTAAATAGATAAATAATAGCTTAACCAATCTAATAAGTTTAATGTTGTGTAGTAATGTCTTTTCTCTTCATTATGCTTAGTGACATGTTATATTATTATTGGTTTCTAATTATTGGTCTCTAATTAAAAACTTTAAGGTTTCATAAAAAGTTTGCAACTAAGTTTATGTCTTGTGGGTAATGGATCAATTTGTAAAAACACATCAATTTAATTTTTTTAATTAAATTTGCACAAATAAAACATAGATAAATAGACCATGAACAACATCACACAAACAATAATTTGATGACGGAATTCCCCCCTCATCAACTACATCTTTGGGGTCCAACTTCCAATGTTGGGCCTTTAAATTATATGCTCAAATCTGAAATTACATCAGTTTGTGTAGTTCAAATTGAAAAAATGACATTGTAAATGTGTCGAGAACACCCAAAATCCTTGTCTAAGCTCTTCTTGGGCTTAAAAAAGCTGAAGAATGACCAAGTTAGGCCTTTTTATCCAATTCTCTGTTATCTTTCCTACAAAATGATACAATTGGCTATTTGTTCTACAAAATCCACCTTTCACTCACCACTGAGCAATGATTTCACCTAGTATTAGTGAGATTCCCGCTGTAATTAATGCAATTTGGCCCCTACTTCAGCACACCAATAAGGCCTTAAACATCGATTACTTTGGAATTGGTCTTGGTTATAAGGGCCATCCAGCCAGGGGTTGGGCTACACGCCCGCCCCTTCGGCTACACGTTGGGTAGTGGTCACGTGTAACCAATAAGACCGGGGGTCGGGACCTATCCACGCACCCCCATCACCATGACTCCCACCGAAGGTTACATTGGTTTCTTGGAATTGGGGGTCAGAGTCTATTCGCCTGCCCCCTCTACCGTTAACCCCGATCACGTCAATGCATAAATGTTGGGGTTGGGGTCAAGTGTCCCGCCCCCTTCCCCCAATGCACCAATAACTTCTATTCAAATATAACTGGAGTTGCATGTTGGGTATGTGTTATATTATTTCCACGACTAGTCCCACGCGATGTACGTTGCGCCAGGTGTAGCAGGGGTAGCGCCCCAGCGAAATTTTTTTGGTATGCGGTCCCACTCATATGCGGACCCACCCATGTTTTGTGCATGATTTTGTACATGGTTTTGGGGTACGATGGTTTTCGACCCCTGGTATTTTGTAGATCCGGTCAAGGGAACTACGGTTATGTTCTAATCCAGGGTTAATGGATTGGGGTTTATGTATGCTTCGGCATGTATATAAATGTGTTGTAACACTAAAACGAATATATTGAAAAATCAAGCTGGTCGTCTCGCTTTGGGATCTGGGGGAAAATCTCTGTGTTTATCTGTTTTATGTTTTATGCTCTCGCTATTGTTTATTTTCTGTTATAAGATTCATGTGTAGATAATTTTTGTTTAGGGTTAAAACCTACATTTGGTATCAATGCTGTTTCAGCTTCAAGGGGACGCCTTTTCTGCTGAGGGTTTTTTGCTCGGGCCTGAGGTAGACCCTGTTCAGTGGGAGATCTACGGAATCGATTCTTGTAGTGAAAGAAGATGGCGAGCAGCGAAAGATAGAGATCGAGAAATTTAATGGTCAGAGTTTTGAGTTGTGGAAACTCAAGATGGAGGATTTGCTGGTGGATAAAGATCAGTGGATCGCGGTAGATACAGGTACTGAACCAACGACAATTTCAGATGAAGATTGGAAGAAACTGGATCGGAAGGCTAAGAGCACAATACAGTTGTGTGTATCAGATTCAGTATTTTTGAATGTATCTGGGAAAGCTACGACAAAGAATTTGTGGGAAAAACTTGGGACTTTGTACCAATGTAAGTCTCTAGTGAATAATTTGTTCCTACGGAAAAAGCTGTATAACCTGAGGATGACGGATGGAGACTCGGTGATAGAGCATCTGAACACCTTCAATATTGTGGTAAGTCAGCTGTCATATGTTGATATTAAAATCTCAGATGAAGATAAGTGCATCAATTTGTTGTGCTCTCTACCAGACTCGTGGGACAGTATGGTTATTGCAATAGGTAGCAATACAACTACCTTGAATTTTGATGACATTGTCTCAGCCTTGTTGTCGGAGGAAATGAGACGGAGAAATATGGAGGGTCGGGAATGGAATGCCCTATATATATGAGGAAGATAAGCGAAACAAGAATAAGGTTTCGAGTGGGAGATCTAAATCTAGGAGATCTAAATCTCTGGAAGAAGTTTGTAAAGGTGTCTTTGGAAATGTGAAGGAAGGACCTACAAAAGAATGCGAATCTAAGCTCACGAAGAGAAGGGATGCGATGAAGCTCCTTAACGGAGGCAAAAGCCACCTCGGATGAAGGTGGGGATGTGTATTTGGCTTCTTCTTCAAATACACATGTAGATGTAGTCATGGTTGATTGACTCGGGTGCATCCTTTCACTTCACTCCCCATAGGGTGGTTCTGCGGTATGAGAAATATGATGGTGATGTCTTCCTAGGGGATGATAGGAAGGCGAGAATCGTCGAGGCGTGGAAAAGGTCAAGCTGAAGGTTGCAAGGTGGAGGACTAGAACACTTCACGGTGTTCACACATATTCTACATTGTGAGAAATCTGATTTCTGTAAGCAAGATGGATGATGTGGGTGTAAAAACAGTGTTCGAGAAAGATGCCTGCAAGATGGTTCGGGGAGCACTGGTATTAATGCGGGGAGTTCGGACTGGAACTTTGTACAAGCTACAAGGTAGCACTGTTATTGATGGGTGTAACAGTTCTGTGGTTCTTGAAAGAGGAGCGGAAAGCCTAGCTATCTCTGGAGAAAATACCATGATATGGCATCAAAGGCTTGGACATATTGGAGAGAAGGGCCTTCGAATACTGCATAGAAATGGTATGGTAGAAGGTATGTCTAATTGCTCTCTGGATTTCGATTTCTGTGAAGATTGTGTATATGGGAAGCAGAATTGGGTGAGTTTTCCTTATGGTGCTAAGAGGGCAAACAAGATATTAGAGCTTGTGCACAGTGATGTGTTTGGACCTGTGTCAGTCCATCACTCGGAAAGTCTATGTACTATGTTTCATTCATAGATGAATTCTCAAGGAATAAATGGATATATTTCTTGAGGAAGAAATCTAAATTATTTGACAAATTTAAAGAATTTAAGGCTCTGGTGGAAAACCAGATAGAGAAGAAGATAAAGGCGCTGAGGACAGATAATGGTGGGGAGTTTTGCAAGAAGGAATTTGAAGAGTTCTGTAAGAAGTGTGGTATAGCACGAAAGAAGACTACTCCATACACACCTCAGCAAAACAGAGTTGTAGAAAGAATGAAAAGAACACTGATGGAAAAGGAAAGAAGCATGCTCAGTGGTACCGGGTTAGGACAAGAATTATGGGCAGAGGCAGTGGATACTGCATGTTACTTAGTTAACAGATCACCTTCATCATCATTGGAGGATAAGACTCCACATGAGGTATGGAATGGTAAGAAACCCTCTCTTTCACATCTAAGGGTATTTGGATGTGATGCATATGTACATGTTCCAAAGGAGAAAAGGACCAAGTTGGATAATAAATCTAAAAGGTGCATCTTTACTGGTTATAAGGATGGTTTAAAGGGTTACAAGCTTTGGAACCCAGAAACAAGGAAGGTTGTGTACAGCTGAGATGTGGTGTTTAGAGAGGTGAAAGATGTTGTTACACATGAAGTCCTAACAAAGGAACTTGATAATATAGAGTTTGAGCTAAAGGAGGATGAGTCAGACTCTACAACAGAAGAAGACTCAGAAGAGGAAGAACTACAAACCCCAGCTTTGAGAAGATCAGTTCGGGAAAGAAGGCAACCATAAAGGTATAGTCCATCTGCTTTTTGTTCAGGTTTTGCCTTAACTATAACTGATGATTATCCCAGAACTGTCAGGGAGGCAGTAGATTCAGAGGATGGAAAACTCTGGAAAGAGGCCATGGTTGATGAAATGGCATCCTTGCACAAAAATGAGGCATGGGATCTGGTGGAGTTGCCGGCTGGAAGGAAGCCCATTGGGAGCAAATGGGTGTTTAAAAGGAATATGAATGTAGAAGGAAAGGTGGAGAAATACAAAGCTCGGTTGGTAGCAAAAGGTTATTCCCAGGTGCTGGGAATTGATTTTGGTGATATTTTTTCTCCTGTTGCCAAGGTTCCTTCTATTATATTACTTCTATCTGTTGTTGCTGCATTTGATTTTGAGATATAATAGATGGATGTGAAGACAACATTTCTTCACGGGGATCTAGAAGAGGAGATCTACATGAAGCAACCTGAAGGCTTTATGGTGAAGGGTAAGAAAGAACTAGTATGCAGGTTGAAGAAGTCTCTGTATGGGTTAAAACAGTCACCAAGGATGTGGTATCAGAAATTTGATACCTATATACGGGGGCTTGGCTTCACCAGAAGCAAGGAGGATCACTGTGTTTATTTTAAATTAATTGGTGACCGTGTTATTTATTTGGTCTTGTATGTGGATGATATGTTGTTGATTGGAAATGACAAAGATATTATCCAAGATTTGAAGACCCAACTGTTCTCCAAATTCGACATGAAGGATCTGGGTGCTGCAAAATATATTTTGGGCATGGAAATTAAGAGAGATCGGGCAAAGAGGAAGCTCTGGTTAAATCAGAGGAAGTATGTCGAGACTATATTGCAGAGGTTCAATATGCAGGATAGTAAACCGGTGAGTGTTCCTATTCCTGTAGGTGCAAAGCTGTCTGCTGAACAGTGTCCCAAGACACAAGAAGAAGAGGAGGATATGTCTCATGTTCCATATGCAAGTGCAGTGGGTAGCCTGATGTATGCAATGGTCTGTACTAGACCAGACATTGCACATGCAGTGGGAGTATTGAGTAGGTTTATGTCAAACCCAGGGAAGGAGCATTGGACAACAGTGAAGCGGGTTTTCAGATATTTACGTGGCACTAGTGATTATGGCTTGTGCTACCGGGGAAGACCAGGATTGGAAAGAATGTTGGACATTCGTGGTTTTGTTGATGCAGACTGGGCTGGAGATCTGGACCAAAGAAGATCTACAAGTGGGTACGTGTTTAGCCTATTTGGAGGTGCAGTCAGTTGGATGAGTAAAAGACAGTCTATAGTGGCGCTTTCAACTACAGAGGCAGAATACATAGCAGCCACTCATGCAAGCAAGGAAGCAGTTTGGTTGCAGAGATTGTGTTCAAGTATGGGGTTGGTACAGCAAGCTATAAGGATAGATTGTGATAGCCAAGTGCAATTTTCTTGGCTAAGAACCCTGCTTATCATTCAAAGACAAAGCACATTGATGTTCAATATCACTTTGTTAGAGATATGGTTGAGGCTAAAAGGGTGTTGCTGGTAAAGGTGGACACTTTGAAGAATGTTCAGATGCATTGAAAAAGTCTGTGAGCACTCAGAATTTCTCTTGGTGTCGAAGTAATGGGTGTTGAGGTGGCAAATGTATGACTAAGCTCTCCTATGGCGCCCTGTGGAAAGAAAACAACAAGTGGGAGAATGTTGGGTATGTGTTATATTCTTTCCACGACTAGTCCCACGCGCAGCCGGGCACAGCAGGGGGGTCAATTTTTTGGTATGCGGTCCCACTCATATGCGGACCCACCCATGTTTTGTGCATGATTTTGCACATGGTTTTGGGGTATGATGGTTTTCGACCCCGGGTATTTTGTAGATCCAGTCAAGGGAACTACAGTTATGTTCTAATCCAGGGTTAATGGATTGGGGTTTATGTATGCTTCGACATGTATATAAATGTGTTGTAACACTAAAAGGAATATAATGAAAAATCAAGCTGGTCGTCCCAATTTGGGATCCAGGTGAAAATCTCTGTGTTTATCTGTTTTATGTTTTATGCTCTCGCTATTGTTTATTTTCTATTATAAGATTCGTGTGTTGATAAATTTTTTTCAGGGTTAAAACCTACATTGCATATACATTAAGAGCTATTGTTGTCGCTTGATGGGAAATGGTGGTATTACCCTACAGGAGGTATAGGGTTCGAACCTCGTTGAGTCTCTTCAACCCTATTATGAAATTTTTGGCCAATAACATAGGACCACGTGGCACCTCATGATTAGACCACTTCAACAACCAATTAACCAATCACAAAATATCAACCCGCCTTGTATGAATCTGATATGTGCTAGCACAGGATTGTCCCATGTGACACTGTACCATGCATAGTTAGCTAATGATGTTATCATATAGACTGTCGAGTCAGCAACCAAGTCAACCCTAAAATTTGACTTTTTAGTTGTTGGGAAAAATTTGAGAGCACAATAAATTTCTCATAAAATGTTGGATTGAGGTGATTCAAGTGGTGTTGGAATTAGGATGATGAAAAATACAATTTGGCACTAACTTCGGGTGATTTGGAGCACTTTGATTTTTGGTTATATTTTTTATCCCTTAGATCATTCCCCCTGATTGGAAGCTTTTGGACCACCAAATGTATTTTTTTGCTCAACAAGTAAGTGAGGGTACAATTCTCTCACTTTCAAGATCTCAATGTACCTTGATTTACTTGGATTAGTACATTTGAGCCCCACTCAAAGATACTCCACATTGCCTCTACGTGAAGTCCTTAGCCTCCTATCAAGAATAGTATTTTTCGACGATTCATCTAAATATTCGGGAAAGAAATCTTCTATGGATGGAATCTAAATATTCTCTCATTGATCTTCAATCATAGGATGCTCATACAATCTCGAGTTTTCTATATTCACAAAAGAATAAATTTGCATGTAAGGTGGAAAATCTAATAAAAAAGCATTGTTACCAATCTTCTCCAAAATTTTGAAAGGGCCATATCTGATTGGCTTGAGATTTTTACCTTCACCTTGAAGGAAATTTGATCTCCCACTTGGAAATCATGATTAACCTAATGCTTTTCATGTCTTTCCTTATACTTGGCTATGATTTTCTCAAGCTTCTCTTGTTGAAATTGGCAAGAATAAATATTTAAAATGGCACCATAGGGGCCTTCTGATTTAATTTTCCCTTAATTAAATTGGAAGAGAAATTGTAATTTCATCTCATGATAGCTTGCATTAGTTAACTGAGTGAGAAGGACTTAGTTATGTTAGTGAATTTGAGTTGAGAGTCAGAGAGGAGGTATGTATAGTTGTCCCATGAATTTAGGGGGTTGAGTTACAGTTATTTGTAAGTTGTAATTAGTTAACACAATTATTTGAGTTAAAACCAGTTTAACTAGTTTTAACTAAGAGATAAGCTAGTGACATGTCTAGTGAATTAAATCTAATTTAATTCACAAGTAGTGGTAAATCAGTTGACTTATAATTCACTATAAATAGTTGTTGCATGTCAGTTATAAGAAAGGCACAACTAAGATAGGGGTTAAAGCGAAGATAAACATCAGTTGTATAATTAAAAAGTTGTACAGGTCATGCATGAGGTAATCAAGAATCCTTAGATGAATTGCACAATCATTATTTTGGATTTTCCTAATAATTAATAGTGGCTCAATTTTCCGAGGAATATGTAAGGAAAGTAGGTCAGGCTTAAGCAAGAAAAAGGTTAAATATTCGACCAAACTTTCTTAGATAAAGTTACATCAAAGCACAGATTAAGCTAAGACAATCAACAGACTGCATACCTTTCTCAGTGAGAGAAATAACATTGTATTGTTTCATGATATTTAATTTATGAAATCTACACATAGCATGGTTTTGAGCAGTTTCTTTCCCCAAATACATCTTGTGTTGTGTGATTGATTATTTCTTTATCTTACATGTTATGTGATGGTGTGATTGTATTTGGCTTACGAAAATTGTAGAAGGATTCAGTATTTTGTTCTAGTACATTACAAGATCAGATGGAATCCATTGATATAATTTATACATGGTATTAGAGCACCAGGAATCATAATAGAAGAGAATAACCTGAGTTTTTTTTGAAAAGGTACATCGAAGCTACAAATTTATTCTTCGGGACCAACAACAGATCAAGATGTATTTAAATAGCTTGAAACTCGAATATGAAGGATAGGATGGAGGTAGTTCTCGAGGAAAACAGACTAAAGGAATTCATAGAAAGTTAAATTCCCCAGCCTGTAGCAACAAATGATACTCTTCTTGATGCATGGAAGAATAATGTAGAAAAAGTAAGAAATATCTTGTTACAAGGAGTTCATGATCATATTGTATTGAGTATCCATGGAAAGGAAACTACATATCCTATGTGGAAAGCCTTAAGAGATCTATTTCATAATATGAATGACCACAAGAGGTTGGCGTTCAAGAAAAATGTCAGAAAGATTAAGATGGAGGAGGGCGAGACGATTCAAAAATACTTGACGAAGTTCACTCAATGTCGAGATGAGCTTAGAAGTGTTAGTGTGATAGTATTCGATGATGATTTGGTGAGCTTAGCACTTCTAAGCCTTCCCAAGGGTAGGCATAGCTACCAGGACTCTCTGAATGGGAGGGAGAAGTTATCAGACTAGGAGCGAATATGGTCTGACTCGGTACAAGAAGAGATAAGGCATAGCACCAGAGACGAAACCTCTTCTATGAAAAAAGAATAATATTTTGCATTAGTCAAAAAAGGCAAGAAAGCTAAGGGAAATAAGTCACAAGGAGAAGAGGGAAAAAAAGACTTGTCCAAGGCCAAGTTTTTTCACTATCACGAGCACGGGAACTATGCCTCGAAGTGTCCACCTAAGAGAATCAAGAAGGAGCATGTAGTTTCATCAGCTATTGAAGTGTTAACTTCATAGTTCAAGCTTTATTTTACTCTCATTAGATTCATGACTAGCACTATAATGGGATGCATGTGGTATCTCAACAACGATGCCTCATTCCATATGATGGGGAATAGAGATCTCTTCAATGATTTAAAGGAGAAGGACCTCGAGCAGAACATGGAGTTTGGAGATGAAGGGAGGTATAACGCAAATGACATAAGTATAATTAACTTTCATTGGGAGACTAGATCCCCTCTCAAACTCAAAGATGTTTTGTTTGTTCCAAGACTAAAGAAGAATCTTGTCTCTGTAGCGGTATTGGAATATCATGGTTATGATGTAATATTTAGAAAAGGAAAGGTGTTCCTTAGAAACATTTCCATGGGACATGTGAAACATATTGGTGTAAGAGTCAAGAACATATATTCCCTCAAGGTCGAAGATTGATGGACAACTTTGATGAGAAAATAAAATGGTAGAGACTTTGTGGTTGAGAGGGAGCATGAATTTCCTCTCAACTTGCAACCTCAGAAATAATCTCAAAAGGTTGTGGAGCAACCAAAATTGGAGAAGGAAAGAGGAGACCGAGTGGAGGAATCCACTCAAGCAGAGACATCTAAGAGGGGGAAATTTCGAGCTAGATGGGCAAAGGGAGCACATGCAACCATACATTGAGGTGAAAGTGGGGAAATTTGATGATACAATCCCAAGAGAAGAAATTTGGGTAGGATCCATTGAGATGGCTTGTCTCATGGATTAAAACCTCACTACGGGGAGCCCATAGTACATAGTAAGAGGAAGGATTAGTAGAAATTGATGTTGTCAGATGTGAGAAAGAAAAAAATTAGAGTGACAAATGTCAGATACCAGAGTTCAGACTAGAGTTGGAAGTAGTGCAGAGAGCACAAATGCAGAGTCAGCAACAACGCAAAGTTTTCAATAGAATGTGAAGTAACTAGTAGTAGTGAGAGACTCGGATGATAGATGCATCATAATGTATCAGTTTTGGATGCTATTCAGTTTCGGGAGTTGCAGGAGCAAACAAAACTAGAGAACTGTTACATGCAGAAAATTCAAAAGGTAGTAGACCATGATAGAGTTGAATTCATTTCTTGTTGAGAGGGAGCGTTGAAATTGGAAACAATAGTTATTGAAAAAGGCACGGAGAAATGGCACCATAGGGGCCTTATGATTTAATTTTCCCTTAATTAAATTGGAAGAGAAATTGTAATTTCATCTCATGATAGCTTGTTTTAGTTAACTGAGTCGAAAATACTTAATTATATAAGGAAATTGGATTTTAGTTCCAAAGAGGAGGCATGTAGAGTTCTCCCATGATTTTAGGGGGTCTAGTTACAATTATTTGCAAGTTGTAATTAGTTAACTCAATTATTTGAGTTAAAATAAATTGTAACTGAGAGATGAGCTAGTGATAGGTCGAGTGATTTAAATATCATTTAATTCACAAGTAGTATTCAATAAGTTAACTGAAAATTCACTATAAATAGTTGTTTCATGTTAGTTCTAAGGAAGGCCCACTTGATACAGGGGTTAATGGGAAGATAACTATCAGTTGTATAATTATAAAATTTTGCAGGTCATGAGGAATCCTTAGATAAATTGCGCAATTATTACTTAGGATTTTCCTAATTAATAGGGGCTCAATTTTCATAGGAATGTGTAAGGAAGGAAAACCAAGCTTAGGCAAGAAAAAGGTTAAATATTGGACCAAAATTTCTTACATCAATCGAGATCAAAGCATATATCAGAGTGAGACAGTTAGCAGAGTGCAGAGGTTTCTCAGTGAAAGGAATAAAATTATATGGTTTCATGATCTTGACTTTATGAAATATACAGATAGCTATGTTTTGAGCATTTTATTTCCCCATATACATCTTGGGTTGTGCAATTGATTATTTCTTTCTCTTACTTGTTATGTGATTGTGCGATCGTATTTGATTTTTGTAAATTGTATAAGGATTCAATATTTGGTTTTCATACGTTATAGATCAGATTGAATCCATTGGTATAATTTCTACAACTCTTGTACACTTTGATGCACTAGCTATATTGTTTCAATGAAATTCTTACCTTTTTCCACATTACTATGTCAATCTACTACAATATCTTTGTCAAAGATGAAATCCAAAGGAGACTTTGGAAAATTAACCAAATAAGCTTTAGACGAGGACACTTGCATAGATGACTACTTGGCATAATTATAGGAATGTTGGATGTAATGAAAATGTTCATCCCAAAGTTTAGGATGCTTACCACAATATCCACGAACTAGATGCATTATTGTTCTATTTACCAATTTTGTTTGGCCATCTATTTGCGGATGAAATGTTGTTCTCTTCTTCCAACTGGTGCCCACGAATTCCCATAAACTTGAACAAATCTTCCCAGCAAATAAAGAATCTCCATAAAAAATAATAGAAGTGGGAAACCCAAAATGAACCCATATGTTTTGGAAGAACACCTTTACGGTTTGTTCAACTGCAACTTGTTTCTTACATGGCGTCAACACACACATTTTTTTGAAATGATCCAAAACCACAAAAATATAATGATGACCTTTCTTTGAGACTGGTAAGTCTCCTACAAAATCCACGGAAATATTTTCCCAAGGATAAAAAGGAATAGGAAGTTGTGGGTACAAACTGAATTTCCTACTGCTAGGCTTGCTAGAAGCACACATGGCACATCCTCTTACATATATTGAAACACTTAGATTGATGCGAGGCCAATAACAGTGCCTATGAATTTGTATAGTTGTTCTTCATACACCATAGCGACCAACAATAAGAGAAGTGTGTGATTCCCTTATGACATTGACTATTTCACCCTGTGGAACACATAACTTTTCAAGATGATAGAAAAAATTGTTATGAACATGATAATCTAAATCTTCAACATGATTTCCTTGAATCAAAGTTGCATAAATATCTTTAAAAGTGTCATCTTGAGCATATTGTTCGATATAAATTTCCTGCATGACTGAGTTATTCTTAAGAATGACATATCCATTAACAATATGGATTGATAACATATCAATAACTTTATTGTATATACCCTTATTATACCTCATGACCAAATGAAATTGTTGTAGGAATCCCATCCACTTGAAATTTCTAGCTTGTTGTAGCTTGGTTTGCGATTGTAAATATTGCAAAGGTTGATGGTTAGTATGAATAATCATTTCCTTACCCATCGATTAATTCTTCCATTTCTTCATGCTTTGTACCAAAGCATACAACTCTTTATCATAAGTTCGATAGTTAATTAGTACATTGGTAAAGGCTTCAAAATGATAACAAATAGGCTTACCATGCTACATTGAATCTATTCCCATGTCATAATAACTTACATCGATTTGAATCTCAAATGGAGTCTTAAATTATGGAAGTACAAGAAATGGTTGTAATATATCTGACGTGAAAATATTTAAAAGATACGAATATTCCTACGAATAACACAATAGAGGATAGAACTGAAATATTTGATTAATGGAAAAACCCTTGACGTATGGTAACACCATACAACTACTCAAGAAAGGAGATCACTCCATAAGCCATATGCTTGTCAATACAACAATATTTGACATGTCAATGGATACTCCCTAGCCTCTACATATGCTTCATACATACAATACCATGGGTAATTACCATGGGTCTCTCAATACCATAAATTTAATACAATGGGTTTATCACATTATTTCCTATCTACTTGTGGTCCCTTGCAAAATGTGGGTTATTAATAATTGCTCATTTATTTATCATTCTTGCATTATTACATTACATTATTCTCTTGGGTACCTCCCTTTGTACCATGTTTTATTGCCCTTAGGTGTACTACATTCCACCCCACGTAAACATGTTGTGTTCCCAAAACATGAGAATAAAACAAATAATAAGATTGACACAGAAGAGTAGTCCATTAGTGCCATGCATCTGCATCTTGTAATACCATAGAAAGGTGAATGTTCAATTTAGCTTATGCCTTGCTCACTTGAGATTAAATATGGTTATGACTGTTCCTCTTGTAGAAATTAATTGCAGATTCAAACTGCTAATGTAATTTAACTAAAACAACACACTTGAATCCACTCTACCAACTATGGAAACAATTAAACGATCATGAAATTAGGAAGCATACAAGAGAAAAAATAATATCTATAGATTGCATAAATTAGTTTGCTAGTCCTTTTATAAGGAAACTAATTTTATATATTAATTTAGCCACTAAAGAGTTTGTTACTTTTGTGATACTAAGAAGGTTAGAGAGTTGAAATTGAAAAAAGCTTTTTCTAATTTTCAAAATATTTGCTACAATATCAACCTTCATGACTTGTTAATTAAAAAAAATCTCCCATAAAAAGTTAAAGAATATAAATTAATCTGTTACTGGCTCAAAATCCATTAAACCATATTAATCTTAATGAAATTTAATCATCATCAAATAACCAATTTAATATGTGACTTTAAAATTAAATTATCATTTATTTACTATCTTTTAATTGAAAATTTTTTAAACTTTTAAAACTTACTACAATATATTCAAAATAGCATAAATCATTATTATCTATGGTATATGTATTTCCTCTTCCATTTATTACTTTTAATATAATTTCTCTCATATTTATGTTTTTGAATTGCTAAAAGTAACTCATTATCATCACTTTTAAATTAAATTACAAAATGATAATTTAATAAATTTCATTGGAAATCCAACTTATCTTTTTTTTTTTTTAGAAAGAAAAAAATGTTGTTTTTATATTGAACATATACAAACAGTACAAAACCATATACCATAGAGATATGATGTGAAAAAGCACGTCCCCAATTATAGATCATCATTGGACAATATGAGGAGATATGTATGATATTCGACAACATAATCCCATCAAAATTAGACAAAGAAAATTTCATTCATGTAGACATATATATTAGAAAAATAAAAACCAAAATCGAGCAGATATATATGACTATACGTCCACTTTGCAGCTGAAAGTGATGTTCATGAGAAAACAAGGGTCCATATAATTAAATAGCAGCACACATGAAGTAGTCAAAGACCACACCCACTGAATACTCTATATAGAAAACCAACTCGGTTGTTCTTGTGGCCCATCTGCCTCATCCGACAACATGTAATACAAGCTCGCTTGTTGCAAACATTAAAAAAACAAGCTTGCTTGTTGATTGGTTGAGTAGACCGAATTAGATGTATAATTCATGGGATTGGAATGTTAATGGCCCATATGATCTTTTTGTCTCTATAGTGACCCACCTGCATAATAACATAAAATAAATCGATACCTTTTTCCGACAACCCATCAACTCTAGTATTGTTTTCCCTGTAAATATGTTGCAAAGGAGGCAAATTCATCTTAGCCCAAAAATATTTTGTTCTGATGAACCATCCCTGAGATCTGAGGGAGGATAGGGATGAAGATATGAAGATGGCATCAATAATAATTCTGGAGTCTCCATAGATATTGACCCCATCCGATCCCAAATTGTGAGTAGAAAATAATCCGCACCACAGAGCCATCAACTCTGCCAAGTTGTTTGAGCCCATGCCCCCATTCCAGTAGATATGAATTATTTCCAATTGAGATAACTTGATCCATGCGCCACACCCCATCACCCCATCCTGACATGCTCCATCAAAGAAAATTGCAGGGAGGGAGATGGGGTGGGGCCTAATCCTTCTAGACCCATTACATTATGTATCCTTTGCCAGCTCCCTATCGTTGATCCATCTCATAATAACATTATAAATGTGAGGGGTGATTATAGGTTTACCTTCAAAAATACAGAGGTTCCTGGAAAGCCATATTTCCCATATGAAAAAGAAAGGCAAGGATTGTAAATTCCCCTTCACTTGATCCCATATTAGTGCCAAATCCATGAAGGCCATCGGGGTCCATGATGGTAGAATATGAAAATGACTGAACAACTTCCAAATATGAACACCCATGGGGCATGTAAAGAATAAATGTTCCATCGTTTCATCACTTTGTAGACAGAAAATACACCTACCTATACCATTTAGGCCCCTCATAATGAGGGCATCCCAAGTGAGAAGCTTCTTCTTCAATACTAGCCATCCAAATAGAAGATTTTTAGTCGAAATTTTCCTATGCCAGAATCTCTCAAACCCAATAGAAGTATAATCATGAATGGAAAAAAGGTTTATATTGTAGTAAATGTTTTTCACAATCAAAGCTTCATTCTTCATTTTCCGAGGCCATACTAATTTGTCTTCGTCGTTACAGAGGCATAAACCGACTGCCTGAATTTTCCCCTTATATTCCATCCATTCAACAACATCCTATCTCGAAAGACCAATCTCTGTAGTTGTTTTAAGAATAGGTGCGCTATGAGCCCATAAATGAATCACCTGTGATAAATATATGATTCCTATATGAGCCAATCATTGTACCATTCGATTACTGATGAGTGAAACTTCAGTCATACCGAAAATCTTGTCTCCGCTCAATAGAAGCTTATGCCCATTTCCAAATCTCCAAGCTAACCCCCCTGCAAAAAAATGTATGATATTTCTAAAGCCCAGCCATATAGCTGACATGGATCGCGGGAAAGTAAATTGATGGTAGTAAATTAAGTGTAGGGGGTCACCCGAGACATATTTGCACGAAATGATTTCAGAAAAGATACCATTGCCATTGACTGCATGCCACAGGTATTTTGCAAGGAGGACTAAGTTGAAAGCTCGGGTGTTTAAAATACCCCATCCTCCCAAATTTTTCGGGAAGAATAATATCTCAAGTTTGCAAGGGTGATGCTTTTTTGCCATATTGACCCCACCCCATAAAAATTGAGCTATGATGGCATTGATCTGAGTGATAGTATTCTCTGGAATGTAGAAGAGATGACCCCATAAAACAATAAGTTGGGACAATACCGTTTGAATCATAATATATCGACCCCCAAGTGACAACCACTTATGAGTCCATTTCAGAATTTTAAATTTGAATTTCTCAACAAGCCATAACCAGTCTTTCACCTTATAACCACATGGTTTAATCCTGTATTCAAGATATAGAAACCCTTCTGCTACCAGTCTTGTTTGAACACCAAGAAAACTAGCAATAAAAGAGATCTCTGCCTCATCACCAAATTCACTAAGAAGGAAATATTTGACCTTATTTATACATAGTCCAGAGGCAGCGGAAAATAAGATAAGTAAAAAGTGTATATAGAACCAATGATTTCTAATGACTCTCTCGAAAATAAACAAATCATAAAAAAATAAGGAATGGGAAATACTCACATAATTAGAAAGGAGAATCCAGCAACGTAGCCCTCTCTCAGAGCCATATTCATGAGGTTGCTAAAACCATCCATGACAAGTATGAAAATCAAGGGCGATAAAGTGCATCCTTGCCTTAACCCACGTTCAGCACCAAAGAAATAAGTAGGCATCCCATTAATGATAACATAATATCTGACTGAAGAAATGCATCCCATAATCCATCGAATGGATCTAATGGGGATCCCAACCTTCAGTAGAACAAGGCGAATATATGACCAGTCAGCTCTATCATAGGATTTTAGGAGATCAATCTTCATGATGAGGGCTTCCTTTTTCCCAGTGTGCATGGAATACAATGCTTCCTAAGAAATAGCAATAGCATCATGAATAGGGTGTCCTTTAAGAAAACCATATTGCTCCGGAGAAATGGCCTTCGATACTGTCTCCCTGATCCTGTTAGGGATAATTTTAGATGAAATTTTATATGTAGGATTGCACAGGGCAATCGGTATAAAATCTAAGAAGACCTTTGGATCAGATGTTTTGGGGATGAGAGCCAAAAAGGTGGCATTCATGTTTTTCGGGATGTGTCCCAAGATCTGACCTTGCTCAACAATTGTAGTGATCTCATCATCCATAATATCAATAAGATTATTATAAAATTCTATCAACCATCAATCTGGACCCAAGCATTTGTCATGAGCAAAAGACTTCAAAGTCGATACCACTTCATTTTTTGTGACCTCAGAGCTTAATAGTCTGATGGCCTCATCATCAAACATGTTGAGAATATGTTGCAATACCCAGCTCTGACAATCTGAGTCGATGTCCCTGTCTACTTGATAGAAAGACGAGAAATGCTTGTAGGCCTCCTCCTTAATGTCCTATGTTGTTGTAGCATAATTCCCATCCTCTCTTTGAATGTGCCAAGTGGTATTCTTATTTTTTCTATCATTTGCACTTTTTTGAAAAAAATTTGTATTTGGGTCTCCTTCCTTGAGCCAATTAATCTTGCTTTTCAGCTTCCATGTCAGCTCTTCAATCCTCAAGATCTCCATCTTTCTTTTCTGCAATTGATTAATTTGATTGTATGTCTCCTGATCGGGTACTTTTATAACAAAATCTGCATGTAGACTACAGAGCTTTCTTGATACGTCCTTTATTTCAATTTGGAGCCCCTCTTTCTTTTGAATCTCCCATTCTTTTGTTAGAAATTTGATCCTTTTTAGTTTTTTATGAAATCTTTCCCATCTGAAAGAGCCCTCAAAAGTAGTATTAGTATTCCATCAGTTTCGAATAAGCATATTATATTCGGGATCCTCTGGCCATGCATGATTAAATTTAAAAGGAATCCCCCTTCTCCTCTGCTCCTCCCGCCATGTGAGAAAAATGGGCATGTGATCAAAAAGGGCCGAAACCACCACCCCTAAACTTAATTGTCCCAACTGAGATAAAATTGATTCACTGACCATTGCTCTATCTAGTATTTTTCCAATGAATTCCCCATGTTCTGATGGTTGGTCCATGTTGGTATGACGGGGAAGGGTCTGATGTCTTTAAAGACATCAGACCCTTCTCCAAAATCGATCCAATGTGATTCGCCATTGTGTCGAGCCTTGATTTAGCACCCCATGATTCATCCGAATTTAGAGTGGAGTTATAATCTCCAATGACAATTAGGTTGTCAATATTAAGAATGCCCGATCTGTATAATCGAGCCCAGAAAGCAGCTCGATTTTAGCACAGAGCATATAAATTTATAATATTGAAGATGCCTTGAAGTCCCCTTATACGTCCAGACAAAATAATACCCCCGAAGAAATCGTACGCCTGAAACTTGGCATATGATGGGTTCCATATAGCCAAAAGACCACCAGCATGTCCCTCCGCATTGACAGCTGCAGCATGCCATCCTGGAATGATAGCCAATATAGTACTAATAGCTTTAATCCTGTTACATAATGTCTCCTACAAAAGAACAATATCTGGATTCACCTCCCTCAACATATCTCTTAGGAAAAGATGTTTGGAGGAGTTTCCTATACCCCTCATGTTTAAGGATACGATGTAAGTCATTTGGATACCCCAAGAGGATTGCTTGCTCTAAGCACCCTGAGGTCTTTTGGTGCAGAGATAGGTACATCCATAAGGTCAAGGAAATCATCCCAAAATAGGGACTTGGTTTTTAGTCTGCTTCTGAAGTGCCTAGTCCCGTATTTTGTGTTTTTCCTCACAGTAATATTATTCCCTGAAACTGGTGAAATGACAGTATCAGATTCTTTAGGGATATCATAAAAAACAGTTAGAGCAGCCAGGTATAGGTTCTCGTTGCCTATAAGAGAGTCAATGTCACTTCCAACAACATTTTAAGGGTGGTCTGAAATGTCAAAGGTTTCATTCAGATGCGAGGAGGGGGGAGATGCCAATTGAAGGGGTGGCATGGATGGGGAGGTATATAAGGGTGATGCAGGGGTGTTTGATGGAGGGGGATCATCTGATGACACAGAAACAAAGGAAATTTTATGGTCTGTCCTACCCGTCTGAACACGTGAATCATTATTAACCGTGGTCTCATTATTACCATCGAAGGTTCAGGATCATTTGCGGGGGTAATATCATTAATTAGAGGAGTATATTTTTCACTAATGGCATTAGCAGAGGCATATACCTCATCATCAGTGGACGGAGGAGTAGAATTACCTGATGGGAGATCTTCCTGTTGTCCATTTTTTGTCATGTCCCTCCTCGTGCCATCGGTACTCTATTTAACCTATCGAGCGAGCCTGTGCCTCATTGGACAACTTCCTTTTAAATGACCAGTGCGGTGGAAAATAAGGCATCTGAATGGTACGCCCCAGTAATCGAATCTTTGCATATGCCGTCTTTGGCCCCATACTAGGTCGACATCCCCGGGTAGTCCACCTGAGAAACATACCTCCACTAATAACCACACAATTCGTTTGTTGCTGGACCCAAGAATACTAGGATCAATATACTTCGTGTATCCAATGGAATTTCCCATAGCCCTTAATGCTTTTAGCATCTAGAATTCCAACAGGAAGCCTCATAGCTTTATCCAAGCAGTTTTATTTTTTGGAGCCTCCATGATCGGGTTAAAGCTAAGGTACCAAGGGAGCAGTTGCATGAATCTTTTTCCTCTAACACATGTCTTGTTCACAATCAGAGCAACGCCTTTTTCATGCATGAAGTGTATACTAAACCAGTTGTTTAGTAGTAAGCTAACCTTTGGGGTATAGCCCACAATGGGACTCCAATGTTTATTTGCCCAGTCCATCATATCCACATCATGTCCATCTGCAAACATCCAGTGACCTATAAGAGCTCACTTTTGGAGGCTAGCCACTCGCCCCCATAGCTCATCATATTCCAGAACCACCTCCTTGACGTCCATTGCAGGCTTGTAGCAGGAGAATTTTTTCTGCTTGTGACCCCGTCGTCGTGTAGCACCTATGTAAACAACTTTCGGGTTCCTCACAGCTGGTTCATCTTTTTCCCCATCGTTGAAACATGGGGGAGCGCAAATGGACTGTGCAATCAGTCGGGCCTCCGTCTCGAATTCCCTTTGTCGGCTTTGTTCATCTACGACTGTGGCAACAATTAGAGCTTCAAGCGCGGACGTATTAGAGGATAGAAAATCCTGACACTAGGCCATAATGAGATCACTGACAGTAGCTGACGTTGCCTGTCGTATATGCGGAATGGGCAAGTAGGAAAGGGTCTAATCCCGCTCAGAATTTTGCATACAGAGACAAAAGCCATCAAAAGAGAAAAGCCAATAGGACAAACCTAAAGAATGTTCGTATCCAATGATAAAAATCCCAACCACTCACAGCATATAGATTATAGGAAGTCAGAGAATTTACTCATTGTTTCTTGAGAGAAGTGACACCAGAATTTTTTTAGTCAAGGCAGTGTCAGCTTCCTTGTAGATTCCATAAATGGAAGCCGTCACCTGCATGTAGCACAACCTGGATATACCCTTCTGCGTCTATGTATAACATTGATGTGAGAAATCTGTTGGACACCTTAGCTGTTATCGCACACACCATCAGTGAGCTTTGAAATCCCAGTCACTGACATGAGTCGTCAAAGCATCACCACCATTTTCGGCCAAGAGTGCTTGTCGGATTCAAATTATCAGCCATAGAAAAGCCAGACAAAAAATGGTGGTGAAAATTATTCCACCGGAAAAACCAGAACAGAAACTAATATGGGAAAATTAAACATTGTAACAACAGCAACAAGCATCTCCACCACCTTCAGCAAATTTGAATGCGAAAGTCTTTGCAGGGTCTGGAAAGAATGAAAGAGTCCACGCACTTACGCCATAGATAATGCCATTTAGATGGATTTTGAACTGGTTGATAGTCAGAGTCGGACAATGATTCTTGTGAAGGGATTCTATCCTCTCGATTTAACATTTGCCTTGCAGTTTGTATTGTATATAGCCACAAATAAAACTATAACAGTGCACATTAAGGAGATGATCATAAACACCTCCACCATCTCATTGGGCATCCTCAACTGTTTATAGACATAGTTGGAGCAGGTATTCGGGCATCACCAGGCACAACTATAACCCTAAACCTATCAGTCAATTCTTAATAGTTCTAGTGGAAAAACAGTCAAAAGTAGACTGTCCTCGGACCAATATGCTTCATTCCTCTACCATTCCCAAACTACCAACCCAACATCCCAAAACAGATAGGTTTCAGCCCCTCAGGATGCCATTTTAAAACTACGACAGTTGAGTAACAGCTTACCCAAAAATGCTTCCCTGGTCAATCCAAACCCATGCTGTAGCCCAGAAAAATAGCAATAGATGTACCAACCTGTAATATTCGGTCCATTCATGGTTGGTCTGACGCTGGCTTCACTCAACGTTGCCTTCATTCCTAGTTCAAGAACATGTTGACGCAAAACCCTCCTGCATACCCACCGCACTGCCGCGCTTCTGGGCTGAGCTAAAATTTGAAAAAGTAAGTGAAAACGAACGAACTTCCAGATGCTCCACGGTCCATACGAATCGACAACACAACGAGGAAGCTGAAATTTCACAGAAGCTGCAGCAAAGGAGATTCCAAAAACTCGAATAGAATAGCAGAGAAATACCAAATCTCTGGGAGAGAAGACCAAAGGGGTTTTCTCCGCGTTAAAGTAAATTATCTCAAGGAAATCCAACTTATCAATTATGGAGGACTTCATAACAACCAGTGATTATAATGTTTAAACAAATTCAGAAAATAATAAATTATTTTATTTTCGGATTTTCAAAGTAATTTGAACTTTTTAAGATATGTGAATCAAAATTTTATTGCTGGACTCGGAGTGGTTTGAAATGCCAGAGTCCTATTTCACATTTTTTCCAAATGCCGTGCCAAAGCAGCGTTCTTCTTTGATGCCCATGTCATAGTGACGTGCGATCATCCGTGCCGTTATTATTGACTTATTTAGCCACTAATTATTGATATGAACATTTGTTTAGCGAAAAAACAATAATATTATCTCGTGGTGTACTGCATATGTGGTTTTTATACTACTCCAAACGCAGTACAATCTCCTCAATGTTACGATCACCAAACCTCTGTTTAAACACAATTATTCAACCATTTACGGGAACATTTCAAGCTCTGCACTCTAACTTGGTTCGGTTATCGACAGATCGGGAACATTTCAAGCTCTGCACTCTAACTTGGTTCGGTTATCGACAGATCAGAGCAGTTGCAGCTAGCCCAGGCAACCACATTATTGAGTGCAGCGTTGACGGTAATCAAAATTTGCCACAAAATATTTTAGTGGAAAATGCTATACTTATCGTTAACACTACACTCTATAATATGTTTGCCAATGGCTCCATCTTATTGAACAGACTAGGGCTTTGGCTCTCTGTCTCAAACTCTCACGAGGGTATTTTGGGGCATTTTAAAACATTAAGATGGTGTTGCTTTCAGTGATGGTATGTACTGTTCCTGTCTTGGTTCTCCGAAATTGTATTGGTAAAATGTTTTGCTGGTTAGTCACGACTCAGGAATAGAGTTGAAAATATCTACAATTTGTCACAGTTATGTGGGATAAAGGAAGACAGTGTCCATATCACTAGCAAATTCTTTGTTTGGGTTATGAATGATACCCTTCAATTTCATTAGTTTTTATGGTAGTATAATTAATAAATAACATGTGTCTTTTTGTTTTTCACATTGCAAAATATAATTGCTCTTAGGTATGGAGTCCAATATATTTTAACTTAAAAAAACAAATATGCAGGATACCTAATCCAATATATTTTAACTTGAAAAAACAAACATGCAGTCAAAATTATATCACTAAAATCTGGAGAAAAAACCATTTTATCTATTTCGAAATGTACACCAGTTTCTTAATTATGTTTTTATTAATAAAAATATCTTTTTATATAAGAAAAACCTCTTTATTAGTTCAATAAAAAAATAATAGCCTAACTATAATGTAATATAGTAATTTCTTTTCTCTTCACTATGCTTATTTGCATGTTATATTATTATTGGTCTAGAATTAAAAACTTTGAAACTTTCATAAAATGTTTGCAAGTAAATTTATGTCTTAGTGGGCAGTGGATCAATTTGCCAAAGCAAATAAACTTAGTCTCTTTAGTTAAGTTTGCAAATATAAAACAGAGAAAAATAGACGATGAACAACATCACAGAAACAACAATTTGATAACGAAGTTCACCCCTCCTCGGCTACATCTCCAGGTCCAACTTCCAATGTTGAACCTCTAAATTATATGTTCAAATCTGAAATTACATCAGTTTACATAGCTCAAATTGCAAAAATGACACTTTCATTGTGTCAAGAACACCCAATATCCCTGTGTAGGCTCTTCTTGGGCGTAAAAAGGCCGAAGAATGACCAAGTTAGGCCTCTTTCTCCAATTCCATGCTACTTGTCTTCCAAAATGACAAAATTGGCCAACTTTTCTACGAAATCCTCCTTTTCAATGACCATCGAGCAACAATTTCGCATGGAACAAGCAGGATTCTCGCCGCAATTGGTGCAATTTGTTGCCTACTTAACCACATAAATAAGGCCTTAAGTGTCGATTTCTTTGGCACTGGTCTTGGTTATATGGGCCATGTGGCTAGCGGATGGGCTATGCACCCACCCCTCCAGCAACACACCGAGAGTGTTTATGTATCACCAATAAAACTAGGGGTCGAGACATATCCTCCCACCTGCTTCCCCATGACTCTCGTCGATCGTGAAGTTGGTTTATTGGAACTAAGGGCTAGGGCCCATCCGCCCACTCCCTCCACCGCTAACCGCGGTCACGTCAATGCATAAATCCTGGGGCTCGAGCCAAGTGCCTCACCCCCTTCCCCCAACGCGCCAATAACTTCAATTCAAATATATCAAAGTTTCATATCAATTAAGAACTATTGTTGTGGCTTCACAGTAAACAATGGTATTACTCTATAAGAGATTTAGGGATTGAACCCCACTGAGGCCCTTTGGCCATATTATAAATTTTTTTGCCAATCACATAGGGCGAGGTGGCACATTGTGATTGAACCACTTCAACAACCAATCAAAAGCTGTGAACTTTCCCAGTACAAACCTGCCATGTGTCATCACAGGATTGGATTATCTGACACCGTACCCTACGTAGCTAGTTGATGATGTCATCATACAAACTGTCCAGTCAACAACCGAGTCAGCCCTGCAAGTTGACATTTTAGTTAATGAGAGAAATTTTGAGAACATCATAAATTTCTCATGCAACGTTGGATTGAGGTGATTCAAGTGGTGATGGAATCAAGACAATGAACACTGCCATTTGGCACTTGTTTCATATGATTTTAAGAACTTTGATTATTGGTTATATTGTTATCCCCTATATTATCCCCCCACCCCCGCCCACACCGCCTTTGGAGGCTTTTGAATGATCAAAAGCATTTTTTTACTGAACAAGTAAGTGAGGTTACATCTCTCTCACTTTCCTGATCTTAATTCACCTTCCCCATCAAATAATGCTTCCATTTTTTCACAGTTTTTACCAAATAATACAACTCTTTATCAAAAGTTCGATAGTTATTTATGGCATTGGTAAATGTTTCAGAATGGTAACAAATATTCTTACCATTTTTCATCAAAGCTGCTACCATGGTATAATCACTTGCATCTGTTTTGAATATTGAATGCTTGCTTAAGATATGGAAGTCGAAGAACTAGTTTTAGTATATTTGACCTAAAAATATATAAAAGATACAAATATCCATAATAATAACCCAATAGAGGATAGAACTGAAATATCTTATTAATGGAAAAACCCTTGAGGTAGGGTAACACCATACAACTACTCCTTAATGAAGAATATCACTCCATAATCCATATGCTTGTCTATACAAAAATACTTGACATCTCAATGGAGAGTCTCTATCCTCTATATAGGATTCATACATACCATATCATGGGTAATTACCATGGGTATCTCAATAACATACATCTAATACATGTATTTATCAGATTATTTCATAACTACTTGTGGTCTCTTGCATAATGTGGGATAACCACTTTAGTTATTAATTATTCCTCATTTATTTATCATCCTTACACTATTACATTACATTATTCTCTTGGGTATCTCCCTCTGTACCCCATATTATCTCCCCTACGTATACTAAATTCCATCCCCCTTAAACATGTTTCATCCCCAAAACATGAGAATAAAAGAAATAATAAGAATGACTGAAAAGAGTATTCCATTGGTACCATGGACATGGATCTAGCCATCACAGAGAAAATTCAACACTTAATCTAGTTGGTACCTCATTCGCTTGAGATGGAAGCTAGTTCTATTAGTTCCTCTTGTAGAAATTTATTTTAGATTCAAACTAATAATGTAATTTAACTAAAACAATTGGCTTGAATCTACTCTACCAATTGCGGAAACAATTAAATGATCCAAAAATCATGGAGAATATCAGTAAAAGAATTCAATCATACATTACAGAATGATTTCTAGGGTAAAGACACAACTAAAAACCCTTCATATTTGTATATTGAATTAGTCCAAAAATATGAGAATATTACAATGCCTTGCTCAATCTCGAGTAACCTCTACACTATCACAATCTATCTCACTTCTCTATGAGCTAGTCCTAGTCAATACTTAACTAATTTTATTCTTTCTGAAGTCCCTATTTCCTTGTGTTGTTCAATGATTAATTAGGCCCCTATTAAGTAGGAAATATCATCCATTGGACTGTGTGGTTCCTTTAGGCTCTTCCTCTGATTGCATGCACCACCTGCACAATTTGGATGATGATAAAGGTCATAGTATACTACCCTTGAACTCCAATCTCAATTGCGTAACTCGAATTTCATGCATGCATTATTTATTTATGTCTAATTAGTTAACTGATTGATCACAATGTATAAAACTCACAACTATACCTCCCACTAGTTCCTCCAATAGTTGGAACTAGTTTAAATGAATTTAACTTGGTTTTCCTCAATTAATTTATTACAACTCAAAATAAATCAACCACTGATCATAAGAAGTAGGAACCACTCTAAATGACTCAAGTTAGGCACGCAACTTGAATTAACTGAACCAAATAATTCAAACTAACTTAGTTAACTCATAAAATTTTTCATGTGATGTGAAATTACAATTTTCTTCTAATTTAATCCAAGGGAAAATTAAATTAGAATCTTTCTTTTTTCCAATTTAACACTCCGTCTCAGCAAGAAATGGACTCAAATCTACCTCGATTGAGCACCTTTGGAATGTACTCCATGCAAAACATCTCACTATTGCTACTACTACTGTAACATCTAAAACTGAGAATAAAAAGAAATAAAAATATTCATTGAAGCAATCTTCAACTATCTTCTCAGAAAACTATGTTGCTATTGACTTTGATACCAAGCCTCCTGCTCTATTGTTAACACTTCTCTGCACTCTTCAGTATTTGAATTTTATCCTCCTTCTACTGAATACTATGGGCCCTCGTAGAAAGATAATGATCCATGAGACAAAAAACACCTGAATAGACCTGCCCAAATTTCTGTAATTCTTGGGACTATTACATCATATTTCCCCACCTCACACATGTAGGTATGGTTGCATGTGATCCCTTTTCCCACATAGATAAAACTCTCCTCCTACTAGAGGTCTTTAAATAGTTGTCTTCATCATCATCCTCATGGTCATCCCAGCTACCAACTAGCTAATGCTTCCTCTTAAGAGATAATTCATGTTCCCTCTCAACCACAACATCTCTAATACCTGCCTTGATCCTCAAGGATTTTATTGTATCTTCCTCTAATGTGTAGAGACTCTCAATATTGACATGAAATTTCTTGTTTTCACATGAAGCAAGATGTTTGATGTAGGATTTCCCATATCTGAAAACTACCTCAAACCCTTTTTCTTCAATCCTCAATTTGTTTGTCAATTCAATTTTTTGGATTCATTATATTACCGAATATCTCATTGATAGTCTCAACATAGAAAAGGGAGTCTCTTTTCCATGTATTTTCAAGACTATGTGGTCTCTGGGAACCTCCAATATGATCCTCCTAGCTCTCGCTAAACACTTCTTCAACTCTGCTAGATCTTTAGCATCAGATGTTCGAGGCTTCAGGATGTCATGATCTATGAATTCCATAAACTGTTTATCATCCAACATTGCTCCATCCTAGCCTTCCAAACAATTTAATTCAAGTATAATCAAATCTCAAGCCATAGTGTGACATCCTGCTAGCTCTTAAGAATGATACTGCAAATTCGTCTCACCTGCAATGAAAACATAAAATTATTCTCTTCTATTGTGATCTTAGCTCTAATACCATGTAGAAATTATTTATATATTCAAACAGCTAATGTAACTTAACTAAAATAATAGACTTGAATCCATTCTACCAAGTGCAGGAACAATTAAAAGATCACTAAATAATGAAGCATACAGTATAAAGAATTCAATCACACATTACACCATGATTTCTAGGGGAGAGTCACAACTAAACACTCCTCCTATCTGTATATTGCATTATTCAGGAAAAAATAGAATAGTAAAATTCTTTTCTGAAGCCGGAGCAACCTTTGGACTATCACAATCTATCTCACTGCTCTATGGTCTAGTGTTAGTTAACACATAACAAAAAAATTATTTCCCAAGTACCTATCTCATTGGGTAGCTCAATGAGGAATTAGGCCCGTATTTAATAAGAATTCCCCCCGCATTGGATTTTGAATCTCATTTAGGATCTTCCTCTCACTCCATGCACCACTTGTACAATTTGTATGATTATACAACTGATAGTACAGTACACGTGAACTCCAATCTAAAATGGGTAACTCATATTTCATGCATGTGGGGATTATATATGGTTGATTTATCAATTAATTGGTTGATAACATAGTATACAAATCACTACAAGACCTCCCACTATTTCCTCCAACAATTAGATCTAGTTTAACTTAATTTAACTCACTTTCATTGAATTGATTAATTACAACTCAAAATAAACTTAGCCCGGGCTCCTAAAATGTAGGAACCTCTTTACATGACTCAAGTTAGTCCCTCAACTTGAATTAACTTTAAAAAATAAATAAAACAAAATTAGTTAACTCGTACAAGTTGTCATGTGATTTGGATTAAAATTTTCTTCTAATTTAATTCTAGGGATAAGTAAATTAGATTCTCCCACGTTGAAATTTTCAACTCCTCTAAGTTGATGTGTTTTAGGTGGATCATCTCCCCTCTATGTGTGTCTTTCAGGGGTTGTCATCCTTGTTGTTAATTCTTTACCGCCTTGCTAGTTGTTGTTTATTTTTTGGGTGGTGCAGGTGGTGATATGCTAAATATTTGACTACTGGTGTTGTTGTCTTCAATTCCCGACCTAATGGAGCCTAAGTTGTATTGGGTTCCTTTTTGTGGTACTTGTTTTTGTTTCTTATATTCCATTATTAATTTCACCATGGAATCCTCATCTAATGTGTCCATACCTATATATTTTTCTACTTGGGCCTCCTTGGACTATACTTGTTTACTGATGGAAATATCCTGCAATGTAATTTTCTTCTTTTTATACGAGAGCTTCAGTAATTTCTTCTTCACATTAATATTGAAAGTACTAACGGATTCCATCCAAGGGTATCCCAAAACAACAGCCACATTATCGATATTTGGATAATAAAAATTAGAATGCAACACATACTTATCCATATAAATATTCAAAGCTTTATAAATTGGAACATCCTCATTATCAACCTATGTTTTTTCAATATGTTTTGTTGGAAGTTGTATTTTTTTTCCCAATTAAAATTGATAAAATTATTCTTGCAACTAATATTGATAGACACAATGATGTTCTCTTTATGACTACATCCATGAATCGGTAATAAGCAGATACCAACAAAAAATAACCCCTTATGGTTCTCATTATCTTATTCTCTAACACGAGACAATTTTTCCAAAAGAACTTTTTCAAATTCTTCATCAAGAAGGCTTACCAAATCCTTTCTATCAATTGAGTCCCACCATATGGAAACCTCATCTCTAAAATGAAGCCATAATAAAGATTTCCGTAATGGCTTTGACTCTCGTATTTTTAGGAATTATTCAATAGTATGGACATCATATTTTCTTGTAAAAAATAGCTGAGTAGAACACATAAAATAAAATTTGGTTTTTGAAACAAATTACCTTCTTTGTGTGAAAATTTTTAAAATGGCCACAAATCAGTCAATATGGATCAGAATCCTCATTATAGACTATTTTTAGAAATCGAACGTCCATCCAACATCTTCCCATGTGATTGAAACCAAAACGCAGGCACTTGAGAAGCTCATCTATGATTTGCAACTGTCCAGGTGTCACAAACATTCTTAAAAAAGAACTGATTTTAAATCAACAACATATTCCTCATCCAGACTCACATTCGACCCATTATTTTTTTGAAATTGGATGAATTTTAAGGAGGATCTTAGATATATTTCGTTTTTCCTGAAATTTCGTACAATAAACTATAAAAAAATTATTGGAGAGTTTCCTCTCATTAATTTCTGTTAGAAACTTTCTACAAAATACTTGATTTTAAATAAACGAGATCTCGCTCATACAGAATTTGATTCGACCATTTATTTTTTTAAATTGTTTATTATTTCTCAAAGAAATCAGATTTGTTATTTTTTCTTGTAATTTTTTTGCCAGAATTTTCATATATGATCTGCAAACTCGTCGTGCCCAATAAACATTGCTGCAAAAAGGAAAAAAAAACCTCCCCACTCTCCCTAAGAAAGTGCTCTGATACCACTTGTAATCGATATGACTTGCAAATATATAAAATATATGAATATTCCCAAGAATAACACAATAAATGATAAAACAAAAATATTTTATTAAAGGAAAAACCCTTGAGGTAGGGTAACACCATACAACTACTCCTTAATTAAGGAGATCACTCCATAATCCATATGCTTGTCAATACAAAAATGTTTGACATCTCAATGGAGATTCTATAGCCTCTATATAGGATTCATATATACAATACCATGGGTAATTACTATGCGTCTCTCAATACCATACATTTAATACAATGAGCTTATAAAATTATTTCCTAACTACTTGTGGTCGCATGCATAATGTGCATTAACCACTTTATTTACTAATTATTTTTAATTTATTTATCATTCTTGCATTATTACATTACATTATTCCATTGGGTACCTCACTTTGTACCCAATATTATCCCCGTAGGTATATTACACTGGTGATGTACTGATTTTAACTTTCAATGTATCAAACTCTTTATGTTTCTTACCTCCCTACTGGAGGATATATTTCACACTCGTCAAAACATGTAATGGAGATTTTATATTGAGAAGTTAGCAATAAAATTTATTCGATATTGGGCTGCTCCCAAAAGGCTCCTAAGCTCTATTACATATTGGGCTTAGGCCAATTCACAATGACTTCAACCTTTAAGAGATAAATCATCAATTCACCCCTCCAACAATATGAACCAAATAAACCAAAGATAATTTCCTAACTTCACACTTAGATATCCTCAAATAAAATTTCTCTTTATTCAAGACATCTAAAACGTGTTTGACATGCTTCAGATGCTCTTCCCAAGTCTTACTGAAAATAAGAATATCTAAGTAAACGATAAAAAAAATCATCAAGGAATTGTCTCAACGCATCATTCATAATGCTCATGAATGTTTCAAGTGCATTACAAAGCCCAAATGGCATAACTAACCATTGAAACAAACCTTGTTTTGTCTTGAAATAAATCTTCCAAATATCACCTTCAGCAATCATGAACTCATGATAACTGCTTCTCAAATGTAACTTAGTGAAGTAGACAACATTCTTTAATTGTTCTAGTAAATACGCAATATGAACAAGAGGATAATGATTTTTTACTGTGATTTTGTTCAAATCTCGAAAATCCACACACATGTTCCATGTACCATTCTTCTTTGGAACCAAGATGATAGGATACCCACAAGGATATGTACTATGATTGATGACCCCTTTCTTAAACAAATCTTGAATTTATCTCTTGATCTCTGCATTCTCCAAAAATTGAATTCTATACATGCCAATGTTTGGTAGAGGTGCATCATGTTGTAATTTAATCTCATGGTGGCTTACTCTTTTAGGGGGAAACCCTTCAGGTTTGTGAAACATATTATCACATGTGTTAAAAAATTCAACCAAATCATGGTTGAGTTTGGACCACATCGTTGCAAAGCTTCAGATTTAAAAATATCATTAGGTTTGATCAACGAAAATACAAATTTCTTACTAGTATTTACAAGCCTTTTCATTTGACTAGGAGTTACAAGAGACAAATTCATCTTGTTGTCATGTGTTGTAACAATATAGTCAAATCCATATTTAAAAAGATGATATTTTTTCTCATGACAATATAATATATATTTTCATTCATACAAGTATGGACTCCCTAAAACAATTCCACATATGTGAAGTGGTATAACATCAAGCTATACCTCATCAAAAAAGTTTATAGTGATGGAAAATTCAAGTTTACTTTTTCTTGTCACTTTCAATTTGGAATTTTCACATACCCAATGCGAAGGGTAAGGTTTAGGATGAGGTGTAGTTTCTAAGTTTAATTTCTTGACAATAGCTTTAGAAATAAGGTTAACTTGGGATCCACTATCAAACAAGGTATCAATTTTGGTATGTTTTGTAATGATCCCAATATGGAAAAGCTAAATTATTTCTTTATCATTTTGAGACTCAATAGGCTTACTAGAAGAAGTATTAATTGCAATAGAATCTTTAGTTTTCATTACCATGGTTGTGATTTTGGTTTCATCACTTGAATCGGATCCGAGATCTTATTGAGTTGTTGAAACAATATTTTGATTCCCCTTGTTGTTAAACTTCTTTGGTCTCATTTCTGGATGTAGTTTCAAAAAATGGTCTTCATCATGGCCTTCTTTTGAACTAATGTATACATGTGAGTTTCTCTCCCTCTTTATTTACTATAACATTCTTTTTTCCTTTGCCTTTAAGCTTCCCCTTTCCTTTGTCTCCATATTTAGATGGATCGTTTCTAGTATATTGAGGAAAATTCTTCCCTCTCTCTTCTAAATGAGTTTCCTGAACACATATTTAATCTAGATTGGTGGGATTAAAAATAAAAATTGTATGGTAAGTGGGGTCTTGGTTAAACAATGTTGAGGCAGGCTGTTATAACACTCGTCACAGGTTCAATTCCCTTCCCTAATCAGGGTGATGTACCTGGACATGTTGATGAAGAAGGAGTAAAAAAAAGAAAAAGGAAAAAAGAGAGAAAAATTAAAGGTACTACCAAACTTACAAAAAAACAGAATTGTATGCCTCAAATAAATATGTAATCTGCCTATGCATTTAAGGGGTGTGTATTGTGAAGACACATCTAGACCTAATATTAAATCTCTTCTTCTAAATTATTGTGTGTAACTTTGAGCGCTCTGACCTTTCTCTTGTCTAAAAATTTTCCAATCCATAATTCAATTTTTCATGTAATATAATGGATAAAATTTCCTTCTTAATGCAGCTACAAAATCATTCGAGGAAGAGATATTTTTAGCAATTTTATTTAAGCCTTATTGACCTCTAGCCTCACACCAGATGAGAGTTGCACTCTCCAAATGAAGAGAAGAAAGTTGGATCTTGGTCACATCATCCTTAATCCTTTTAATCCTGCAATATAATTGAATTTTATGAACTTTCCAGCATTTACTTCCCCATTGTACATAGGCAATTCAAACTTGACATCAAGTTTTAAGAAAGGAGACTTAGCATGTCCTTTTGGAGATCTAGGAGGAGTATGTGAAGGAGATTAAAAATTATAAGCAGATGGTGGAGGTGGTGTATGTAAATGAGGAGGTGGAGGCAGAGGCTTTCTCCTATCACCACCATTACCTTCTGGTTGATTCGAACTCTCTGCATGAAACCTTGTTTTCCTCTCTTTATATAAAACATTCACCATGTAAGACATGTCATAAAAATCCATTCTAAATTCTCTCTCATCCTCAAACATCGTCTCATGTCCTTCTTCATGTTCAATGACATCTGGAGTTTGAGGAGTTTGTGACCTCCTTGAACCAATTTGAGGATTTGGCTCTTCAATAACTCCTACTTTTTTCAACTTTAACCTTGTAAGCATGAAGAAAAAAATTGAAAACTTATTCAAACATTCAAAACAACCATGCTCTAATACCAAACTGTATTGAAATTAAAAATTTGAAGGTTTCATAAAATGTTTGCAAGTAATTTTATGTCTTGTAGGAAATGGAGCAATTTGAAAAAGCATAAAAAATTAGCGTTTTTAGTTAAGTTTACATAAATAAAATAGAATCAAAATAGATCATGACCAACATCACACAAACAACAATTTTATGATGGAGTTCACCCCTCCTGAGCTACGTCTGATGGTCTAGCTTCCAATGTTGGGCCTTTAAATTATATTGTCAAATGTGAAATTGCATCAGTTTACATAGCTCAAATTGAAAAAATGACACTACCATTGTGTCAAGAACACCCAAAACCCCCTATATACATTCTTCATGGTCTCAAAAAGGTTGAAGAATGACCAAGTTAGGAATCTTTCTTCAATTCCCTGCTACATGTTCTAAAAAATGACAAAATTGGCTATATGTTCTAGGAAATCCACCTTTTCGCTGAACATCGCACGAAAATTTTTCATTGGAATACTAGGATTCCCGCCACAATTGGTGCAATTTTCCGCTTACTTAACCATGACGATAAGGCCTTAAGCATATATTTCTTTGGCACATGTTATGGTAGTATGGACCATGTAGCCAAGAATTGGGCTGCATGCTCACCCCTCAAGGTACACATCAGGCATTTTTCATATGTCACCACAAGACTAGGGGCTACAACCTATCTGCCCGCCCCCTTCGCCATGACTCCCACCGAAAATTATGTTGGTCTGTTGGAACTGGGGTCTCGAGCATATTGGCACACCCCCTTTATCTTTATCCCCGATCACATCAATACATATATCATGGGGTTGGGGGGGAAATGCCCCACCCCCTTCCCCCAATGCACCAATAACTTTAATTCAAATATAAACGAAACTCCATATCAGTTAAGAAATATTTTTTTGGCTTGATGATAAACAAAGGTATTACTTTGTAGGAGGTCTACGGGTCAAACCCCATTGCATTTTTCACATACTTAGCCGTGCCAAGAAATCCTTAAGCATCGATTTCCTTAGAAATATTCCTGGTTATATGGGCCATGTGGCCTAGGGCCGGGCTATGCACCCGCCTCTCCATCTATGCACCGGGTAGTGATCATGTGTCACCAATAAGATCGCGGGTCAGGGGCCTATCTTCCCGCCCCCTTCACCATGACTCTCGCCAATGGTTACATTGTTCTATTGGAACTAGGGGCTATGGGCTATTCACCCATCCCCTTCACCGTTGACCCCGATCACTTCAATGCATAAATCTCGGGGCTGGCATCAAGTGCCCCGCTCCCTTCCCCCAACATGCCAATAACTTCAATTCAAATATATTTCGGAGTTCTATATTAGTTAAGAACTATTTTTGTGCAAGACAATAAACATTAGTATTACTCTACAAGAGGTTTAGGGGTCGAACCCTGTCAAGGCCCTTTAGCCCTATTATGCATTTTTTGCCAATAATAGAGGGCCATGTGGAACCTCGTGATTGGACCACTTCAATAACCAATCAACCAAAAAAAAATTTTCAACCGTGCGTGTACAAACCTACCCCATGTTAGCACATGATTAGCCCATCTAACATTCTACCGTGCACAGTGGGTTGATTACGTCATGATATGAATTGCCAGGTCAGTTGACCAGTCAACCTTGTAAGTTTATTTTTAGTCCTTTTTAGTCATTTGGAAAAAAATTAAAAACATCATAGCTTTCACATACGACATCATATTGACGCAATTCAAGTGGTGTTGGAATCAAGACAAGGTTTAGTATGATTCGGCACTAGTTTCGAGCGATTTTAAGCAATTTTATTTTTAGCATATTTTTTATCCCTTGGGTCAATTATATAGGGGTTTTTATTGGTATGTAATAGCATTATATAAGGCTATATTATATGGTTAAAATTGTCTCATTAATCCATATTTTTAGCTCCATTTGATGTTTAGATTATTCTGGTTTATATGATATTTCATTGATTCTAATAATATGTTTTTTTTATTTGATTTGAATATGTTTTAATTTATTGGTGTGATGAATATATTTAGGATTATTTCGAGATTTTTGATATTACAGTTTAGCTAAATAGATTTTTGATTGAGATGATAAAAATTGGCATAATCACATTAGTACATGTGTTTGATATACAACGATTAGTGTCATTTTCATGCACTTATTGGTATATAAAAGGAGAAAAAATGATGTTGAGCGTATATCAATCTGATTTACAATGTTATAGTGTTAGTTGATAGAATGAATGCATGGGAAAAACGAGTAAATAATCTTATTGATATAAAAACCACTAATTTTAATGTTATTAATATTATTAATAATAATATTATTATTATCCTCAATAATACTACTACTAATAATAATATAATGAACCTTATTATTATTATTAAACATTTTTAAACCTTGACTGTAATAATGAAGGTTGACATTAGTTGACTCACGTTGACCTTAGTTTATGGTTACCTATAATTGAATATGGTCGATTTATATTGTTGATTTGGGTAAACATAAGGTCGATCAAGTTAGATCGTGGTAAACTATTAACCATATATTCAATCATAGAATAATAATAATAAAGTAATCAACCTTTATATTAATATTAATATTATTATTTTTCACTTAGGTTGACTAAGAATGACACTGAATGAACAAGGTTTACTATTGTTGATTATGGTAAACACAGTGTTGACCAAGTAAACCTTAATATCAATATTATTAATATAAGTGTGATTATTATTGGCTCGACCCACGACAATTTGAAACTTGAACCTCATTGTTTACATAATACTTCATATCATGGAAATCACCGATTGAACTACACCCCATTGCATTATTATCATTATTCCTCAACTTTATTAATATTAATATTATTATTAATAATAATTAAATATTAAAACGTATACAAAAACCCTAGTAATATTGTTAAATATTAAAAATTAACCAAAAACCCTAATATTAATCTTCAACCTTTTTCAACCCTATAATAATATTATTATAGGGTTGGCATGGTCAATTGTTAATAATATGTTTAATCATGTAATACTACATTGAATCAATGTTTGATCTTGGTTGATTAAAGTTGTCAATGTTTGAATTTAGACAACCAAAGTTGACTATAATTGAATATGGTTAATATAGTCAACCTTAATATTAATCGTAATCTTAATATTAATATCGATATTATAATTAATAATAATAGGGTTATAATAATCATCAATTAGTATTATTTTAAATAATAGTAATTTACTAATATTGATATTAATAATAATTATATTATTATTATTAATTACTAATGATGAATAATAATAATTAAATATTCTTAATTATTATTAATTATTTTAAGACATTTTTAAATCTTGAGTATGACCCACCAATGATGGCCTTAGTGGAATAATGTTGGCAATGTTTGACTTTGGTCAACCATGGTTGAATATAATTGAATATGGTTGAATTATGTTGACTACAGACAATTATGAGTGAACAAGGTTGACTATTGTTAAAAATAGTAGATATAGGGTTGACCAAATTTGATCATTATTATATATTTAAAATTTTACTATAAAGGGTGACTTTGTTTGACTATGTTTGGTGATTAATGTGGTTAAATATGATTGATTATTAATATTAATTAATAGTCTTAATAGAAAATGAAGTTGAAAAGTGTTGACTGTAAAACATAGACAACCACAATAGTAGATACAGTTGACGAATTTTGTAATGTCATAATGCAACATTGGATAAAATTGCAACATAATGTAAGATTGTGACAATGACTGTCACATTTCGAAAATGTTTGTCGCAATGTCACATTAGATAAATTTATGTACCATTCCAACATCGCAACATGTTTGATTATCAATATTAATAAGTGATTATGTTTAACTAAATTTGAAGAGTGTTGATTTTCAAATATAGTGAAATATATATGTTTGATTATTAATATTAATCAACAACATTAATAAGTGACTATGTTTAACTAAATTTGAAGAATGTTGATTTTAAAATAAAGTGAAATATAGTTGAACATAGTAAATCACATTAGTATATGTGGTTGAGTAATTTTGTAATGTCACATTGTGGTGTTGGAAACTTTTCAATGTAATGTAAGATTGCGATAATGTTTGTCACATTCTGACGTTGTATAGATTTATATACCATTCTGACATCACATTATTATTAGCATTATTAGTAAATTTTCGTGATATTAATATTTTCATTATTAAAAAAAATTAAATCTTGATTGTGACTAGCCAAGGATGACCTTAGTTGACTTAGGTTGAAAATGTTTGACTTTGGTCAACCATGATTGAGTATAATTGAATATGGTTTGTTTATGATGACTGATGATGAATATGACTGAAAAAGGTTGACTACTATTAAATATGGGGCGGAAATGTGAAGTTGGGTTACACTTTTGTGAGAATTTGGGGCATAATTTTTTTTCAGCAATAGTTCGGCCGAACTTGTTCTTCCGTTTAGATTGACGGGACACTAACGGTGTGGGAAAACATAATTTTTTCCAGAGATGGGAAAACTGGCAACAAAAGTTTGGCCGAACTTTGAGTTCGGCCGAACTTTTACTCTTAAAATAGTTTGGTTTAATGATTTCTTATAAATATATCGCCCGCGAATTTTATTTGTTTCCCACGTCTGTGTTTCTTTGCTTTGTTTCTTTCTGCGTTTTTGTGTTTATATTCTGTTTGTTGAATTGTTGCAGCACTGCTACTAGTCTGGGGATGCTTCCGCTCTGTTGGTGATTATTTGCGGCGACGTCAAGCGAACTACCAGGTAAGCAGCTCTTTCTGTTGCTGATTCTCCACTTGTGCATGGAAGTTTAGATGAATTTGAAATGTAATTTTGGGTTTATTTGGCTTTCGATGGAACAGTATATAAGCCATGTTTTTTTTCTCTCATGCAGCTTCTCTGTTTTATGATTGCAGACTAAGTATAATTAAACGTTTTTAGCACAGTATATAAGCCATGTTTTTTTCTCTCGTGCAACTTCTCTGTTTTATGGTTGCAGGCTTAAGTATAATTAAAATTTTTTATCTATGAAACACTGTCTCAGTGTATAGCTGTTTTTGTGTTTTTTGATGGATGAGGAAGGCCCTGATCGCTGCTCGATTAATAGAAAAATGGTCTTTTAGTAATGATCTGTTACAATGGTCTTTCCCTTTATCTGTGCCACCAACTGTTCATCAGTAGGTAGCTTGAGATCATCCTTGGTCCACCCAGATTACCCTACCTCCTTTTCAGTGTCAGATTCTTGGCTCCACTCCTCACATTGAATGTTATATTCGACAAGAGTATTCCTTCTTTCCTATGGCTATGACTTAGAACCACCCCCACCCTCCCCACACTGAGGAGCAATACGCCTACCCAACACTGTTGATAAAACAAACCACCTTCCACTCAATTGTTATGACATATGTAATATGATTTACATTTGTTGTCGCTAGAGATCTCCCACCAGTTCACCGGTTCAGCGTGACCAACATCCTGCTATAAGAAAAATGCCTACTCTTACTTGTATTTGAGCCAGGGAATATAGCATTTTCGCATGAGCGAAGGATCGAAGGCCAAATCCGATCAGGAGATCACACTAGGTCTCGTATTTCATGTATGAAATTATGACAAGTGCTCCTAAGGTATAAAGCTTACTTTTCCTGTGGATCCATCAATTTCATCCGCTCTAGCTGATTCTCCACCCGTGCATGGAATTTTACCACCCCTGTTAAGCTTATGCCATTACTGAGCCTTCTCTCGATTCCTTAACGTTGGAATGTGCAACCTTCAGTATTTTTTGTAATCACTCATGGTGTGGATAGACTGTAGCTAAACGATGATAATTATGCTTTAAATTTCATTACTTTTTGCTGTAAGGTGTATGTTGAATTTCTGGTAGTATGATATGTGTTCAGTTGCTGCAGTTGTTACTGTTCCTCTGGATCCATCATTTTCATCCGCTCTAGCTGATTCTCCACCTGTGCATGGAAGTTTACCACCATTGTTAAGCTTATGCCGTTACTGAGCCTTCTCTCGATTCCTAAACGCTGGAATGTGAAACCTTTATTATTTTTTGTAATCGTTCATGGTGTGGATAGAATGTAGCTAAACGACCATAATTAGGCATATGACGGTGAAGGGAACTTTGTTTTACAAGAAGAATGATTGAACTAGAATGATATACTACTGTAATGTGACTACATATTGTCTTTTTCGGATGTATTTATGTATGAGGCAGAATCTGATATTTTATACTTGATAACCTGTTATGGGTATATCAAGAGGATTTTGTATATGAACTATTATCAATATATGAAACAGGGTTTTTTCTCCTTTGAAAAAAAAGTTGAAATCATTCTAAATTCACATATGTTTAGTGGTGTCACTATTTCACTTCTGATATTATGTTTCTTACCTTGATGAACAGGTGGAACTCTACTGGGAGTCCTCTATGTTTTTTGACTCTTTGCTCATACAGTCAAAGGCTGTTATATGTTATATGGGCTAGACTGTATAGTTATTAGACTACATATCTTCATATAGAACTTGCAAATATTATGATGGAAACCAAACATAATAATGTATTAGGACATCACAACTTGCTAATTAGTTATTAGACTACATATCTTCATATATAACTTGCAAATAGCATGATGGAAATGTGAACTTGAAAATAGTATGATGGAAATGTGGATCTCATGACTCTTCATGATTAATGCTTCTAGAAACCAAACATAATAATGTATTAGGACATGGTCCTTTAATTTGCAAATAGTATAGTAAAAATGTGGATCTCATGACTTTTCATGATTAATGCTTCTAGAAACGAAACATAATTTAATGTATTAGGACATAATTTAATGTATTAGTACATGCTCCTTTAGGCTTCGTGTAATCACCTTTGCTTTTTATTTCTCTCTTACACACATATATATATGAAGAGATGATCCCATTTTATTTTTTATTCATAGATCAAATGTCATATAAATACAAGATTTATCATAATGTACAATGATTCATTCAATATTATTCATAAATTTTTTCATTAAAAAATGAACCCTTTAAATGATGAACCTATTTAATGTTTCTTCTTAATGAAGAAGACTACTTGTATCAGGACATAATTTAATGTATTAGGACATGTGCTCCTTTAGGCTTGGTGGAATTAACTTTGTTTTTTATTTCTCTCTTACACACATATAAATATGAAGAGATGATCCCATTTTTTTTTATTCATATATCAAATGCCATTTAAATACAAGATTTATCATAATGTACAATGATTCATTCCATATTATTCATAAAGTTTTTCATTAAAAAATGAACCCTTTAAATGATGAACCTAGTTAATGCTTCTTCTTCATGAAGAAGACTACTTGATCTTTCAATTTGAATTTGATGATGGTCCTTTTTTATCTTTCTTTACTACTTTTTTATCTTACTTGACTACTTCAAATTATGGACACAATCATATGCTTCTTGTTACTATTTTTATTCCTTCCTTATATTGTACTCTCCCCCTTAGATATTGTGTACTCTTCCACATAGATATTGCACTCAATTTTGATGGTCCTTTGTTATCTTTCTTTACATCAAATTATTGACACTTGATCATATATATATCATATAGATATTTCACTCAATTTTGATGGTCCTTTGTTATCTTTCTTGACTACTTCAAATTATTGACACTTGATCATATATATATTCCACTCAATCTTGATGGTCCTTCGTTGTCTTTATTTACCTCAAATTATTGACACTCGATCATATAGATATCATATAGATATTGCACTCAATTTTGATATTCCTTTGTTATCTTTCTTGACTACTTCAAATTATTGACACTTGATCATATAGATATTGCACTCAATTTTGATGGTCCTTTGTTATCTTTCTTGACTACTTCAAATTATTGACACAATCATATGCTTTTTGTTACTCTTTTTATTCCTTCCTTATATCTATTCTCCCCCTTAGATATTGTGTACTCTCCCACATAGATTTTGCACTCAATTTCATAGGCTCTTATTTTGAAGTCAAATATATTGTATTCTCCCCCTTAGATATTGTGTACTCTCCCACATAGATATTGCACTCAATTTCATAGGCTCTTCTTTTGAAGTCAAATAAGTGACAATAATTTACAAGAACTATCCCTAATTTCTTTCTCACATATTCAAATGGTTCTCTAACAAGATAATTTACAAGAACTATTCCTAATCTGTTTCACATATTCAAATGCTTCTCTAACTAGAGGCTTTGTGGGTATGTATTCCATCTTCACTAATTTCTCAGAGACTTGTTGTGTGAGGAAGTGGTACTTTATGATGATATGTAAATAGTGATTGTTCAGGAAGTAGAATATTTTATTTTTGGAATTATTATTACACTTCTATTGAAACACTTAATAGATATATAGATTTACCTTAATATCTTGTAGAGCCCATTTCATCGAAAACACTCAAAAATAAATTTACCTTAATATCTTGTAGAGCCCATTTCATCCAAAACACTCAAAAATAACTAAGTACTATGTATTCCACTTCTACTCTAGATGGAGAAAGTAACGAATCTTTCTTGCTTAACCATTAAACCGAAGACTCTTCTAAGTAGAATTATACATTGTCCACTTGTACTTTTCACAAGCCTAGTTGAATCTCTATATGTTGTCAATGTAATTTTCTACTAGTAAATTTGTCAATGTAAATTTCTTAACTTCTACAAATTCTATAGGCAGAGTTTGTAAAGGGCTAGGTAGCCTCTGGATCTCATCTTTTATGAAAGGTGACATATCTAGTAAATTCCCCTACAGTTAATATTTGGAATAGATCTAAATATAAGTTCTTCATTTTAATATCCATAAAACACAACCAATTTAAGGTAAGCTGTGTACGTGTCTCATTTCTCCCACAAACTAAAGGTTTCCTCCCATTAATTTTAGATGTGAATTCTAGACCATAAATTTTTTAAGTCAAACTTTAAGATAAGCCATGGACATGTCATTTACCTCATGATATTGTGTCATTTCTCCCATGTCATATATATTTTTTTATTGAATTAGTTTTTTTTTAGGGATAATAAAACCATTAAATATGGTTCAAAAACGGAAATTATGCATAGAATTTTCTTGCTATCCCAATCTAGGGAGAGCAGTGATTACATATGTGCTTTCCAATATTGCAACTAGCAAAGTCGTCCAAAGGAAAATGAATATACCAGGAAGAAAAACAAACAATGAGGCATATTATTTTGGATTGATAGAAGGCTTGGGAACAAATATGGAGTATGGATCAAATGGAATTGTAGTTTTCACCAATTCTGAACTTGTGTGCAACCAGATGAATGGTGTGTGCCAAGTTAAGAAGGAGAGGCTAAAAGAACTGTATGGAGTAGCAAACAATATTGTTATCCAATTTCAATAATTTAGTATAAGGCATTGTACAGATGTGAATAAGATGTCTACTAATCTATTGCGTGGGGAAATGCCAATTTAGGATTCATCTATCAAAAATGAATTAGAATTATATAGAACAATGCCAATGCAAGATTCATCTCTCAAAGATGAATTGGTTTTGAGATTCTCTTCAAAAATTCAAGATTCATCTCTCAAAGATGAATTAGTGTTGAGACGCTCCCCTTCAAAATTTATTGATGCACATTGTAACATATCTTGGATATGTGTGTGTTGTGTACTTATAAATGCATATTTTTTAATGACCATGTGCATTTTTCAATAATATACCAAGTGTGCTCCCACCACACCATGTAAAGTGCAACTTGGTGAACTTCACATTTTTATAAAATTAAAATGTAGGGACTTCAACAAATTTTTGTTTAAATGGAGTTTGTTTAAATACAGTTTCACTTCTTTTTTAATGACCATGTGTTTTTTTCAATTTTATAGCAAGTGTGCCCTCACCATGTAAAGCGCAATTTGGTGAAATTATCATTTATATATATATTTTTTTTTCTTAAATTAAGTTTCACACATCAATTAGTGCTTTGAAAGTTGTGTTCTACATAATTTGTGTACACTAAATTGCATTAATTTTCTGAAATTTATTTTGTGTAAATTTCCACCAATAGAGATATATATCATGGAGGATGAACAACGAAGATCAACAAAATCCCAAATGGGGGATCAGGGATTGGGGGATGTTCATGGTATTTAAATATAATCTTAAATCTCCATACATGTGTGTACATATGGAATTGATTTTTTATTAACTTTGTGAGTTAAATTAGTTGTTAATAAGTTTCATTTTTTATTTTTTAGGAGCTAAGAGGAGAAGGGTCTCTACTCCATCCATGGAGCATGCCCATGGTTCAGCCAGTCGTGGTATGGTTCACGCAATTTAATCAATGAATATGTACATGTATTTATATGTGCACATGAATATATTTTTCAATTGATTTTTAATTCGTATTTGTTTATGAAGCTTCTCTCTCGTCTCGAGAGGTTGGTGGTGGTTCAAATCCCCTTAGAGGGCCATCAATAAGTGGTAGCAAGTTGCGTGAAGTTGCTGATATTTATTTCCCCAGAGGCCAATCAACGGCTTGTGGTGTTGGTTCTCAGTAGGATCGTTCTGGGTCTCAACAGTTTTAGGGTGGAGAAGATGCTAACCAACCACGTCGAGGTTGCCATCAATTTCAATATTTTTTTCATTGAATTTGTACAAATTCATTTACATGTGTTTTTTCTAATATACAAAATTTTATATATATTGATGCAGAGGCTAAAAATGTTCCAAATATTAGTCAAATTAGATGCAGGGAAGAACGCTACATTCAAGAAGAAGGTTGTCTACCCACCACAACTAATCTGGCTAACATTTCTGATATACCATAGGAAAGAAACATGGTGCAATGAACCTTACAAAGATTTCAAAAAATTCATGCAAAATTGCAGAAAGGTCTCATGGCTTTGACTCTTCCTGCTGAGAGTCAACAAAGCCTCGAAATAGTTACACATTCATTGGCTGAAATTGTAATTGTGTAAAAAAATGTCGGGCTAACGAATGATACATTTGTAGAAGTGATGAGAAAGAGAAAGGAAATAGTAATGGGTCCTGATAAATGGGAGGATGTAAAACAAAGAGTTACAAAAGATATGGCGAAGTTAATGTTTAATTTCAAGGAAGGGCCAAAAATAAAAATGTTAAAAGTGCAATATTTCAAGCACCCAAATATAGCTCGCTATTTGTATGATAGGCACCTTGAGGCCTTTGGAAGGCTCCCATGGAATGACGAGGTTGCTGTTTATTTTTCACAATTGTTTTACGCAATTTTTTTTTTAATATGAAACCCAACTACAATGACCTTCCGTCATAATTTTTTGGTCCGATGAAAGATTGATTGTATGACCGTAAGGGTGCTAAGTGAGATGTGGAGTTGCCTCGCCCTAAGCCGCCATTGGTGAGTAAACCTTTTCAGGTCGAAATTCTGCAGTCAGAGATGGATGTGACTTCTCAAATAAGTCGAGAAGCAAGGGATATCATGATCGACAATGTTTACAACAGATTGGGTGGAGTCGATGTTTGTTTAAATCGACAAAGAGCACATGAAAATGCACGTGCCAATTTTGTGTATTTTACAGATGAAGAGATTGACAACATGGATGTTGAAGATCTTTGAATATATGCAAGGAATTGTCGCAACAGTTTTCAAGAAATAATTCTTCATGAGGAAGAGGGCACGAGAACGGTATGTGTTAATGACCTTAGGGTTCAATTATTTTAACATGTATACATGTGTACAATTTGTAATAAATACATGTGTATGTACATGTATACATTTATTTGTATGTACATTAATCTAACAAAAATGTATCATTATATGTTAAAACACCATTTGCAGTTGTCACGCATGATGAGTGACGAAAATGTTAATATCACGTTTGGGACCTCTGGTTCAAACAATGCAGATGGGTCTCACCATCAAGATATGTTGGCAAATGTTAGTGTTTTTTAAGTGATATTTTTAAAATAAATAATTGTGCACACATGTACATGTATGTATATATAATGATAAAATATTTTAATAGATTCTGATTCCGTCTGATGTTTTTGGGATGGTGGTGCATTCTTCTTCCTTGGGAGATGTACCTTCTACTTCCTTAGGAGATGAGCCACAAGTATGGACAAAAATTATTTCACTTTTAAAATTTATGTTTAAGTTATATATATATATATATATATATATATATATATATATATTCCACCTCAAAAAGTTCCATTAAAAATTGAGATATATATATCTATATATCTTGAGTTATTTTAAATTTTTTGAATTTAGGTTCCTATAGAAGATTTATTTAATCCAAGGACTCTAGCAACGGAGATAGTAACATCCACACCATTTCAACCATTTGAACAAGTTGTCCAACTTTTTTTTTTATATTATTGAAAATAAGTTTATATATGTACATGTGCATTTTCATTTGAAATTTTTTAATATATATATATATATATATAAAACTGTACATGTATATTGTACAGTTTACTATTGCAGATGTTCCCATGGGGGGGACGGGGGGGCTTGTAGCAGGTGAACAAATGGAGAGGGAACCTCATGAGGTATTGCATGATTTTTTTTTATATTTTGTTTTTTACATGAAGTTCTATATATATTCTCACTCATTTTTAAAACATCAAATTTTAATGTTCAAGTACATGTGCATTGTGTATAGGTTTCCCATGCTTCACATGATAGTGCACGGATTGAGACCTTGATATGAAAGACACTACATCCATCTCTATTTGATGGACATGATTTGTAGATTTGATTTCAAGATTTAGATAGTCTTAAATTTACTTTTTTATATATTATCTAGATGCACTGTCATATATATATAACTTGATACTTGATACTTGTGAGATCTATAATTTTTGGACATATTTTATTACATTGTTAATATAATTTGTTTTGTTCCAAAAAGTTAATTTTTGGATGGTTTAGTTACTTTTGGCATGTGAATGTGAAGTGATTTTGTTATATAATTTGTTTGGTTTTTAAAACTTTTAAGTTTTGGATAATTGAACTACTATTAATGTTGTCATCTATAAATTAATGTTTTGCTTCTGAATTACATTTGGCATGTTATGTAATGATGTGTTATAATTTGTTTTGTTTTTAAAATTTAAGTTTTGAATGCTTGAAGTACATTCGGCATGTGAAGTAATGTTTTGATCTATAATTTTTTGTTAAAATAAAAGTTAAGTTTTGGATGGTTTCAATCTACATTTGGCATGTGATATATGTTAAATGTTTTTATTGGATAGTTGAACTATAATTGGCATGGAATGTGAAGTAATGTTACATGATATAATCAAAAAGTTTTTAAAACTCAAGTTTTGGATGGTTTCAATCTACATTTGGCATGTGATATTTAATGTTAAATGTTTAATGTTTTTATTGGATAGATGAACTATAATTGGCATGGCATGTGAAGTAATGTTACATGATATATACCAAAAAGTTTTTAAAACTCAAGTTTTGGATGGTTTCAATCTACATTTGGCATGTGATATTTAATGTTAAATGTTTAATGTTTTTATTGGATATTCAAGAACTATAATTGGCATGGCATGTCAAGTAATACGTGCATGTGAAGTAATGTTGCACAATATATAATCAAAAAGTTTTTAAAACTTAAGTTTTGGATGGTTTCAATCTACATTTGGCACATGTGATATAATATTAAATGTTTTTATTGGATAGTTGAACTACAATTGGATGGCATGTCAAGTAATTTTGTGATATAATCAAAAAGTTTTTAAAACCCAAGTTTTGGATGGTTGAAGTACATTAATCATGTGAAGTAATGTTGTGATATAATCAAAAAGTTTTTAAAACTAAGTTTTGAAGTAATGTTTTGATATAATGTTAAATGTTTTGATCTAAGTTTTGGACGGTTTCAATCTACATTTGGCCTTTGGAAGACTCCCATGTGAAGTATTGTTTTGATTTAATCAAAAAGAGTAAAGAAGTAGTTATATGTAAATCCATTTAATTTTGATTTAATGTTAAATGTTTTAAATGTTTTGATATAATGTTAAATGTTAAATATTTTGATCTAAGTTTTGGATGGTTTCAATCTACATTTGGCCTATGGAAGACTCCCATGCGTATACATCGGATGTGTTGCAGAAGGGGAGGTGGGGGTAGGGGTGGAGGGGGCAGGAGTGTTGGCTCTTGCCTGCCTCTTTCAATCTATGACACAGGCAGCCACCCACCTCTGGAAAGCAGTAGTGCACAATTTCACTTCACCAGTGCTATGGTTAGACCTCGAATTACGACTACCATTTCTGCCTTTTTTCAGGAGGAGCCGCAAGATGAAGGTGCCTCTGGTTCTAGGAAGCGACAAAGAAAGTCCACCATCCCAACCCATCAACCCCAAGACACCAGGAAGTCAGCAGCTCTTCCAGTCAAATCCGGCTCGACGAGCTCCAGCAGCGATGGCGCAAGCAGCGGTAGCTCGGACGACTCTGGCTCCTCTTCCACTTCAGAGAGCTCCTCCCAACACTCCAAGGGAGTAGATGATGATCTAGAGGACTACAGTTGTCCAATTGTGGAGGAGAATCCTCCTACACACATCGATAACTAGCCTGATGTCAGGTCCTCTTTAGATTTTTTGAACTTTTGTCATGTTTTGCAATCATTGTGCTTCTGAACACTCTATGTTTGCTGGTTTCCCGATATTGGGCAGCAACTTTTGGGCTAGTTTCCCAGTTATGGGCAGCCCCTTTTCTGTTTTTTTTAGTCAGACCCCCTCTGGTGTTGGCTAATTAGGCAACCCAGGAGACGGGTCTCGCTATGTACATTATGTTCAATATCAATAGATTAAACCAACTTAGAAAAAAATATATATAATTTTAAATGTTTTGATCTAAATTTTGGATGGTTTCAATCTACATTTGGCCTAGATGGAAGACTCCCATGTGAAGTATTGTTTTGATTTAATCAAAAAGAGTAAAGAAGTAGTTATATGTAAATCCCTTTAATTTTGATTTAATGTTAAATGTTAAATTTTTTGATATAATGTTAAATGTTTTGATCTAAGTTTTGGATGGTTTCAATCTACATTTGGCCTATGGAAAACTCTCATGTGAAGTATTGTTTTGATTTAATCAAAAAGAGTAAAGAAGCAGTTATATGTAAATCCCTTTAATTTTGATTTAATGTTAAATGTTAAATGTTTTGATATAATGTTAAATGTTTTGATCTACGTCTTGGATGGTTTCAATCTACATTTGGCCTATGGAAGACTCCCATGTGAAGTATTTTTTTGATTTAATCAAAAAGAGTAAAGAAGTTGTACATTATCCCTTTAATTTTGATTTAATGTTAAATGTTAAATGTTTCAAGATATAATGTTAAATGTTTTGATCTAAGTTTTGGATGGTTTCAATCTACATTTGGCCTAGATGGAAGACTCCCATGTGAAGTATTGTTTTGATTTAATCAAAAAAATTTTAAAACTCAAGTTTTGGATGGTTGAAGTACATTTGGCATCTTAAGATTGCTTTTGATATCTACATACTCTTGTTTGAGTGAAAAAATTTCCAATAGGAACAACATAGATTTTCAATGCAACATACCATATCAATTGAGCTCTAATTAAAAAAAAAAGAAATGAAGTAGATATGTGTAAATCCCTTTAATTTTGATTGGAAATATAAGAAGTACATATATGTTTGTTGAATTCAGGTCAATGTCATTAATGCACTCAAATACTTAGCCTTGTTGATTTATAAATTGGTAAATTGATGACATTCAGTTAATTTCATTCTAGAGCATAGAACATATCCGACCATTGGACAGACAAATTTTGTACTAGATCATTTTTCATCAATGCACATAGTAAAAATACTTGAACAATTAATTGCATTCTAAAACATATATATCCAATACATGTAACATTTTTCATCAATGCACATTTAACATATCTGACCATTGGATAGACAAATTTTGTACTAGATTTTCAATCAGGAATAGAGATGTGAGTCAAAGCATGTGCATGTACCAAAACAATTTGTACATGTGAAAACACTTGCACAAATAACATAAGAAGCTCAATTTTTAGTTGAGTACTGGAATTTCTAAGACATATTTAATCCAAAGAGAATAAATTGTTAGGCAGTTCAATCAAAAAAATTCCAATGGAATGCCATCTTCAATAATCCATTCATGATCAGATTTTGACATTTTCCATTTCTTAATTTTCATTTTTTTCTTTGATTGAACCTCTATCAACTTTAAGTGTGCTGCACATAGCAAGTGACTATATTGAAAACTTATGAAATCGGGTTCATAGTCTTCAAACTAACCAAAATCCCCACTTTGATTAGTTTGTCTGAAAAAATAACCTTTCAGTATAATAGATCCTATTTCATATTGAAATCTGTGATCATTATATTTTTCTAATAATTTCATTTTTCGTTCAGTGCAATGCATCAAATAATACTTCACATTTTCATCATTGTCAATAGGTGCAATTACAACAAAAACATCTCTTGCACAATAAAACAAACTTAACAAAATTATACATATTTAAATTTATTTCTAGATGTTTAAATAATTAGAAAGCAATAAAAATGTTACCTTCTCTAACAAGATCAGAAACTCGATGACCATCGGATGATATTGTAGTTTCGTCTGATTGCATTTCTTCAAACATTGCAACAGACATTTTTCCCTTTGTATTTAGCTATGTATGTTTCCAATCATCTACATACATTTTGTTTTCACAAACGTCATTGCATTTTGTGTGGTCTATGAAAACATGACAAAAACAAGGATATTTTCTTTTATCCAATGCAAACACATTTATGGATGACTTTGTTTTAATTGAATGCAATTTTCGAGTCCCTTTTATTGTTTCAATGTCATTTCCAATTGATCTATCTATGTTTTTGTTTCCAATATGCCAGAAAAACCTTTATATGGAAAATTCAAAGAAGAATGTAAATATGATATCAAAATACAATCAAAGATAATCATTGCATGATAAAATTAGATTTCCAATAAAATTAAATTGAATGTACCTTCGCACTTCCCTTGATGGGTTAGTCTCATGGCTTAGAGCAGTGATGCACCATTGAAAAACTTCTTTCACATCCACAAGTCGGCTTGCAGAGGGGTTCATTTGATATCTTCGAAGTGCTCGTTTTATGCATGCCCCTGCACTATCATGTTCTCCTTTTCCATGGCCAGTCTCAAAGAAATTCCAACAATTTTTAATGCATGTTTTCTTATGAAGAAAATACAACCAAAAGAATGATCGTGCAAATTTGAATTGACTTGCGCATCCGTCTAATCATATCCAATGTTCATTGAATGTTATTCCACGATTTTTCAAGGAATCATAAATTTTTCCAAAACAATGTTGTACAAAATATGTATCATGTGTACGATCATCACTGATATCAAAGTGATATTCTTTAATGATATGTCGAATTTAACTCGCGCTTTCTATATGATCAACATGTCTATATAGAATATGGATTAGCATGGAGCCTTGGTCAGAATGATAGTATTCACTCTGAATTTCTTTTTGTGAAATAAATGTGTAGTTTTCTGCAAAATCAATCACTGACAAAATGGTCCCTGGTGAAAAAAATTCATGAGATTTTTTGAATTTCAAGTCTTGCCATCGAGCTCTATGGGAATGCTTGGTGTATTCGTAAATTTCTTCCTCAAACTTTCTCAAAAGGTCTATCACAAAAATTTCGTCTTCTCATAATTCAATTATTTTAACACAATTTGCACCTTGAATCGATGTATGGATATATTCATATCTCTTACATTTCACTTTCATGTTTGAAAATGATTGATCATTTATATCAGTACGATATTTGTTTTGAAATTTAGTCAAATTTCCACAATCATCGCATTTTTTACCACCAACAAATTTCTTTTTGTAAAATAGTTCATCGCTTTCTCTTTCACATAGAATTTGAGATATGAAATCACGGATAGTGGAAGGAGGAGGTGAATCCTTCCATAATGTTCTACCAAAATCAAGGAATGTGTCATAATATAACTCAAATTCCACATGATAATGGAAACAACAAGTGTTGCGTACGGTGATAGGTTTTACATACCATGGTTTTTGTTGAACAAAAGAACTGATTGAAACATGAATTTCATGATTCTCTTCTTTGAACTTGTTGAATAACTCTATCTGAGTGGTTTCCAAGAAATATATTTTATGTTAATCGTACTGATTTCGTGCTATTCTTATTCATGTCACATGCTTTACAGTTGGCGAAACATGCGAATTGTAATTCCAATATTCATATACTATTTTTTTAACATTTTCTCCAAGCCTATCTTTGTATGGTTGCCTACAAATAGCTCTCCAACAAGCGAGTTCATCATTTACATCTATTTGTAGCCAAAATTTCTGATGTTTGTGCAAAGTTTTTCACAAGGTTCCTAGTGCTCGTGCCATATATGTTACCAAACGATTCTCTTTAGTACTTGATGAAACCATTGCCATATGTATTCCTCTACGTACAATTGAAACATTTTTCTGTCTAGATCTCCTAATTGAATTTATAGCACTACTTATATTTTCTATCACATTTTCCTTCATTTTTTTATCTTTCGTTGATTTTCGAATACCCAGTAGTGTCATAGCTTCTTTTAATTTCCTTAATGATAGGAGACATTTCAACATTTGAGCTTGAACTGTCACCTGCTCCTTTATGAAATACATTTCAAAAATGCGGTTAACATGATATCGTATATAATGGTCAGGTTTTTTTATCTCCATGTGTGAGTGTCAAAATTTTCTAACTTCTCATTATTGAAACTAATTTCATCTGTACATATTCGAATAAATAGTACATAATAAGTTTACATATTCAATAAATAACTAAATTAATAAATATATGTATAATTTCAATAATAGATGCATGTGTTCAATATATATATATATATATATATATATCTGTGTGTGTACATACCTTGTGATTCAATTTCTTCACTTGAATTTATTTCAATATTTTCACCATCTTCAATCATTGGTTCAATATCTCTTTCACTTTCTCTTTCAAAATTTTGTATCTCATCATCAATGTTTTGAAGAATATCTCTCTCTCTTTACATTGCAAAATATTTTTCAAATCAGTTCATCAAATAAAAATTAAGCTTTTCATTTTACACTGGGAAAATTTTAAATATATCAATAGATCATAATATTTACATTTACATACCTGCTTCAATTTCTAGTTGAGGTTGATTTTCCCCTTCAATATTTGAGAGTGCTTCTATCTTTTTTTTATGAGATTGTCTCGTCTCTTCTCTACGTTCCTCAAGGTCTCTTTTTCGATCATATTTTCTCGCACAATTCCTTCGATTTCCCATGATAATAGAGTATGAAGTTCAAAAAAATTCCTTCAAAAATTTAGAAAATAACTCAATTAGAAAAAGCATCACAAAAGACATAATTTAAAAAAATCTCATTTTAAAAATTTTGCAAAAAATACATAGTCCAATCCAAAACACTTACTTTAAAAAATCCGAGAAAAAAATGTCTTATAAAAATGAAATGAAGCTCAAAAGATTTAATTCAACTCAAAACACGTACTCTAAAAAAATGTCACTTCAAGTTTTGCCGAACAATTAAGGCTTGAGAGTTAACGACCCATTTGCCCAAAAAATAGTTCGGCTGAACTTTTTATAAAAGTTTGGCCGAACTAACACGTCACCAGTTACGTGATGGTAAACATAGTTTCAACCAACTTTGACCATGGTCAATTATTTAAACATTAATTATAAAATTTAACTTCATTTGAATATGTTGATTAATGTGGTTGATTATGTTTGACTATTAACATTAATCAATAATATTAATAGATGATTATGCTTAACCAAAGTGGAATTTTTTTTATGTTGACAACATAGTGTTGCCATTCATGTGAACAAATGAGTTAGCTTGTAATAGACATTGATGTCAAAAAATTGTGGGTGCATGTACATGATGGAGATGATTTTTTGATGTGTTATAGAAGTGTAAATATTCTTGGAAGGATGTGTGCAGGTGGCTTGAAGCATGTTTAGCAATTTTGGATTAAGTATTTAATATTTACAACATTTTCTCTATATTGCCTCTTAATGCTCGTGCAGATTGTATAATATTCTCTAGCTTTCCTTTATATGCCTATGCAAATATGGTATGGCTTCCATTTAAATAACCATTTAGATTCTATTAAGTGAAAAAATTTCGATCTGTGTGCACACACTAAAAAAAACAAGATTTTATCGACAATTTTTCCCATGGTTTTGGCAACATTTGATTTAGTCCTTTATGATTTGATGAAGTGATATTTAATTGATTGTTTGGTCACAAAATATGTAATTGAAGATAATGAATGTGTTAATACAGGCTAGATATGGTCTCCAACTATGGTGTGTTAGATGTTTCCAAGCTTAATCACCTTGATAAGTTTATCGAAGGTCAAGTGGATCGTAATTAATGAATGCATCATGCATGTGGTCCAAACTAGCTCATTGGGAAATTAGTTTAAGTGTGTTATGTGATGGATCAATATAAAGTTATATAGCATGTGATTAGAAACTAATACAAGCACACATGTCACTGAGTGCAATTAGAGACCAATATACACATTGTGATTTTAAAGATAATTAATACACATGTTCGTGGAGTATTAACAACCAATGGTGTCATTCATTTTGTAAGACAATAAATGTATATGTGCATGTAGCCTTATGTACTATGGTTGTGTAAGCTGTGCATTTTAAAGACCAGATATATGCTATTTTATAGTGATGGGATCGAGCTTCCTTAATGGGCACATTGAAATGAGAATGATAATGCATTTGAGAGATTGATGGTAGCTAGAATAAAGTAAATAATGTTGGATCACTTGATCTTAGAAGCGTTGATATTTATAATGTTATTTTTTTTGTTTTCATTATCCATGTGACAGAGATATTATGCTCATGCATTCCATATACTATTGTATGATACTAGTATATGAAATTTTTTTTTTCTTAGTTATTTCTAGCAGTGCTAGTATATTGTTGTAGATGGCATGCAATATACATTGAAAATTTATTTTTCATGTATAGCCCAATATTTTCATGGCTAAGCATGGGACTTGTGAGATATCAGTATTTGACTCATATGTATGATATGCTACCACTAGTGTTTTATATGTGTGAGAGAGGATATCAATGAGAGTTTTAATTTATTTTTGTCGATGCCATGTTTAGTTGGTTATTAATCAAAGCATCTTGCTGAGGTTTGATATATTACTAAGATGCAATATTGTGTATGTTGTTTCTCCCAGAATTGCAATGTGTCATTGTTTCTAGAGTATGTAGCTATGTGTGGTATATTTCAGAGGACATAATTTATGTATTCTCTATGTTGATGTATTTTTTCATATGCTAATGTAAGGGTGTCAGAGGATGTATTTTGATACAATGAGGGCATGGTTTTATGAGCCTTATTAATGTATTTACTATGTTGCCAGAGATTATGATAGAGTCAAGCTAATGTATGTAATTTTTTTGTAAGGATAGTCAATGATGTATTGAGTTGGAGTATTTTTCTTATGGTATTGCAACTTCATGAATTGTATGTTGATCAAAGTATGTAGATTGTTTGTGTATCCATATTCCTAGGGTTTTATAGGTTTTATTTGTGAGTAGAGAGGATTTTGTATCAATTTTTTTTTTTGGTATTGTAGATATTTTTTGTATTCCGTTTTAGTAGAGAGATATACATGGGTTTAGTATGAAAATAGATGAAACATGGTCCAAAGAATTTTGATCAATTAATTATGGTCCCACTTTGAAACTATATGAAAGTTGGTCTATAAGGATTTTAACGTTGGGGCCTTCAGTAGCAAGTGGTGGCTTCCTGGTATAGGGAGTAATGATTTCCTTGAGGTGTTGTGCTAGGAAACTATTTGGCAATTGGAACCTCCAATAAATTAGTATCTGCAGAGCTATTTGAGAGTGGGTGCTTTTGAGAAAGTTGGTTCCTGTAGCTTATTCACGGTTAATATGTCTAATTGATGAGTGTCCATGAGTAGTTGCGAAAGTGGTGGCTTTTGTTAGGTTGTGGTCTCGAGCAAATGGGTGCTCACATATATAAAGTTAATGTTTTCACACTGATGGGTGCTAGTGGATGATGTAAATGACTATTTAATCATAAGAAGAAGAAGAAGACAAAGCATACAATCGCTTCTCTCCCAAATGGGTTTTCACCTAATATATGGTTCCCTTTAGTGTTTGGGACTGTTTTCTCTCATGGTTGACTTATGTATATGTTATTTAGTACTCATATGATCTATTTTTCATGTGTGAACTCATGTTGATATATTATTCAGTTGGTTAATTAATTATCAATTCAGATAATTGTTGAAAGGGAAAAAAGTGGTTATAATGATCCATACTACATAACATTGATTCACCGCCTCCCCCTCCCCCTCCCCCTCTCCCCACTTCTTAGTATTTTCAAGATCCTAATAGTTGACTATAAAACATAGCTAAATATAGTCAATCACATTAGTAAATGGTTGACTAATTTTGTAATGTCACAATGCGATGTTGGATAAATTGCAATGTAATGTAACATTGCAAAAATAATTGCCACATTGTGACAATATTTGTCACAATACGATGTTGAATAGTTATGTTGTACCATTTTGACGTCATAACATGTTTTATTATTACACTACAAGGAAAATACCCTCTAGCGGAGGTTATAAAGGAGGTTTTTAGTGTTAGAAAATTGGCCAAAATTGTAAAAAAACCATATGCTACCACATCCGTTTCTGGTAACGGAGGTTTTGGTAGAGCTTTTAATAGAAATTCAACACAACTAAAAAATAATGGGTGGCCAGAGGTTATTACGGATGTTTTTTCATCGGTTCTCTTATTAGGTTTTAACACACCTGTGCGTATCGGTAGATAGCACACCGGGGCGGTCAAAGGAGAATGCACCGGGCCGTTGAGGAAAATAATAGCACTGGGCCTGGTGTTGGCGATACAACGCATGGGGCCATTCTAATTGGTCTTTGGATTTGAGTGGTGCCCATAGGTCGTATAAGCGCACCGGTGCATGTATCTTTATGAGGCATCGGTGCTCTGTATCACAGAAAATAACCGAGATTTATAATTGGTATCGGTATTCGTGTGGTGCACATGGAATCTACAAATGCACTGGTGCTTATAGATACATAAATGCCCTGGTGCGCAGTATCACACAAATGCACCGATATTTATAACTAGAATCGGTATTAGTGTGGTGCCCGTAGAATCATAAATGCACCACTGCATATAGACACATAAATGCATCGGTTTTGATTTTTTTTTTTTTTTAAACCATTCACCTCTAACAGTCAAATTATTGTGATTGTTTTAAATTAATTATTCATCAAAAGTCGACACATCTTATAAAAATATTCATATTAATTACATTTTTATTAATGCATTTCAATGTGTTGGTTGGATTTATTTGTTATATCATATCATAATTATTTTGGTTTTTTTAAATTCATTATTCATCAAAAGTTGACACATATATATAAACTTTTAACAATATTCATATGAATTAAATTTTTATTAGTGCATTTGAGAATGACAATGGACAACGCAATAGAATAAATTAAAACACACACACACACACACATATATATATATATATAAGACAGTCTTTATCATACAAAATGGGACAATTATTCGTATCCCTTTGTCTTTCAATTGGGACACTATGTCCATTACATTAAACAAAATCTCTGATTTCACAGACATATTTCAAAAAATAAAATGCCTTGCTTTGATATCAAAATTACATAGTGATCATCATTCTTCGCTTGAACTTCTGTCACTACTAGAGCTACTTCCATGACTTTGGTTATTTTCAGGAATGTTGTGTTTATGGCATTGATTGTTTTCTTCTTCTTCACCTTCCATCTACAAACATAAAAATAAACTGAAATGAGTGTATATACATTAGTGAGAATAAGAAAACATGCATTAAAAATTGTTGGAATTTCTTTGAGACTGGCCATGGAAAAGGAGAACATGATAGTGCAGGGGCATGCATAAAATGAGCACTTCGAAGATATCAAATGAACCCCTCTGCAAGCCGACTTGTGGATGTGAAAGAAGTTTTTCAATGGTGCATCACTGCTCTAAGCCATGAGACTAACCCATCAAGGGAAGTGCGAAGGTACATTCAATTTAATTTTTATTGGAAATCTAATTTTTCAAAAATGCAAGCTGGAGATTCATGGCCAATACATAGCAGCAATACGTGCAATGGGTGCAATGAGAGCACTGATGTCAGGGCAGCTCAGAAATAAGGAAATAGAACCGGGGCTTGAGAGCTCTGGAGCACTGAGGAAAGTGAATAATGAAGTTTTTTTGCTGTAATTTTTTATTAATTAACCTTGTTTTGGTGCGCGGGGTTTTATAAGCGCACCGGTGCGGTTCAATAAAACTCCACTAGGCGGTATGAATTTTGGCGCATTGTTTATAATGCGCCAGGGCGTTTCCTTAACCGCGCACCGGGATGTTTTCATTTCGGCGTGAAAATTTGATGATGCACCAGGGCGGCGTAATGGTAAAGTACCTGTACGTAATAGCCGCAAAGCACCAGTTTTTTGGCCTTCATTTTTTCTTATATAACACTATACCAATGCATGCGGCGTCTGGCACACCATTGCTCTTAGAGAAGAACAAATTAGCTCGTTTCTATTTTAGCGCAGTGTTTTATGATGCACCGACGCGGAAGAGTATTGACGCCACGGTGTACTACAGTAATGGGACGCCCCGGTGGTGTGTGTACTTCACACACGCTATCCGGTGTGCCAATGTTAGGTGCACACCGGTGCGTTCTATGGTATCATGTGCATCGGTAATTGATAGCTCAGAAGCACTAGAAAACTGAAAAATTCGGGTTTTCTGTCATAATATTTTTTTTTTAATTTAACACTTTACCGGTGCGCGTTGTTTATAGGCACACCGATACTATTTGCTACAAACACACTGGTCGGTTTGTGTTTTGGCACATTTTTTATGATGCACCGGTGAGGTTTATTTCTACCGCACTGGGTGGTTTCGGTGTTGGCGTTGTGTTTTATCATGCACCACTGCAGACGAGTTGTGAGGCACCGACGCTCTATTATATTATGATGCACTAGGAGGGTGTGTATGGAGTGCACGGTGTGTGGTGTGCCAATGATTTTATCCACACCAGTGCTTTCTTTTTTTTAGAGTACCGAGACGAGTTTTAACGATAAGAGCACCAATAAGAAAACATCCGCAAAACCCTCTGCCCGCCAAGCTCTTCTAGTAACCTCCGTTAGAAATGGATGTATGGGGCATTTTTCTTTGTGGTTCCTCAAAAACATCTGCTAGAGGGTTTTTTCCTTGTAGTGTTAATAGTAATCAATAATATTAATAAGCAATTATGTTTGAACGAAGTTGAAGAATGTTGATTGTCCAACATAGTCAATTATAATAAAACATATTCAACCAAATTAGTAAATATGGTTGAATGATATGTCTATAGTTAATTATAAACATGTTAAACATAATCTCTACCATTAATCATGGCTAAACATGATTTTCATGTTGAATATGTATGACCAAATTAAACATGACTATGAACTGTTGTTTCCATTAATATATTTAAAATTTGAATTATTATAAATTTATTAAAATTTAAATAAATTTATTATCTTATTAATATTATTATTAAATTTATTAATCTAAATATGAAAATCAAACTTATTAGTGTCAAGAAATGAATGACAACTGCAATTGTAATATTTAGTCAATACATATTTTATTTGTCCTTTACAGACAATGTGAGTGACAATGAATAGTCTTCAACCATTTCATCAGTCAAACATTAAACTAGAGACAGATCGGAGAACATATAAGCTTCCGTTTACTGTATGTCCCGACGTGCTATAGAATGAAAATTCCTAAAATAATACTACCTACGCATTATATGTTTTACTTAAATATTTCAAGATTAGTGATATTTTACCTATGTTGGTTGACTAAATTAATTTTGAGGAATTATTAGAGTGATTTAATACGACTATGAGGAATGAATCATGACTGAGATAATGAAGTTGTGATTTATCTAATGTTGGAGAAATTGGGTGGTATTTATTTGATGGTATAATTTTATTATCGTGACCACTAATTTTAGTGGTTTAATGAATAATATGTTTTGTTTTCCAGTGGTTTACGTACTATTTGGTCATAAAGGAACCAGAGTTTAATAATTCAAGTCAGGAACACATCAAAATTTACAAGTTATTAAAACTATATACCATTATAAATTGAAACAATTTCATGTAAAGGTCAGACTATATCCAATATTAGTTTAAATAGAAGTAAATGAGTATTTCCATTGAATCGAATTTACAAGTCGACCTGTAGGTATAATACGGTATAATACTTCTCGTGAAATCATCCTTCCTGAATCTGTGTAAAGTGCTTTTTGAAACATAATACCTATGTTTGAAGACCAGAATTGTAATCTTATGTTAAAGAATAATTTTTGTAAAATACTGTTGGATATAATACCTATGTTTCAAGACAAGAATTGTAATTTTATGTGAAAGAATATTGGTTGAAGAATGATTGTTATAAATTAGGAAGATTGCAATCAAAGAAATTTTCCAAGCGAACAAATTAATTGAACGAAAGATTGTACATCGATGCATTTCATTGCGATTAAACTTAAGATCCTTCGAATTTGAAAAAGAAAACCGTGATATGGGCCTTAAATTTTATCAAAAGAACCTTGTATATTTCCTTAGCAATTCTTAGCTATTGTTTAATGGAATTATCAGCAGATAACTAGAATAAATATCATTAAATGTTATAATAACTTTTGTTATCAGGGTAACTATATTAATTAATGAATACTAGGTGTTGACAAAGTGCACACAACTACTTAAATGTTGATAACAATAATCCAGAAGTAACAGAGAGTCCAGAATCGGGTGACCTTCTTAATACCATGGTATTTCCACCTATTCACCATATGGGTACGTTTCCCTAATTAAAAGAAAACCATATAAGTTGATGCTTGATCACCTGACCACAGATCATCCACGTATGCAACTGCAACGCAGTTCACATGCCACTAACGACTACAAGCAATCTTGCAGTGTAACCCTCGACATCAATTCGAGACCACTCAGCAACCTATGAATACTTTAACAGCACTCTAAAAAAAATTAAGTTCAATACTTTAACACCACTCTTTAAAAACAATAAGTTCTACTGTGTAATCGAAACGGAAATGTGGTATTTAACCGAAACGTTAAAACTATTGATACTAGTCATGGTCAATAGGTTAAAACAGTTAGTGTAGTCAATCAACAAATTATATTATTTATTATTTATCCTATGAGTTAATATTAAGAAACGATGATTGAATGTATCATTAAAAACCCTGGACCTTTTGGGTTTGATAGACATACATTTTTGTTTAATTTTGACAAAAATTGAAAAACTCTAGAAGAGGTTTGTTATTTTCAATACTATCTGTTAAATAGAGGGTATAAGAAACATCAACAATAAATGTTTGTAGTGAGATTGAACTATATCTTAACATAACTAGATTGAACTCTAACTTATTGTGACATTTGTATGGATAATTATCAAAGGTAACAGTTGGTTAGATTTAGATTCTCCAACACTATCAAATTATTTGCAAAAAAAAACCAAAACAAAACTAAAATGGGTAGCTATGAATACAATTTAAAAAAAAATTACATAGTAGAATTTCCTTTTCTTTTTGTTTTCTTCCATATCTTGTATTCTCTAAATTGATTCAGATTTGTCTTTTCACTGTAGGTTCCAAGCTTTAAGTTTTTCATTTTCTGGTGTAGGTCACCCATTGTTCCAAAATGTGCATGCATATCATCTATCTCTTCAAAAAATGACTTGTATGTGCACTGTTTCCATATGTGGTCTTTTATGTCTTCAAAAATCCAATACCTCAAAATATCATGAATGTTTTCATCATCCATATTGCCTTCAATATTCATTTCTACAACTTCTATGTAAACTTTATCAAGACACGGTGTTCAAAGCCATTAGTATTTTCTTTTTTGTGATTCAAAGTGGTTTTCTTCCACTTGGTTTTGTTGCACCATATGCAACAATTCATGATTGGGTAACAAATCTTCATCAACCTTAAAATTGAAAAATTGAATTGCTCCAATGGCTGCTTCAATAACTTCATCAAGACCTCTACCTGGATTCACCAAATCTTCACCAAATCTCCATCCACTTGTAGTTGTGCATAGTTAGATTTAAAAGCATCTATGTGCTCCTCCTCTTATTCTTGTGCAAACTTATCACAGTCATTATCCACTTGTGGCTTTGAGCACAGTGGGATTCACCAAATTGTTCATCTTCAATGCCCCCCTTACACCAAAATTCCTTTCAAGGATATCCCAGGGCTCCTTGGTTGTCTTTGCATTTGTAATTGTGGAAATAGACTTAGCTATATTGCTAAACCAAAATTTGGTAAAAAGACCATAATATATAAGAAATTAAATATTAATTTGTGTATTTTATTTCCATATATTTAACTGAAAGCATCGTTTGGTCTGTGACCATTAATCCCTGCTACATTCAAACTTTACAAATGGAGATATTTCGTTGGGCTAATTTTCTAGACATATGGTATACATTAACACTGCGTACTAAAAAAAAACCTTGTAAAATTCTTTTGTTGGCTATATTTCCAAAACCAAATATGGCACTTTAATTAAATTAATAAAAAATACACCTCTCCTTATATTAATTGTTTGAAATAATGCCTCATTTATGATGCATACTAAAGTTTAGGGATTGGTTTGGTTTGTTAGAGGTTTGTTAGAGGATGTTGAGAGATTCTTTCAACCTCTCTCTCTAAGATTAGAATTAGTTGAATCTAAGTTCAAATATATATACATATGTAATCTCTATTGATTAGTATGCAGTAATGCAATTTATTATTTTGTGTGTATCTCTGCTCTCATAATTTCTAATATGGTATCAGAGCAGGTTCTGGCTTGATTCCCTCACGGGATGGCCAGGAAGATGTGAGTTTCTAGATAATCGATTCTCTGTACACGAGCGTGAGAGTAAAGTGTTTTATGTGTTTAAATAGTTTTTGCTTGATTTTGATTTCCAGTGTCACATGCTTCCTTCATGCATTCATTTTTGTGGTTATGGCAGTTATGGTGGCGATGAAGAGAAATGATTTTTGTCCGCAGCTCCAACAACAAACTCGAAAAATTGGGCGGAATCGGTGACCGTTAGTGCTACGAGTTGCCGTGGAAGGGAAATGAAATGGAGGAACTTTGTTAGTAGATTGAAAGGAAGTAATAATGGCAAAGGCGCTCTCATGTCCACAAAATCCGGTCGGTTTCAGTACGATCTACTTATCTATTCCCTCAATTTCGACGACGGCTCTCGAGAGGAGGAAGAATATGGTTATCAAGGGTTCTTTTCTCAGTTCGCAGCCCCGGTCGTGAAGCCAAGGGATACTGTTGAAGCTGGATCTCATCTATAGTTACGTGAGCAGGGTCACACATTTCTCATTCCTATGCGGATCAATTCTCTCCACCGAAGAAGGGTAGTAATGAGATGGGTTTCATTAAACAAGCCGGGAAAAAAAACAGACGGGAACTCTGAAGCGACCTCGGATTTTGACACCGCAACCATGCATTAATTAATTTGGTGTATTGTGATGATCTTCATGAGGAGCTCAATATATTTGTGGACCATGCTGTTGTCGAACATGGGATGGACAATGGAGGTGGAGTAGCGAGTTGACAGATAGTCCTAATTGTATGCAAATTTCATATTATTAGGTAGTGGCGTTAAGTCCTACAATGTCATTTTTTTTTATACGATAATCCAAGGAACTGTTAATGATTTGCTGGCTGTAGGTCCTAGGTGCTATTGACTGTAGGATTTTGTCCGCTAATACTATGTACAAAGTGGTGTTTCTACTTAAATTTGCAGAAAAATCCAGTGGGTGGAATGAAGTGCCAATTAGATTTTCAGTTACAACGGTAGATGGAAATCACATGGAATTACAGTAGATTTTAGAGGATCAATTGCCGCTTACTGGATTGCATTTGGGAAAAGAAGTTTAGTTGTGTCATGATCCTTTCAACAGGTGCAGAAGACAACGCATTATTACTTCGGCATTGGTTCCAACAATATTATGTATTCTAGTCATGCTATTGGTTTTATTTACGTTGGATTTGTGAGTTTATTGGTGAGAGTAGTGTTTTTTTGGTTTGTAAATTTTCATAATAAAGAACCAATTATTGAATATATTTACACAATTTAAATTAGTCGTTCTCGACGTTCTTCGATGTCGAGAGAACAATTGGCTAATTTGATTGTGTGAATTTGTTATATGTCGATGGATCTTGTTGTGCTTTAGGCTCCAAGAGCATCAGTTACAGGTTATACAATGAGATCCTTATGTGTAAAGGTCACTTAATACGATTGATTGATGATCATATACTATACCTAAAATATTTTCCTATAGACTGTTGAAATTTATTCTTCAGGGTTATTTCACAGATGGAAATATTTCCATAGGGTAGTTCAGTGTCAAGACTCTTCTTTGGTGGTGTCAAGAATCTTTAATCTTACAAATTCAGCATTGATGGTCAGAAGAAGATGTACTTTAAATGGGTTGAAAGGTAAGCTCAAAGATGTGAAGAAAGAAAGCGCAGAATCCAGAAGACCGCAGAGTGGGTAGAGTTGCTGATGAAGACCAGCCACACAAAAACAAATAAAATTTTTGTAATTGTGATCTCAATATTGTAAGTTTTCTGTAATGTGGGCATTAAGGGGGAGTGTTTGAGATAATGCCTCATTTATGATGCATACTAAAGTTCAGGGATTGGTTTGGTTTGTTGGAGGATGTTGAGAGATTCTCTCAACCTCTCTCTCTAAGATTATAATTAGTTGAATTTGAGTTCAACTATATATACATATATAATCTCTATTGATTAGTATGCAGTAATACAATTTATTATTTTGTGTGTATCTCTGATCTCATAATTTCTAATATTAATAAAAAAAACTACACACTTTGTTAAAACAAATCAAAAAAATAACACTCATATATTTAATGTCAATAATTCTTTATTTCAAGACTTTTAAGCCCTATATTCAAAATTACAAACATATGCCGACTTTAATCATTAAATGTCATTTTTTTAATGACATACTGATTGTAAATAAAATGGAGAATTTATTACTTTTAAACAATATCCAACATACCACTGTCACAGTGATCACGATAGTCTTGAATGGTAGCCAACTGTAATGGTCTATGACATACAATCCATGGAATGATCTCGCTGTAGATCCTAGTTGACAATGTTTGATTTCTCTTTACTAGAATGATATGAAAGAAAGGCTTGAAGTTCTAGTTTTGAGATTAGCATATTAAGCCTAATAATATCGCTCCCATCATGCACACACTTAGCTGAAGGAAGGAAAGTACATAGTTTTTTCTCTGATATTTCTGCCAATACCAATTCTTGTAGCCTCCGAAAAATTTGGAATAGGTTGTTGTTGATAAAGTGGCTCAAAAACCAAATTCAAGTCTAGTGAAAGAGATGAAGAGGAAGTATTGAGAATATGAATAGTTATTTGTTACATAAGCAAGCCATGTTTATTTCCCAAAGGAGAACATACATTTTGGAATGAAACACATAATCCACTTTTAATATAATTCTTTCCACTTGTTTAAAACAATAATATATAATTATGTAATGAAAAACCTAGGTGGAAAAATGAAAAATAATTTAAGATTGATAAAAATGAGCTTTGTTGATCCTGGTTTTCACTAGCTAGGGTTTCCCTAGCTACTGCACCTCTGCTAGCTCGAATTTGATTGATAGATTCAAATAAAATACTGTTTCACTCTAATCTGAGACTCAATTTCATGATTTCACAAACAATGACTAATTTTTGTTGATCATGATTTCTTGGTAGGTATGTTGTGTTTGCTCAATCTCACCTTTTGATAGATGTATTGTAGGAGGTGTCCAAGATATGGAGCAAGGCTCCCTTTCCTAAAAAAATTTCCTCTATTAATTGTGCCATGGAAGAGGTGGATTCATTCGGATCCCTCAGCCCTACTACAGGCTTAAAAATCATGAGGGCCTTCTTCCCCATCGACACCCCCAGCCCAAAAAAATCATGAGGGTCTTCTTCCCCACCCTCACCCACACCCCCACCCCCAAAAATAAATACTTGCTATGGAAATCTCTTCGTCATATCCATGCAAGAGAGCCTTACCCCCTCACAAAAATAATTCGTTAGTAATTTTATGAGTTTTTGGTTGAATCCAAAATATGTTGAAGCCTAGATCACAGAACAATGGGCCCCTAAGATTTAACGTGTGGTAGCTTTCTTTGGAGTAGGAATCAATTTATACTTCATTTAGTTTTCAATAAGATGGGAAGAGGTTTTATTTTTAGATCAAGTTCATATTCTATAGGCTCCATAGGCATGTTTATCACTCCATGGACTCTTTATTTCAACTGAGATTCTTATATTACTACCATCCTAATGTGGGTCTGACTACCACACCTTGATCTTCATGTTTTGGGGGATGTTGCAATAAAAATACATTGGAAACAAGTTGGGTTGCTATCTGGATAAAGAAAAAAAAAAGGAGGTAAGTTTTTTTATGCTTTTATATGTGTTTAAGTGAACCTCAATGAAGGTTTACAGGAGGCCCTAAAGATAAATCTAGGAGAGTGGAGCCATATCTAGTAATATGACTATGAGAATATTATGCTTCAAGTGCATTATTCATCATTCTCATGGGCACTTTACAAAGAACTACCCCGACCAAAAAAAATAACAACAAGCCCAAGTCCCTATTTATAAATAATCTATTTTCCAAAGAGCACAAAATCTAAGAAGGAACCAAGAAAACAAGGTTGCAACCCCAAAGAAATATGCTAAAGAAAATATAATGTTGGAACCTTCCCCCAACAAAAACTGTTTTGAGGCTCTTCAAAATCTAGAACAAGATGAATATTCCCATACAAATGAACCCTAAATGAGGATCACGGAAATATAGAAGTTCAGGTGAAAAGATAAAATCAAGCTGCTTTACAAGTCAAACCTACATATTCAAATTCATTTTTTTGAGAAAAGAGCATTGGAATTACTCCCTCATCTATGGTGGAGATGAATAAGTATAATCCAAAGTTTTACCAGAAAGCTATGGAAATTAGGGAAGATCATGCAAAATAGTGCAAAGGAGAGAACACTAAAAAATCCTTCTCCTAGAGTGCAGTGGAACCACCTCTTATAAGAGGCACGAAATCAACTAAAGAGAAGTAAGAATGTGAAAAGGATTCAAAATTGACTTCCGAATCCCGACCCCTAGCGAAATCCCTACTCCAAAAGCCTCCCAAATAGCTCAATGTTCAATTTTTGCATACTCTTATGCTCACAATATGTAATAATTTATACTTGTAAACATTTAGAAGGACACAATTGTAGTAATTGTGAAAAATACCGAATTTTTCTCCCATGAATTTAGTCATTACATTAGCAGGAAATTCTAGGGAAAATGGAAATGTACTGAATTCTCCATCTGTTTGTTATGACTAAGCACAAATTTAATAAAACCACTGCTGATATATGTAAAAAGAAAATGAGGAAAAATGAAAAAAAAATATGGTGAGTGATAAATATAAATGATCCAATATTTTATATCTCAATGAATATTCCCTCAATCTCTAATCCTAACTATCTATTTATTAAAAAAAAAAGATTTTTCAAGGCCTATTCTGAAATAGACCACGTGTATCGATGAAAATATATGTTATTTAGTGAATTGGTATATTTTTTAGAATGTTAATGATATTTAAATATGTGTAAAGATATGGAAGAATATTCTAAGTAAACTTACTAGTGGATACCGATAAATTCTCCTACTAATAACTTCCCTTATGTAATGAGTTGGAAATGGTATTCATCCCAGAAGTTACAATTTCTTACAAGAGAATGCCACATTAAAACAAAGCAAAAAGGCATGTACTAGGACAAGTAATTTTTGTTTTCTTGTGATGATGAGGCCACCACCATGATTAAATGGGATGGATTTGGCACATTGGTTCACTCCCAACCAAAATATAAGTGTAGCTAGAAAGATTGAAGTTATTATGCTCTCACCTTTGGTATTATTTATATTGATATTCATATTAGTGTTGATTTATATTCACCATTCTCAGACAAGTCTAGTTTATGTACATAACATTCAAAATGACATTTCAATTATGTTCACTCATTAAAATACTATTCATGTCAATTAGACTTATTATAGGTGGTTGGGAGAGGAATTCTTGTTAGTATCCCCACTAGGGTTTAGAATTGAAGTTGTAATTTCCCTTCAAGATCTCTCTAGTCTGTCGTAGAAGGGGATACAATTATTTTCCATGCAAGTGAAAATTGAAATGAAAACTTAGTTTGAATTTCTCAATTGAAGGCTAAGGAAAATCTTAATAACGTGTTGTACTTGTCAATATTTTTATGTATTTTCTTCTCTTATTTACTAGCCATTTTTCAATATAGCATGGCAATTAAAAATAAAATAATGTTAACACTTTTTCATCGTATCATGATAGTTAAAAAAAATTAAAGTGTGACCATTTTTTATACAATAGAATCATATTGTTATGGATCTCATCCATGCATGTAACATGTATTTATTACTATTACATCTTATTTGTGGGCATTTAAATCCATAATTTTTTGTTGTAATTAATCTTCTTGCCACTCAAATACCACAAACAATTCTAATTTAAATCAGTGTCCCATCCTCTTTCTACTTGGATTTACAAATGATACCTAGTAACCTTCCACTTACTCGACTTGCTTGAATTTACTACCTTCTTTGTTTTCTTACATTTACTACTACTCCACTTGTTTGGATTTAAGGATATCACCTCCATTTTCTTTCTTATGCCTACTTAATATTAAGAGATGACAATGAGAATCACAAGTAAAAATTTACAGAATGTAGGTACAATAAAGTAACGCTATTTGTATTTTATTTTAGATATGGTGTTTTTCATCATAAATAACATGTGCACTAATCATTACGCCTATAGTTATTAGGCCAAAAAATTCTGGTAAGTTATATTTTTTTATGAAAATCTATTTTGTTGAAGGTCTTAAATTTTTTTTTTTGAACATCGGAGTGATGTCAATGAAGTAATAATAAATTTTGATTTCCCTTAGAAACCTCATTGTAATTTTATGAACAATTCAAAAAATTACTATTTAAGAAAGACAAATAGTTTCATTATAGAACAATTTTATTTTATCTTAGGAATGACATCCACGAAATATTAAATGCTTGTATGCATTTCCCTAAATATGATTCCTATATAGATTATAAGTAAATGCTCTAATCAATGATATCTCTCCATATGATTCCGATATAAACTATAATCTAATGGTCCTATTAAATGTTGGCATTGATGTCAAATTGGTAGCTTGGGTTGTAGGTGAGTCGGTTATGCATATGTATGTATGGTTGCGGGTGGCTTGTGTATTGATGATGTGTAGATGGTACTTAGCATGTATACTAGGATGGACTAGCTTGGATATGTGATAATATTCTTGATCAGGCTGTTCCATACATGTATTGTTGGCTACTATAAGAGTTAAAGTTGAGGGGCCTGGTTTAATAGGTCTCAATGTACTATATTAGGTCTCTCCTGTTGATGATGTTATACATTGGGCTTGGATAGGATCTACAAGTGTTAGTGAATGCTTGAGATGGTTGTACATGTGTTGGAGGATGTGACATGTTATAGAGCTACATACTAATGGCAGAGTTGTTATGGAGCAGTTTGATGGCCCACATGTTAGTATGGTTTTTGGTTTCCATCCAAGTCAATCTAGTTTGACTTATGATGATCATAGTAATTTGGAAGTGACTTCTTGAAGTGTTGCATAGGTGACAGTGACTTTCAGAGGCCCTACAAATTCTTTTCAGTAAAAGGAAGAAGTTTAGGCATGTTTTGAGCTGAGGAAAGATGATTTTCACTATCATCTTCCCCAGCCACATGGATGGTTCATCAGAGTGAATAAAAGTCTCCAGTTGCTTGGAAGAAAGCCTATGTAGATGACGAGTCAATTTTAGCCTATGTTGTGCATGCGAACTAGTTTTTTAGGATATTTTCTTCGCATTCCTCGCATAACTCAACTAATTTTAGTATTGTAGTGAAGCTTATGATCGAAATATTCGACATATGGTCAAAATTTGATTAAATTTAAAGATATAAAAAGGCTAGAGGAGTAAGCTATTTGATTTGGCTAAGAATCCTATCTCAACCAAATATGAAGTGTGTGAAAAAAGTTGTTCAGTGGTCCACAATCTACAACATTTACTGAGTTAATCATCAAAGAAAAATGATAAATAAAGGAAGGATTCTAGTCTATTTCATTGGATATCTTTAGAGTGTGTGAGTATGTAATTATGAGGGAATTGTGAGTGAGTAGAGACTGCAACAACTAATCACATAATATTTTAGCGATATATCTAAGTCATATATGTAAAATCCAGAGAATGATATGAGAAGTAAATTCAATTTTATGTGTTGCAGAGTGGAAAGGAATTGGTAGCTTATGATGTGTTGGAAAGTAGTGAAGTGGTCATGTTTTTCTTGAAGGGAGTGAACCAGTGAGAGTATTGGGAAGTAGCAATGCCAACCTTTGTGAAAAGAGGACCAATGTAGGAGATGAATTTCTCATTGAGGGTCTTAAGTAAAATATTATAAGTATGATCCAAACGTTGGATGCATGTAACAAAGTGTTCTTGAACTCCAAAGTTTTCTTCATCCAAAAAGAAGGATCAAAGAGAGTGATAGCTAAAGGACTCAAGGCACCTGAATATAATCATGTATTGAAGGGAATAATAGGCACATAAAGGAGGTCAAAGAAGTACTCTTCATCTTCAGATTCAGAGTAGAAGAGATCATCACATATTTTAATATGGTCTTGCATGATATATATTTTGGAGTGAAAAATGAATGTGAGGCCTTCGTTGGCTGAGGGGGAGTGTATGTCACATCTCATTTTGCATGAAGTTAGGATGTGATGTTAATGATACTTATTTGTTTGATTGTGATTTCTTGATGACTTATTTTTTCTATTGATGTTGTTTTTTTCTAAGGTTATTCTAATCAAGATATTTTATGTTGTGATGAGTGGAGTTGACACATGTTGAGGGCGAGCACTGCATATGCTTCCAATATTTTAGTGGTATTGATGGCATTATGGCTCCTTGGAGGAGTTTACAAGATGGTCCATGCTATGTGCTTATTTGGAATACGTTTTTTGCGAGAGCTTGCATTTTGGTTATGTGTGGATAATGTGCTACATATGTAGTTTGGTTGTATCATGCATTTTGGATTGATGACTTTATGTATGTGTTGGTGGCATGGAAATTAGTATGATGATGGTACATGAAGCTTATATTTATGAATATTTTTTTTCTAATATGGTATTTTTATTGTTATTACATCATTATATGCTTGTTTTTGGTATAGTTTTAGTTATTTTGTAGAGATCAATGCTCCATATGATTATTATTGTTGTTTTTATTTATTAATATAATAGATAATATTTTGAGTTGATTCGTGTGCTATATTTTTTATTCATGATGTTGCCATATTTTTTTGGTTCATGATGTTGCTGATACATGTTATTGTTGGTGCACTCTATATTATTATGTGTTGTTTATTGCTACTGATGAGATCTTGATTTATGGATGATGATTCAGGGATGATGATAGATGTCTCTTATGTTATTGATATTATCTTGCTACCATGAAGAGGACATGTTGTGTATGATCTGGTACATATAATTTCATTATGGAATTGTATTAGACATGCATTGATGAGAGGGGTTTTGTGATAGCTATGTGTAAGAGAGTCACACTCTTATATGTTTCATGCATAACAATTGAGAGCCATGTTTGGCATATGTGTACAATGTGTTATGATAGTTAATGCAACTATGTATGGGTTACTATTAATGGTGGTACAACCATGTATTTAATGTATTATTCACATATAATATCACATTTATCATGGAGAGACTATCTACATTGATGGTTTAGCCATATGTATGGGCTTATGTTCTCATTGTACAATCATGTATAGTAATTTTGAAGGCATGTAATAGGTTTGTGAAAAACTATACTTTGTTGCATATCATTTGTTGATAGTCATTGATCCATGTGGAGTAACCTATTGCATATGGGAAGGATGCATTGGAAGCTATATGTATATATCATTATAAATTCAACCATGGATATCATTGCATTCAGTGGAGTATGGTTGGTCATATATTTGTGACATGTCATCATGTATTTTTTACTACCATGTCTACTTTAGAGAGATTTTGTTTCTAGATAGTTATTGTTGTTGTTGATATATGTTGTCTGCTCCTGGAGGTTGTGGAGAGTATGTATTTGATGTTGTTGTTTGAAAGCTGGCTGGATATATGATGTTGTTGTTATGAAGTTTATCAAATATTTTTTTGCTGCTATATGTTAGTGATTTGATATGTTGTTACTATTATGAAATTGATTATGTTGTTGTTGCTTCAAGGGAGATGACACATGTTTCAATAATTGATACTGCTAGTTATTATGATGTTTCCTTGGGAGTGAGAGAGTTTATTATTATTTTTGATAGGCGATATATAATTATGCTCTAGTTTGTTGTTGATTGGGCATTTTTTGTGTCCAAGGGGAGTTTAGTGCACATATTTTTTAATTATGTGGGGGATTGTTGTTTCTATTCTTATCATTCAGTCTTGCACTCCACCACTCATCACCTAGATATGATATTGGGAAAACTATATGTTTTCGTTTATGGATCCCATTCCATGGAGGGGAGAATATAACATTTTTCCTTGGAATATTTAGCCCTTTCCCATTAATTTAAAAGGGGCTAATGTGAGGATTTTGAACAGTTTTCAGATGATAATTTTAAATGATTGTTTCAACTAGGGTTTACATAATTGTCAAAGGGACATATTGTTGGCATTAATGTGTGTTTCACTATTGCATATGTGTTGTTGGCTGGAATTTATGTCAACCTAGTTTTTCTAGGTTGCAGGTGAGCTCGATATACATGTGTATGTATGGATGCAGGGGGATTGTGTATGGATGATGTTTAAACAGTCGTTGGCATGTATACTAGCTTGAAATAGATTAGATATGTGATGATATTCTTAATCATGTTGTTTCATACCGGTCTTGGTGGTTGATACAGGATTTAGAGTCCTAGAGCCTTTTTTATTAAGTCTCCATGTCTCATATTAGGTCTCTCATGTTGACAATGTTATACATTGGGCTTGGAAAGGATCTAAAAGTTCCAATGAATTTTTGATATGGTTGTACATGTGTTGGAGGATGTATGGCATGTTCTGGAGTTGCATATTGATGAAAGGGTTTTTATGGATCAGTTCGATGGCCCAAGTGTCAGTATGGTTATTAACTGGCATCCAATTCAACCGTGTTTGACTTATGATGATGATAGTGATGTGGTAGTGACTTGGTGAACTGTTGAAGAGGTGCCAATGACTTCTAGAGGTCTTAAAAATGTTTCTCAAGATCTGGAAGAAGTTTGGGAAGGTTATGATCTCAGCAAATATGATTTTGACCATCTGCTACCCCAATCACATGGATGATGTGTCATTAGAGTGACTGAGATTCTATATTCATTGGGAAGAAAGCATGTGCATGTGAACGGTTGAGTTTAGTCTATGTGGTGCGCGCGAGGGAGTTTTTTCACGAGATTTTCTTTGTATTTATTGTGCAAATCAACTAATTTTGGTATTGAGGTGAAGCTTATGATTGAAACTTTTTGGCATATGGTCAAAAAATGTAAAATAGCCTTTAGAAGTTGATTAATGTTGAAGATATCAAAATGCTAGTGGAGTAAGTGAATTGATTTGGTTAAGAAGCATGTCTCATACAATTATGAAGTTTGTGAGAAGAATAGTTGAGTGGTCCACAATCTATAGCATTTATTGAGTTAATCATCACAAAAAAATGATAAATAGAGGTAGGATTTTACTCAATTTCATTGGTTGTCTTGAAAGTGTGTGAGTATGTCACTACGAGGGAATTGTGAGTGAGTCGAGATTGCAGTAGTTACTTACATAGTATCGCAATGATATATCATAATTTTGTATGCAGAATTCAAATAACGATTTGAGAACTAAATTCATATTTTATGTGTTGCAGAGTGGAGAGGAATTGGTAACTTATGGTGTGTTGGAAAGCATTGAAATTGTGTGAGAATACGAGAATAACTTCTATCCTCTGAGTCATATTTTTGGTTCATATTTTATGTGAAAAATGGTGGCATTGTTTGGTTGTTCATGTTGAGAGATTTGAGAACCCAGTATGAAAAATTTATGAAACGAGGTTTGCATGGAGGAAGTGAAGGCGTGGAGGCCTCAAAGTAGATAGTGATTTAGCGAATTCAGTAGAATGAGGGGATTTATTCATCTAATAGGAGTTGGATAGTCCAATGGTAGTTGGTTGAGGATTGTTGGTCGTGGTAGCTTCCAGAAGAGAGATTTTGAGAGATTTGTGAGAGCAACGACTTTCCTATCTTATAGATACCTTCATACTTTCAAGGAAGGCAAGCATTTTGGATTATAGGTGTAAGCTAATCCACGTAAAAAAAAATTCACTATATTAATAGAATAATTGATCAATGTAGAAATAGTAGTGTGGTTTTCTCCTATGAGTTTTTCCACCATAAATACTTGTGTTCTTATGTGTGCATGTTTGTATTGATATTTCTCATGGTTATTATGCTTTGAGTTTATTTCTGCTTACATGTTTGGAGAATTTAATATTATGAACGTGATTTGTAATTTGATAATCCAGCAAAAAGATTTGTAATTGATATAAAGGCCATCACTACTGATTCAACCCCCCCCCCCTCCCAATAGTGATATAGTATCCAAATTTAAATTACCTCCCTTGTATTATTACATAGATTGTGACACCAGTTATCTAATGCATATATGTGTACCTTTTTAAGTGTACACAAAGTTGTAATCAGCAAATGGCACCAGAATTGGAAAAAGGAATGTTGGCAAGCCCTTATGTATCTAAGTGATCAAAAGCTAAATCCCCTCAAACATGTCTCAGTAGTTGAACTTTAAAAAAAAATTGTACATGGAGTTGTTGTATAAATATCAAATTCTTCATTGACGTATGCACAAATTCGCATAGTAACAACTGTGTTGTGCAAGTTAGGCATGACATTTTAAATTCATTTTCATTTTCAAATGAAAAGAATAATTTATTCTAAATTATCGATATTGAAATGTTTCCTTTTTTTAAGTAAAAAAAATCATATCCTACAATCATATATATATATATATATATATATATATATATATATATATATATATATATATATATATATATATATATATATATATATATATATATATATATATATATATATATATATATATATATATATATTCATAACTTTTGAACTCTTTTCTGACTTGATAATATAGAAAATAGCCAAAATACATATCTTCATTTGATTCAAAATTTCAAAATATGAGAGAATGCTGAAAGTTCTAAAAGGAAAAACATAGATTCTGAATGTTTGGCCACTAGGGTTTTTCTCATCGTGAAAATTTTTCAGATAAAAAATAAGAAAAAAACTAAAGACAAAGGAGCCGAGAAGCATTCATGTCAATTTATTTGAATCATTAGCTTCAAAAAGTATGTCATCCTTATTATTACCTAAGGAACAACTTGGATTGGGAGGAATGTTCATACACTTTTTTGTTCATGAGCCTCTCGTCAATTTCAATCAAATTTCGCTACATTTTATGAAAACTCAAGATGGTATATTGCAACGAAATATCACTACATTTGATTCAAGGTCAAGATTATATCTTCCTCGATTTCATTCATTTCTACAATCACCCTCAACAAGAGAAACTTCAGATGTTAGTACATGTCCATGGTGTACATGTATGTATTGTAATAATCTCTATTTTTTCCCACATTAGGAACTTGTTCTACCATTTACGTACGAACCTATATATCCATATGGTTATTTCTCCCATTGAATACTTCCTTTTGGACCTGAATGATTTACTCCTATAATATGTGTGGCTAAACTTTCAACTTGAGTCTAAGATCTAGATCAAAATTTTTCTTCATAGTAGGAAATACCCCAGTCCACTTTAGCCAATTTCTCGAGCATAGCTAGAGAATAGAAGAAGAAGAAAAAAGTTGATTAAATGGAGGAAATTAGAGTTGTGGTGGGAAAATTCCTAGACACAAAATACAAAACACTTCGTGTTGTGTAGGAGCAGCCAGATTAGCAATATAAACTATAATGGAAACCTCTAAAGGAAATAGATAATTATGATTGAAAACAATAATGAAGAAAATCATTTCATATGTAGGCCATATTCAGCAACTGGACATTGGATATGAATTAACAAATTTATAGATAAAATGAGAACTTTAGACAAAATACCTGAAAAAACCATCAGGGCCCGCTCTCTCGGCCATGCAGTGGTCTTTCGGCCATATATTAGCCGAGGATTAGAGGTCCAATGTATGGCCGACAAAGTAGGCCTCATTTCCCCTCCTCTAGTTTTTCAACGCCATGATGGCAGAGAGTAGATTCTGGGAATAACTGGAAATCGACCCTCGATTACCGGCGGGTCGATTCCCAGAATTGACCTTCTGCTAGCCGAGGGTCGAAAGGTTGTCGTACGACTACTGAAGCAGACCTTCAGGCCCTATTGTTGGACCTACAACCCCTGACTGGTGCAGGTTGATTCCCAGAATCGGCCTCCACCAGCAACGGGGTTGGAGGAGGAAATATTTTTTTTTTAAATTAATTAATTTTTATTAATTTTTTTTTATGATTTTGTTTTTAAATTTTATTTAATTTAATTTTAATTTTTTTAATACTTTTAATATTTTTTAATAATTTTCAATTTTTTTTTAATTTTTATTTCAATATTTTGTTTTAATAATTTTTTTATTCCAATTTCTCTTAATGTTTTTTTTTAATGTTTATATATATATATATATATATATATATATATATATATATATATATATATATATATATATATATATATATATATATATATATATATATATATATATATATATATATATTTTACAGTTTTCTATGGATGATTTTTTTGAAAAAAAAATATTGAATGTCATTATATTTGCATATAAAATTAATAAAAAATTCATAAAATTTGTTATTTTTCTAACTCTTTTTTTCAATTTTTTCATAAAAATCGCTTATTTAACATGTCATTTTTAGGGAAAATGTAGCGAAACACATAAATTTCTAATTATATCTATATGAAAAATGCCTATCTTTTGGCAAACGTTTAAAATTATTATTTTTAGTGACAATTTTTTTACGAGTATTGAAGTATCAATTAACAATATATAAATATATAAAATTTCTATCCTCAAAATACTATATATTTATTTTTTAAACTTTGCAAAAAAAATCATTTAAAAAAACATTGCAAAGGAAAACAAAAAATTCAAGTATGGAAATTTGTTAAAAAATAAACCTCTTAAGACAAAAAATAGGAAGATGAATAAGACAACTTGAAAAATGGTTAAATCATCAACATTAAAAAAAAAATTTGCGTACTTAGGAGATAATAAAATTTTAAGTGTTAAAAAGATGTCTAATAAAAGGTTGATGCTACTTTCAAAATCCGCATCAAAATCACCAACATTTAAAAAAATTATCCATACTTCATATATCGAAAAAATAAAAAATGTTAAAAATAAGCCCCCCAATAAAATGGTTGATGTTTCATAAACACTTTTCAAAATTGGCATGAAAATCACTAACATTTAAAAAAAATGTGAAAATTTAAAACATAAGAAAATTTAAAGTGTCAAAAACGTTCTAAAAATATATATATTCTGAATCAACGCTTTTCAAAATGAGATGATTTTTTACTACTCTAAAAAATGGGAACTTTGTATGGTACCTATTTGATAGGTAACTATGTTGGATTTTCTATAAACTGACAAATAACTCAATTCATTTCCTAGAAAAGAGGGTGGAGAAACACCTTCCAATACTAGAGACATGAATCCATAAGGAAAAAATGTGCTAAGGGAGGGTGAAAAAGATGGTGAGGGCCAAGGAAACATCATGGATGGGGTAAATTTTCCTTCCTATACTTCTATTAGAAATTCCACCGGTGAAAATTAAAAATACATTAAACCATGTTGGAGCAAGGGGACTAAATGGCTATATTAGAGAGGCTAGTACGAAGGAGAGCCTGAGACATAGAAGCCAGAGACCTTTATCAAGTGTGATATAGCCATTCTCCACCACTAAACATTCTAAATAAAGTGGTTCCATCTTTGAGACTTGTATCCATGATGAAATTTGCAATGAATGTAGGCTAGTGAACACCAAGTGGGTGAAGATACCTTGTTGGCCTAGCTCGCCCATGAGAATAGTACTATCTACTTGAAATCCATAGATAACCTATTAGAGTTTTCCATATTAAATTGACAGAGGATTGTAGTGAATTTCAATAATTCTGTATATATGATGGAATATGGTGGTTTCTTGTATAAGTTGCATGGATTACTTATAGAATTTATGGGTTGTTTTGCGTCGTCCCTCTTGTGCATGGGATGGTGGGATGGAAGTAGTGTGCCATCCTTTTTTATAAATTTTCAACACATATGTGGATGACAATATCAAAATTTAAAATGAATCCATCCCTTCAAATTGAAATGTAACCCTTCTCTTTAAATTTGATCATCGCTTACCACCAAGGTTCAATTCCCACAAGGTATCCTTTGAACTCATTTTGAGTATACTTTTGTAATGACTAAGGGGGACATCACTGAGTAAAAATAGTAAATATGGTTGCGATTTTTGTTAATAATATGTGCTTAAATTGATTATAAATTAGAGTTATGCATGGAAGAGACATGTTGCTACATGAATAAGAAGAATATCGTTGAAATATTGAGCTCAAAAAGATTTGCGCGAGATAAAATTGTAGTATTTTGTCGAAAACATTGAGAGAAAAATAAACCAATAAGCTCAAAAATTCTGGCATGGAAGAAACTTGGATTAAATTATATTAAAAATATTTGAGGTAAAGGTCAACCATTAACCTCAAAAAATTGGCATGGACGAAGTTGAGAGAAAACTAGAGGCAAAGGTCAATCAACAAGCTCAAAATAATGAAAATGGGAGAAACTTGGAGAAAATTCTTGGAAAATCCTTACAGATAATGATGAAGAAAAAAATGCAACTATAACCATTTCATAAAATGTATGATGATTTAGAAAACATATCATGCATTTCTTTGTCATTTAAACCTTACTATTTCGGACATATAATTTCCTAGATTTTATAAATTAAATATCTTTATATGGCAACTATTGAATCATTTCTATATGGTAAATTATTTTTTCTTTTAAATAACATAAATTATCATTTAAAAGATAATAATATTTCAATGTTTTTGTGAATTTTTCATTCAGAGTTGAAATATGCGCAAAACTTGGCAAAGGGAAACATATGTTCCTTTGGAGAAATGTGTACCATACTTCATGTTGAAAATTTGGGTTTTTAAGTGATTTCAATTTTTTCGGTGAGCTTAAGTATATTATTTTTTAGGCATGTGCACCTTAATGATGGGGATGGGAATCATGGGGATGGAGGGGGGGGAGATAGGGAGGGAAATAGGAGAGAGAGAGGGATAAAGAGATGGATATATGGTGAAAGAAGTATGGATTTGGAGGGGGAGAGAGATTGTAGTCGCTCCCATAAATCCTGCAAGGGAGAGAGTGTAGTATTTTTCAGCGATCTATGTGCCCAATACTACAATATTTAAGCCACTTTTTTAGGGCTAGTTTCCAACCACTGCCTAAAAGTTAATGAGACTTTTGGAGACAAGGAATGAAACCAAGAAAAAGCCTCTAAAAAAAATATTGATCAAGGAATTTACCTAAACAAGCCCTACCATGACAGTGATTTCATCAAACATATCATAACTATGAAATCTATAGGTTTCAACAACATATCTGAACATAGGGGTCTCATACTTATTTGAGAATCGCTAAGAAGCATTGATTCCTTGTCACATTAGCTTCATTATCATATTTTAGGTCATATATTCATTGTTAATTTATTTATAGATAAAAACATGATGAGATCCATACATCATCATTGTCATAAAACATGCTCATAACTAGAATATAACCAACAGAAATGGAAAGGATAAAAAACCATAAAAACCACATATAAACCAGTATATTACTCATTAATACAAAAGGAAAGAATCTCTTATTAAAATATGCAAAATGAAACCAGGTTTGGGACTTCCACGTACCACCTGACCATATATTGGGCTTAACCAAATATTTCTTTCATCTAATCATGAATGTGGCATATTATAGAACACATCAATCAAAACCAAAATAGGGCTTCCAGAGGTAAAACCACCTCTACTCTCAACCAATGATTCCACCTCACGGTCGTACATCACTAGCCATCACCAAATTGGTCTCTAGCCAAGCTTTCCAAGGCTCTAAAGTGTTTTTTCCAGCTAGGGCTTCCAGGCCTAGTAACTCCACCCAAGTTGTTACATGAATTCCAGAGCATTTTTCCAACCAAGGCTCCCGAGAACTAATAACTCAACCCATAACCAAAGAGAGATGAGAAAAAACTAGAAGCAAAAGGAAGGAAACCCACAACACCATGGCTATCTAGAAAATAACAAGGCTAGGAAAAAACACTGCCAATATAATAAATATTCCATGCCAATGATAGATCATAACCAAGAAACGACATGCATGTACCATTCATGCCAAAACTAGCAAGGAAACCAAACATTAAACTCGATATCTACAAAGTATTCCAACTGTAGTCTTCGATTCTGATGTCCTCTTGCACTTTCTTACCTTTCCTTTACCTTCTTGATCAAAATCCAAAGTAGGACACACTCCTCCAAGATTTTTCCAAGAAAAATATAAGTGTCCAACAATATGAGAGAGATAATAGAAGAGAGCTCCCCATAGAACTGAAAAAATGTTACCAACTCATCCTCAAAAATATTTTTTATCAATGAGACCTTTATTTTTTTAGTTTTTGATTATTTTCCTTCATTTTCCTCCTCACATGCAACCTATGACCTTTCCCTCCCTTTTCTCTTATTTTCATAAATAAAATGCCAATAATTCCTCTTTTCCTTTCCAAATCCTTTGCCATTTCATTTTCGAATTTCCTTTAGCCATTATAAACCAAAATTACAACCACTAGGATTTTCTTTCTACCATTTAGGTTGGAATACATGTCCTATGACCATGGTGTTATACTTTTTTACATGGATTTTTTACTAGGGTTATTATAGAACCCCCCTAGGGGGAACACTATTCTCAGTGTTCAATGACACCTACAACTAGCAAGACTACTGACAACCAAAACATATTTCCCAAGGATCTTTATAACTTATCGCATTGGAGTATTTATAATGGCCACTTCTAAAAAAATGAAAAGACATACCATTTAATGGAGCTTTATATCTCAACCCATTACGGTATTTAAAATAAAAAAACATACATATTCATGCACATTTTATTCAATCAGCAAATAACCATATTGTTTATGGAGCTTTATAATATAGTTGGATACAATATTTACAATAATATACACATATGCACATTTTCTCAACCAACAAATAAAAGAATATGATGCATGCATCTGCAATAAAGGAATCTAGAGGCTTAGACCTCCACACTCAAAGTAATACCAGGATTCACCTCCTTCCCAGGAAGTCCAGAATCCATTTCCAAAGCCAAAGTCTACATCCAATGTCCAATGCTACCATCTTGTGCCACTCATCCTCTCAGTGAATAGTTATTGACTCATTGTTCCTAGGAGCACTCGTAATGTGCATCTGATTCCATATGCCAATGCAAATGACAAAAAAAATTCCATCCTTGACCTTCTCTTCTCTGATACACAATCCCTCATGCAATCTGGTTACCCCCTTTCATACAGTCACACAACTTCTAAGTTCCACTAGCAGCCCCATCCTGTGCAGTCCATCCCTTGGCAATGTTTCCTCACATCAGAAGGTCCAAAAACCAAGGAATATCCCCACCTCAAAACCAATATACGATTCATAGCATTCTCATGGATATCAATGTACATTATTGGGTACCAGTGTCCCACAATGACCCTGCTCCTAAAGTGCTTTACCAACATACTATTACATGTTCCAATTCCTTTTACTAGCGCTACTAGTTCTTACAGTCATTTTCAACCATCCCAAAGTAGGCACTGTGTTATTTCCTTTACCAACCACATAAATTCCATTAGATTCAAAATAAATTGAAATAACTTAAAATCATACCTCATTGGTGGTTCTTCATTAAAGTACACCTGCAATTATGTTCACTTCATGTCACAACAAGTCAAATTAGTTGTTTTATTAAATTATCATGTAAAAAAATATCGCATCCGGTGTTGAAATTAAACATGAAAATTTCAGTACCTATGTCTAGTGCATTAATCACCTACACTAGAGTGGGGCCCATAGGGATAAATTTGATGCATGTCTATTTTAGTTATCCCTCAATTAATATGGAAAATAAAAGGCAGTGTAGTCTCAAAATAACTTGCAATAGTTAACTAAGAGTGATAAACTTAGTTAGCTCATGAATTTCGAGTTAGAGGTAGTTGGTGAGACATGAAGAGTAATTCTAGTGGTAACAGATTTCGAAGTGCAGTGGTACATTAGTTAATGGAAGTCGTAACCAGTTTAACTCAGTTAGTGAGTTAAACTCAATTGTGCTAGTCATAACTGTTAGGTACACTAGTGAGACATCAAGTGAATTAAATATTAATTAATTCACAATCAGTGATCTCACATGCAACTAAGGATTTACTATTATTAGCTGCACGTATGTAAAATCCAGTGGAGACCAAGTTGAGATCTAGGTGAAAGAGAAGTTTACTATCAGTTGTAGGACTATTGGGTTGCACCCGTGCAACCAAACACCCATTAGAGTGCAAATAATACTTGTACAGCCAAGGAAGGCCAAAATTTCTATTCTTTAGGGATTGTGCAAGGCAAGCAGGTTGTCTCGAGGTAGTAAATTGACTAACTATTGGTCAGTTTTATGTATGACACTGTGAGAAAATTAGATGATTACAGGAGGGCTACTGTGATAAGAGTTGTATGTAATTGTTTCATGATTCCATGGTGAATATACAACAAAATATAGTGGGGTTTTGAGAAGCAAGATTTCTTGAGAAATTATCTATGTTTTGGCTTTATTGATTCTTCTTTGCTTCATGTGATTGGCGATTGTGTTCTTAATTCCGAAAAATATCTGTAGAACCAATTTATTATTTAAATTTAATACATTGTTAGATCGGATTTAATCCATGATATACATGCTTGTTGTATTACATGGTATCAGAGCATAGGAAATCACAATTGTCAAGGAGGGGACTGAGTTTATGACTGGATATAATTCGAATTTGCAGAAAGAGTTTCTTGGTGCTACAACTAATTCAAGATCCAAATGGATTTCAATGGCTTGAGGTTGGATTATGCACTCAAGGGATTTCTTGGAAGGAAATAATGGAGGCAATACTCGAAGAAAATGACTTGAAGGAATTCATTGACAATGATGTTCCTAAACTCATAAAGACAGATGGTGAAAATAATGATGCATGGAAAAAGAAAGTGGCAAAGGTGAAGAGGATGCTATTGGAGGGAGTACGAGACCACATTTTCTCAAGCCTTCATAGGAAAGCTACACCATATGTAATGTGTAAGGCTTTGACAGATCTATTCCAGAGTAGTAGCGACCATAGGAAATTGGCACTCAAAGATAAAATTAGGAATATCAAGATTGATAAAGGCGACTACATAAAAAAATATATAGCAGAGTTTGCCCAATGTAAGGATGAACTCAGGAGCGTTGGTATAACTGTCACTGATAATGATATGGTGAGATTGGCTCTCCTAGGACTTCCCAAGAGTTGGCAGAGTTATCAAGACTCTATCAATGGAAGGGAAGACCTTCCAAATTGGGAATGAATGTGGTCGGATTAGGTGCAAGAGGAGCTTAGACGAGACACCAGAGATAGATCTTAATCTAATAATGAAGATGAAGAATATTTTTATTTTGCTGCCAAGGTGAAGAAGAGGAAGGGGAATAAATTCCATTCCAAATCCGAGTCCAAAAATGGCAAGAATCAGAACATGTCCAAGGTGAAGTGTTTTCATTGTCATGACCATGGGCATTATGCTACTAACTGTCCACAAAAGAAGAAGAAAAATAAGGCTGGAGGATCTGCAGTTGGTAAGGCTTTGGACTCACAATTTGAGCTTGAATTCTCATTGATTGCATGCATGGTGTGAAGTGCATTGGGATCTGTGTGGTATTTGGATAGTGGCACTTCCTTTCACATGATGGGAGACAAGGAAATTTTTAGTAGCTTGGAGGAGAAGGATCTCCCTATGCATATTGAAATAGGTGATGATGTGTGGTAGAGTGCTACTAGGATTGGTACCATTACCTTCCATAGGTAGTTCGATAAACCCTTTCAGTTAAAATATGTAATGCATGTACCAAGTTTGAAGAAAAATTTAGTCTGAGTTGCAATGTTGGAGGATAGAGGCTATGATGTTGTTTTTAGTGAAGGAAAAGGCTTCATGCGATGCAAAAAAAATAGGACAAGCCAAGAGGATGAGGATTCAAGTTAGGAATCTCTACAAGCTAGAGGTAGGTGGTTGTGCAACAATGATGAGAAAGGCGGAAAAAGTGGTGAGCCAGGATGAGGGCGAATTATGGCACAAGATATTGGGCCATCTTCACCATGGAGCCCTCAAATTCATTCAATATATTTCTAATGGTCTTCCTACGAGTACACTTACGCAATCAGACACATGCAAGGGATGTACTATGGGAGAATATGTAAAGGAAAACTTTCATGAGAAGGAGAATTGAGCTTTGAGGATCCTTGAGAGAGTTCACATAGACATGTGTGGACAATTCTATGTTTCTTCGATAACAAAACATAAGTACTACATGATATTTTTTTATGACTTTTCTCGTAAGTGTTGGATCTTCTTCATACAGAAGAAAGATCATACATTCTCTAACTTTTTTGAGTTTAAGGCACCGGTGGATAAATATTTGGGGAAGCAAGTGAAGTGATCCAAGCGGATATTGGTGGCCACATGCCTATTCCACTTGGGGCCCCACCATTGTCTCTTTCAGTTTTTTAGTTTCAGTATAACTTACTATCTTTAGTAGTTTTTCGGGTCCTGAACTTCCAAAGCTGTTTTGATGCCCTAAACAATGTTTTTTGGGCATCATTTTTGCGGCAAATATGATTCCACTCCAGAATCGGTACTCACAACAATAGTTGTAGAACTCGGATAGATCTTTCTAATGATGTATCATGTGCGTAAAACGAACATTGTATGCCAAATTTATGTCCCCAGGAAGTTGAAACACCAATTTACCCAAACGTGGCCCATATTTTTGGAGCTTCATCTCCTAGGGTTAGGTTTTTTGACATTTAGGGTTTTCCATTGTTTCTAAATAATAAATAGGCCCTCGAGCCTCATTGTAACTCAGTTTAGAGGCTTGTAGCAGCCACATCTCTTCTTAGAGATAAGCTACTAGTGCCCTAGCTAGTTTATTTCCATTATGTTTGTAAGAAAATATCAGTTCATTGATATTAATGAAATGAAGTGTTATTTATACTTTATCTTTGTATTTATGGCTATATGTGTATTCGGTTTCATTCCTGCATAAATACGTATCAGTGGTATCAGAGCGGTCTGCTTTTTCTTGATCCTTCTTTGCATGTCCCCAACGAGGTTGGGGTATAAGGAGTTAGGGCTCGATCTGGTGGAACCTTTGCAATATCAACCTTGCAAACCCCGACAGAAGCCTATGGGGAATGAAAAGAAAGATGAGGGAGCAGGAGATCCTATATAACTATTGATCAAGAAGGCCCGTAAAAAACAAAGGAATGCGATGATGGATAGCTTTGCCCAGAACATTCAATGACTACCCACCGGCAGAGCATCTGCATTCAACAACCACTCTGGAGGCACGACTCCCTTTAAGGTACAAGTAAACTTTGAAATTTCCATATTTGAGGGTCAAATAGATGCAAATTCCGTAGATAGATGGTTGAATCTATTAGAAGGATATTTATCGGTTCATGACTTTTCCGACCGAGAAAAGATTATTTTTTCACTCCTCAAAGCTACCCCCCATGTCAAGGACTAGTGGGAAACCTACTGTGAGACAAAGGATGAGACAAAACCCTCTTTGTTCTTAGTCGTACCCACTTGGAATTATTTCCGAGATCCTATCAAGGAACAATACTATCCCGTAAGGAGCTATGAGGACACATCGAAAATAAAAAACCCATAGTGTAATAATTCAAGTCAGGAACACATGAAAATTTACAAGTTCTTAAAACTATATACCATTATAAATTGAAACAATTTCATGTAAATGCCAGACTATATCCAAGATTAGTTTAAATAGAAGTAAATGAGTATTTCCATTGAATTGAATTTATAAGTCGACCTGTAGGTATAATACGGTATAATACTTCTCGTGAAATCATCCTTCCTGAATCTGTGTAAAGTGCTTTTTGAAACATAATACCTATCTTTGAAGACTGGAATTGTAATCTTATGTTAAATAATAATTGTTGTAAAACACTGTTGGATATATAATACCTATGTTTCAAGACAAGAATTGTAATTATATGTGAAAGAATATTTGTTGAAGAATTATTTCTATAAATTAGGAAGATTGTGATCAAAGAAATTTTCCTAGGAAACAAATTAATTGAACGAAAGATTGTACATCGATGCATTTCATTGCAAGGAAATGATTAAATTTAAGATCCTTTGATTTTGAAAAAGAAAACCATGAAATGGGCCTTAAATTTTATCAAATAAACCTTGTATATTTCCTTATCAATTCTTAGCTATTGTTTAATGGAATTATCAGTAGATAACTAGAATAAATATCATTAAATGTTATAATAGCTTTTGTTATCAGGGTAACCATATTAATTAATAAATACTAGGTGTTGACAAACTACATACAACTACTTACATGTTGATAACAGTAATCCAGAAGTAACAGAGAGTCCAGAATCAGGTGACCTCCTTAATACCATAGTATTTCCACCTATTCACCATATGGGTACATTTCCTGAATTAAAAGAAAACCATATAAGTTGATACTTGATCACCAAACCACAGATCATCCACGTGTGCAACTGCAACGTAGTTCACATGCCACTAACGGCTACAAGCAATTTTGTAGTGGAACCCTCGGCATCAATTCGATACCACTCAGCAACCTATCAATACTTTAACACCACTATAAAAAAAAAATTAAGTTCAATACTTTAACACCACTCTGAAAAAATATAAGTTCTACTGTGTAATTGAAATGGAAATGTGGTATTTAACCTAAATGTTAAAACTATTGATACTAGTCATGGTCAATAGGTTAAACGAGTTAGTGCAGTCAATCAACAAATTATATTATTTATCCTATGAGTTAATATTAAGAAATGATGATTGAATGCATCATTAAAAACCTTGGACCTTTTGGGTTTGATAGGCATACATTTTTGTTTAATTTTGACAAAAATTGAAAAAGTGGAGTAAAGGTTTGTTATTTTCAATACTATCAGTTAAATAGAGGGAATAAGAAACATCAACAATATATGTTTGTAGTAATATTGAACTATATAATAACACATCTGGACTAAACTCTAACTTATTGTGACATTTGGATGGATAATTATCACACATAGAAATTGGCTAGATCTAGATTCTCCAACACTTTCAAGTTAATTGTAACAAAAAAAAAAACTAAAATGAGTAGCTATGAATACAATTTAAAAAAAAATTAGATAGTAGAATTTCCTTTTCCTTTTATTTTCTTCCATATCTTGTATTCTCTAAATTGATTCAAATTTTTCTTTTCACTGTAGGTTCTAAGCTTTAAGTTTTTCATTTTCTGGTGCAGGTCATCCATTATTCCAAAATGTGCATGCATATCATCTATCTCTTCAAAAAATGGTTTGTATGTGGACTGTTTCCACATGTATCTTTTTTATGTCTTCAAAAATCCAATACCTCAAAACATCATGAATGTTTTCATCATCCATATTGTCTTCAATATTCATTTCTACAACTTCTATGCAAACTTTATCAAGACATGGTGTTGAAAGCCATTAGTCTCTTATTTTTTGTGCTTTAAAGAGGTTTTCTTCCACTTGGTTTTGTTGCATCATATGCAACAATTCATCACTAGGTAACAAATATTCATCAACCTTAAAATTAACAAATTCATGAGGATATTTATCTGGATTCACCCAATCTTCACCATATCTTGATCCACTTGTAGTTGTGAATAGTGAGATTCAAAAGCATCTATGTACTCCTCCTCTGATTCTTGTGCAAACTTATCACAGTCATTCCACTTATATTGTTCACCTTCAATGCTACCCCTTACACCAAAATTCCTTTCAAGGATATCCTAGGCCTCCTTGGTTTTCTTTGCATTTGTAATTGTGGAAATAGACTTAGCTGTGTTACTAACCCAAAAATTAGTAAAAATTCCATAATATATAAGAAATTAAATATTAATTTTTGTATTGCACTTCCATATATTTAACCAAAAGCATTGTTTGGTCTGTGACCATTAATCCCTGCTACATTCAAACTTTACAAATGGAGATATTCCATTGGGCTAATTTTCTAGACATATGGTATACATTAACACTGCGTACTAAACGAAAATCTTGTAAAATTATTTTGTTGCCCATATTTCCAAAACCAAATATGGCACTTTAATTAAATTAATAAAAAATACAACTCTTCTTATATTAATAAAAAAAATAAACACTTTGTAAAACAAATCAGAAAAATACCACACATATATTTAATGTCAATAATTCTTTATTTCGAGACTTTTAAGTCCTATATTCAAAATTACAAATATATGCTGACATTAATCATTAAATGTCATTTTTTTAGGGACATATTGATTGTAAATAAAATGGAGAATTTATTTCTTTTAAACAATATCCAACAGACCACTCTCATTGTGGTCACGGTAGTCTGGAATGGTAGCCAACTCCAATGGTCTCTCACATACATCCATGGAGTGATCTCGCTGTAGATCCTAGTTGACAATGTTTGATTTCTCTTTACTAGAATGATATGAAAGCAAGGCTTGCAGTTCTAGTTTTGAGATTAGCACATTAACCCTAATAATATCGCTCCCATCATGCACACACTTAGCTGAAGGAAGGAAAGTACTCATAGATTTTACACTGATATTTCTACCAATACCAATGCTTATAGCCTCCAATAAAACCACGTCTTTACGTGTTCCTAAAGAGAAGAAAAATTAGGAATAGGTTGTTGTTGATAAAGTGGCTCAAAACCCAAATTCAAGTCTAGTGAAAGAGATAAAGAGGAAGTATTGAGAATATGAATAGTTATTTGTTACATAAGCAAGCCATGTTTATTTCTCAAAGGAGAACGTACATTTTGGAATGAGACACACAATCCAATTTTAATATATTTCTTTCCACTGGTTAAAAACAATAATAAATAATTATGTAATGAAAAACCTAGGTGGAAAAATTAACAATAATTTAAGATTTATAAAAATGAGATTTGTTTCTCTTGGTTTTCACTATTTAGGGTTTCCCTAGCTACTGCACCTCTGCTAGCTCGAATTTGATTGATAGATTCAAATAAAATACTATTTCAGTCTAATCCCAGACTCAATTTCATGATTTCACAACCAATGACTAGTTTTTGTTGATCAAGATTTCTTGGCAGGTATGTTTTGTTTGCTCAAGCTCACCTTTTGACCGATGTATTGTAGGAGGTGTCCCAGATATGGAGCAAGGCTCCCTTTCCTAAAAAAATTTCCTCTATTAATTGTTCCATGGAGGAGGCAGATTCATTCATATCCCTCAGCCCTACTACATGCTTAAAAATCATGAGGGCCTTCTTCCCCATTCCCACCCACACCCCCACCCCCACCCCCAAAAAATCATGAGGGCCTTCTTCACCACCCCCATCCCCACCCCCAAAAAATAAATCCCTGCTATGGAACTCTCTTCATCATATCCATGCAAGAGAGCCTTACCCCCTCACAAAAATAATTCGTTAGTAATTTTATGAGTTTTTTGTTGAATCCAAAATATGTTGAACCCTAGATAAAAAAAAAATGGGCCCCTCAGATTTAATGTATGGTAGCTTTATTTGGAGTAGGAACCGATTTCTACGTCATTTAATTTTCAGTAAAATGGAAAGAGGTTTTATTTTTAGATCAACGTCATATTTTATAGGCTCCATAGGCATGTTTATCACTCCATGGACTCTTGATTTCAATTGAGATTCTTATATTACTATCATCCTAATGTATGTCTGACTGCCACATCTCGATATTCATATTTGGGGGGATGTTGCACTAAAAATACATTGGAAACAATTAGGGTTGCTATCTGGATAAAGAAAAAGCAAAATGAGGTAAGTTTTCTTATGCTTGTATGTTTGTTTAAGTGAACCTCAATGAAGGTTCACAAGAGGCCCTAAAGATAAATCTAGGAGAGTGGAGCCATATCTAGTAATATGACTATGAGGATATTCTCTTCAAGCGCATTGTTTGTCATTCTCATAGGCACTTTACAAAAAAATACCCCCAAGAAAAAAAATAACAACAAGCCCAAGTCCCTATTTCTAAATAATCTATTTTCCAAAGAGCACAAAAGCTAAGAAGGAACCAACAAAACAAGGTTGCAACCCTAAAGAAATATGCTGAAGAAAATATAATGTTGGAACCTTCCCCCAACAAAAACTCTTTTGAGGCTCTTCAAAATCTAGAACAAGATGAATATCCCCATACAGATGAAACCCTAAATGAGGATCATGGAAATATAGAAGTTTAGGTGAAAAGATAAAATCAAGCTGCTTTACAAGTCAACCCTCCATATTCAAATTCATATTTTTGAGAAAAGAGCATTGGAACCACTCCCTCATCTATGGTGGAGATAAATAAGTCTAATACAAATTTTTACAAGAAAGTTATGGAAAATAGGGAAGCTCATGCAAAATAGTGCAAGGGAGACACTAAAAATACCTTCTCCTAGAGTGCAGTGCAACCACCTCTTATAAGAGGCATGAAATCACTAAAGAGAAGTGAGAATGTGAAAAGGATTCAAAATTGAATTCTGGATCCCAAACCCTAGCAAAATCCCTACTCCAAAAGCCTCCGAGATAGCTCAATGTTCCATTTTTTCATACTCTTATGCTCACAATATGTAATAATTTACACTTGTAAGCATGTAGAAGGACACAATTGTAGTAATTGTGAAAAATACCGGATTTGTCTCCCATGAATTTAGTCATTACATTAGCAGGAAATTCTAGGGAAAATGGAAATATAGTGAATTCTCCATCTGTTTTTTATGACTAAGCACAAATTTAATAAAACCACTACTCATATATGTAAAACAAAAAAAGAGGAAAAATGAAAAAAATTATGGTGAGAGATAAATATCAATGATCCAATATTTTATATGTCAATGAATATTCCCTCAATCTCTAATCCTAACTATCTATTTATTAAAAAATCAAAATTCTTCAAGGCCTATTCCAAAATAGACCACATGTATCGATGAAAATATATGTTAACTAGTGAATTGATATATTGTTTAGAATGTTAATGATATTTAAATGTGTGTAAAGATATGGATGAATATTCTAAGTAAACTTAATAGTGGATACAGATGACTTCTCCTACTAATAAATTCCCTTATGTAATGAGTTGGAAATGCTATTCATCCCAAAAGTTACAAGTTATTACAAGAGAAAGCCACACTAAAAAAAAAAAGCATGTATTAGGACAAGTAATTTTTATTGTCTTGTGATGATAAGGCCACCACCATGTTTAAATGGGATGGATTTGGCACATTGGTTCGCTCCTAACCAGAATATAAGTGTAGCTAGAAATATTGAAGTTATTATGGTCTCACCTTTGGTATTATCTATATTGGTATTCATATTAGTGTTGATTTAGATTAACCATTCTTAGAGAAGTCTATTTTATGTACATAACATTCAAAATTACATTTCAATTATGTGCACTCATTAAAGTACTATTCATCCCAATTGGACTTATTATAGGTGGTTGGGAGAGGAATTCTTGTTATAATCCCCACTAGGGTTTACAATTGAAGTTGTAATTTCCCTTCAAGATCTCTCTGGTCTACCATAGAAGGGGATTCAATTATTTTCCATGCAAGTGAAAATTGAAATGAAAAATTAGTTGGAATTTTTCAATTGAAGGGTAAGGAAACTCTTAATAATGTGTTCTACTTGTCAATATTTTTATGTATTTTTTTCTTTTATTTAATAGTAATTTTTCAATATACCATGGCAATTAAAAATAAAATAATGTTAACACTTTTTCCTCATATCATGATAGTTAAAAATAAAAATAAAGTATGACCATTTTTTATACAATAGAATACTATTTTTATGGATCTCATCCATGCATGTAACATGTATTTATTACTATTACATCTTATTTGTGGGCATTTAAATCCAAAATTTTTTGTTGCAATTAATCTTCTTGTTACTCACATACCGCAAACAATTCCAATTTAAATCAGTGTCCCATCCTCTTGCTACTTGGATTTACAAATGATACCTAGGAATCTTTCATTGAATCAACTTGCTTGAATTTACTACCTTCTTTATTTTCTTACATTTACTACTACTCCACTTGTTTGGATTTAAGAATATCATCTCCATTTTCTTTCTTACTCCTACTTAATATTAAGACATGACAATGAGAATCACAAATAAAAATTTACACAATGTAGGTACAAAAAAGTAACGTTATTTGTATTTTATTTTTTATATGGTGTTTTTCATCATAAATAACATGTGCACTAATCATTACGACTATAATTATTATGCCAAAAAATTCTCGGAAGTTATATTTCTTTACGGAAATGTTTTTTTTTGAAGGTCTTAATTTTTTCTTTTGTTGAACATTGGAGTGAGGTCAATGAAGTAATAATAAATTTTGATTTCCCTTGGAAACCTCATTGTAATTTTATGAACAATTCAAAAAATTACTATTTAATAAAGACAAATAGTTTCATTGTAGAACAAATTTATTTTTTCTTAAGAATGACATCCAGGAAAGACTAAATGCTTGTATGCATTTCCCTAATTATGATTCCTACATAGATTATAAGTAAATGGTCCAATCAATGATCTCTCTCCATATGATTCCAATATATAATATAATCTAATGGTCCTATTAAATGTTAGCATTGATGGGTGTTGCAATGTTGCAAATGTGTTGTTGGTTGGCATTGATGTCAACTTGGTAGCTTGGGCTGTTGGTGAGTCGGTTATGCATGCGTATGTATGGTTGTGGGTGGCTTGTGTATATATGGTTGCAGGAGGACCAATGTAGGAGATGTATTTCTCATTGAGGGTCTTAAGAAAAATATTCTAAGTATGATCCAAATGGTGGACGGATGTAAGGAAGTGTTCCTGAACTCCAAAGTTTTCTTCATCCGAAAAGAAGGATCAAAGAAAGTGATAGCTAAAGGAGTCAAGACACCTGAAAATAATTATGTATTGAAGGGAAGAGTAGGCATAGACAAGAGATCAAAGAAGTATTGTTCATCTTCAGATTCAGAGTAGAAGATATCATCACTTATTGTAATATGGTCTTGCATGATATATATTTTAGACAACAAAATGAATGTGAGGCATTCATTGGCTGAGGGGGAGTATATGGCACATCTCGTTTTTCATGAAGTTAGGATGTGATGTTAATGACACTTATTTGTTTGATTGTGATTTCTTAATGACTTATTTTTTCTGTTGATGTTGTTTTTTATTAAGGTTATTGTGATCAAGATATTTTATGTTGTGATGAGTGTATATGGCACATGATGATGGTGAGCACTGCATATGCTTCCAATATTTCAGTGGTTTTGATGGCATTATGGTTCCTTGGAGGAGTTTACTAGATGATCGATTCTATGTGCTTATTTGGAATATGTTTGTTGCAAGAGCTTGCATTTTGGTTGTGTGTGGATAATGTGCTACATATGCAGTTTGGTTGTATCATGCATTTTGGATTGATGACTTTATGTATGTGTTGGTGGCATGGAAATTAGTATGATGATGGTACATGAAGCTTATATTTATGAATATTTGTTTTCTCCATATGATTATTATTGTTATTTTTATGTATTAATATAAATAGATGATATTTTGAGTTGATTGGTGTGTTATATTTTTTATTCATGATGTTACTGCTACATGTTATTGTTGTTGCGCTCTGTATTATTATGTGTTTTTTATTGCTACTGACGAGATCTTGATTTATGGCTGATGATTCGGGGATGAGGATAGATGTCTCTTATGTTATTGATATTATCTTGCTAGCATGAAGAGGACATGTTGTAGATGATTGCACCATGTACTTTGATTATGGAATTGTATTAGACATGTATTGATGACAAGGGGTTTTTGATAGCTATGTATAAGACAATCTCATTATTATATGTTTCATGCATAACGATTGAGAGCCACGTTTGACATATGTGCACAATGTGTTGTGAGAGTTAGTGCAACTATGTATGGCTTACTAGTAATGGTAGTACAATCATGTATTTAATGTATTATTCATGTATACTCTCACATTTATCATGGAGAGACTATATAGAGTAATAGTTCAGCCATATGTATGGGCTTATGTTCTCATTGTACAACCATGTATAGTAATTTTCTAAGGCATGTAATAGGTCTGCGAAAACCTATACTTTGTTGCATATCATTTGTTGATATTCATTGGTCCATGTGGAGTAACCTCTTGCATATGGGAAGGACGCATTGGAAGCTATATATATATATATATAATTATACATTCAACCATGGATATCATTGCATTCAATGGAGTATGGTTGGTCATATAGTTGAGACATGTCATCATCTATTTTTTACTACCATGTCTACTTTAGAGAGATGTTACTTCTAGATAGTTATTGTTGGTGTTGATATAAGTTTTCTGCTCCTCGAGATTGTGGAGAGGATGTATTTGATGTTGTTGTTTCAAAGTTGGTTGGATATATGATGTTGTTGGTATGAAGTTTATGAAATATTTTGTTGATGCTATATGCTAGTGATTTGATATGTTGTTACTATTATGAAATTGATTATGCCGTTGTTGCTTCAAGAGAGATGACACATGTTTCAATAATTGCTACTGCTATTTATTATCATGTTTCCTTGGGGGTGAGAGAGTTTATTATTGTTTTCGATATGAGATATATACTACTGCTCTAGTTTGTCATTGATTGGGCATAGTTTTTGTCCAAGGGGATTTTATTGCACATGATTTTTAATTATGTGGGGGGGTGTTGTTTTTATTCTTAGCATCCAGTCTTGCACTCCACAACTCATCACCTGGATATGATATTGAGTGGACTATATGTTTTCGTTTATGGATCCCATTTCATGGGGGGAGCATATAACATTTGTCCTTGAAATATTTATCCCTTTTCCACTAATTTAAAAGGGGTCAATGTCAGGATGTTGATCAGTTTTCAGATGATAATTTTAAAAGATTTTTTCAACTAGGATTTCCATAAATGCCAAAGGGAGAGATTGTTGGCGTTAATGTGTGTTTCACTATTGCAGATGTGCTGTTGGTGGGAATTTATGTCAACCTATTTTTTTTGGCTGCAGCTAAGCTCGTTATACATGTGTGTCTATAGATGCAAGGGGATTGTGTATGGATGATGTTTAAACAGTCCTTGGCATGTATACTAGCTTGAACTAGCTTAGATATGTGATGATATTCTTGATCATGTTGTTGCATACCAGTCTTGGTGGCTGCTACAGGATTTAGAGTTCTGGAGCCTTTTTTATTAGGTCTCCATGTCTCATATTAGGTCTCTCATGTTAATGATGTTATACATTAGGCTTGGACAGGATCTACAAGTTTTAGTGAATTATTGAGATGGTTTTACATGTGTTGGAGGAGTTATGTCATGTTTTGGAGTTGCATACATATGAAAGGGTTTTTATGGAGAAGTTTGATGGCCCAAGTGTTAGTATGGTTATTAATTGGCATCCAATTCAACCTTGTTTGACTTATGCTGATGATAGTGATGTGGTAGTGACTTGGTGAAGTGTTGAGGAGGTGTTAGTGACTTCTAGAGGTCTTAAAAATGTTTATCAATATTTGGAAGAAATTTGGGTAGGTTATGATCCCAAGAAATATGATTTTTACGATACGCTACCCTGGTCACATGGATGATGGGTCATTAGAGCAACTGAGAGTCTATAGTCATTGGGGAGCAAGCATGTGCATGCAAATGACTGAGTTTAGTCTGTGTGGTGCGTGCGAGGGAGTTTTTTCACGATATTTTCTTTGTATTTCTTGCTTAACTCAACTAATTTTGGTATTGCAGTGAAGCTTATGATTGAAAATTTTCGGCATATGGTCGAAAAAGGTAAAATAGCCTTTACAAGTTGATTAAAGTTGAAGATATCAAAAGGCTAGTGGAGTAAGTGATTTGATTTGGTTAAGAAGCATGTCTCATATAAATATGAAGTGTGTGAGAAGAATTTTTGAGTGGTCCACAATCTGTAGCATTTATTGAGTTAATCATCACAAAAAAATGATAAATAGAGGAAGGATTTTAGCCAATTTCATTGGTTCTCTTGAGAGTCTGTGAGTATGTCACTGCGAGGGAATTGTGAGTGAGTAGAGATTGCAGTAGTTACTTACATATTATTGCAGTGACATATCATAATTTTGTATGCAGAATTAAAAGAGTGATTTGAGAAGTAAATTCAGATTTTATGTGTTGCCGAGTGGAGAGGAATTGGTAAGTTATGGTTTGTTGGAAAGCATTGAAATTGTGTGAGAACATGAGAATAATTTCTATCCTTCGAGTCATATTTTTGGTTCATATTTTATGTGTATAATGGTGGTGTTTTTTGGTTGTTCATGTTGAGCGAATTGAGAATCCAGTATGAAAAATTTATGAAATGAGATTCGCATGGAGGAAGTGAAGGCATGGAGGCTTCAAAGAAGATAGTGATTTAGTGAATTTTGTAGAATGAGGGGATTTATCCATATAATAGGAGTTGGATAGTCCAATGGTAGTTAGCCAAGGATCGTTGGTCGTGGCAGCTTCCAGCGGATAGATTTTGAGAGATCTGTGAGAGCAGCAGTTTTTCTATCTTATAGGTAACTTCATACTTTGAAGGAAGCCAATTATTTTGTATTATAGGTGTAAGCTAATCCATTTAAAAAAAATTCACTATATTAATAGAAGAATCGAGAAATGTAGAAATAGTAGGGTGGTTTTCTCCTAAAAGGTTTTCCACTAGAAATACTTGTGTTCTTATGTGTGCATGTTTATATTGATATTTCTCATGGTTATTATGCTTTGAGTTTATTTCTACTTACATGTTTGGATAATTTAATTTTATGGATGTGTGTTGTAATTTGATAATCCGGCAAAAAGATTTAAAATTGATGTAAAGGCCATCACTACTGATTCACCCCCCTTCTCAACAATGATATAGTATCCAAATTGAAATTCCTTCCCTCTTATTCTTACATAGATTGTGATACTAGTTATCTAATGCATATATGTGTACCTTTTTAAGTGTACATAAAGTTGTAATCGAAAACTGGCACCAAAATTGTTAAAAGGCATGTTCACAAGACCTTGTGTATCTAAGTGATCTCAAGCTAAATCCCCTATGACATATCTCAGCAGTTGAACTTCAAGAAAAAAAGTGTGCATGGAGTTGTGGTATAAATATCAGATTCTTCATTGATGTATGCAAAAATTCACATGGTAACAAGTGTGTTGTGCAAGTTAGGAATGAAATTTTAAATTCATTTTCATTTTCAAATGAAAAGAATAATTGATTCTAAATTATCAATATTGAAATGTTTCCCTTTTTCAAGTAAAAAAATCATATCCTACAATCAGATATATATATATATATATATATATATATATATATTCATAAATTTTGAACTCTTTTCTGACTTGCCACTACAGGAAATAGCCGAAATACTTATCTTCATTTGATTCAAAATTTTAAAATATGAGAGAATGCTCAAAGCTCTAAAAGGAAAAACATAGATTCTAAATCTTTGGCCACTAGGGTTTTTCTCATCGTGAAAATTGTTCAGATAAAACATAAGAAAAAAACCTAAAGATAAAGGAGCTAAGAAGCATTCATGTCAATTTATTTGAATCATTAGCTTCAACAAGTATGTTATGCTTATTATTACCTATGGAACAACTTGGATCGAGAGGAATGCTGATACCCTTTTTTTCATTAGCCTCTCATCCATTTCTATCAAATTTCACTACATTTTATGGAAACTCAAGATGGTCTATTGCAATCAAATGTCACTACATTAGATTCAAGGTCAAGATTATATCTTCCTTGATTTCATTAATTTCTACAATCACCCTCACCAACAGAAACTTCAAATGTTAGTACATGTCCATGGTGTACATGTATGTATTGTAATAATATCTATTTTGTCCCACATTAGGAACTTCTTATACCACTTATGTAAGAACCTATATATCCATACGACTGTTTCTCCCATTGACTAGTTCCTTTTGGACCTGAATGATTTACTCCTATAATATTTGGGGGCCCAAATTTCTATGTTGTGTGGCTAAAATTTCAACTTGAGTCTAAGATATAGATCAAAATATTTTTTCATAGTAGGAAATACCCCAGTCCACTTTAGGCAATTTTTCAGGCATTTCTAGAGAATAGAAGGAGAAGAGAAAAGTGGATTAAAAGGAGGAAATTAGAGTTGTGGTGGGGAAATTCCTTGACATAAAATACAATACACATTGTGTTGTGTAGGAGCAGCTAGATTACCAATAGAAAATATAATGGAAACCTCTATAGGAAATAGATAATTATGATTGAAAACAAGAATGAAGAAAATCATTTCATATGTAGGTCATATTCAACAACTGGACCTTGGATATGAATTACCAAATTTATAGATAAAATGAGAACTCTAGACAAAATGCTTGAAAAAAACATCAGGGCCCACTCCGTTGGCCATGCAGTGGTCATTTAGCCCCAAAATAGCTGAGGATTAGAGGCCCAACGCATGGCCAAAAACGTAGGCCTGATCGCCCCTCCTCTAGTTGTCCAACGCCATGTTGGCCGAGAGCAGATTCTGGGAATAACTAGAAATCGACCCTTGGTTGGTGGAGGGTCGATTCCTAGAATCGACTGTCCGCTAGCCAAGGGTCGAAAGGTTGTCATAAGGCCACCGAAGTAGGCCTCGAGGCCCCTTTTTTGGACCTACAAACCTTGACTAGTGCATGGATAATTCCCAGAATCGGCCTCCACCAGCCGTGGGACTGGAGGAGCAATTTTTTTTTTTTTTTAATTAATTAATTTTTTTTAAATTTTGTTATGATTTCCTTTTTAAATTTTATTTAATTGAATATTTTAATTGATTTTTATTTTTATTTCAATATTTTATTTTAATAGTTTTTTTATTTCAATTTCTCTTAATGTTTTTTTTTTAAGTTTTTTTTTTTCAATGTTTTTTTTTTTGTTTAATTTACTATTTTTTATAAATAAAAAATTAATTGTATATATATATATATATATATATATATATATATATATATATATATATATATATATATATATATATATATATATATATATATATATATATATATATTACTTACAATTTCCTATGGATCATGTTTTTGAAAAAAGAAAAATATTGAATGTCATAATATTTGCATATAAAATTAATAAAAAATTTATAAAATTTGTTATTTTTCTAACTTTTTTATTCAAAATTTTCATAAAAATCGTTTATTTAAAATCTCATTTTCAGGGAAAATGTAGCGAAGCACGTATTTTTTTAATTATATCTATATGAAAAATGCCTATCTTTTGTCAAATGTTTAAAATTATTATTTTTAGTGACAATTTTTTTATGAGTATTGAAGTATCAATTAACCATATATAAATATATAAAATTTCTATCCTCAAAATACTATATATATATATATCTACATATATATATATATATATATATATTTTAAACTTTCGAAAAAAAAATCATTGAAAAAAACATTGCAAAGGAAAACAAAAAATGCAAGTATGGAAATTTGCTAAAAACAGACATCTTAAGACAGAAAATAAGAAGATGAATAAGACAACTTGAAAAATGGTTAAATCATCAACATTCAAAAAAAAATTTGCATACTTAGGATATAAGAAAATTTAAAGTGTTAAAAATATGCCTAAAAAAAGGCTGATGCTACTTTCAAAATCCGCATCAAAATCACCAACATTTAAAAAAATTATCCATACTTCATGTATCAAAAAAAATTAAAATGATAAAAATAATCCCCCCAATAAAATGGTTGATGTTGCATAAACACTTTTCAAAATTGACATGAAAATCACTAACATTTAAAAAAAAGTGTGTAGACTTAATACATAAGAAAATTTAAAGTGTCAAAAATATTCTAAAAAATATATATTCTAAATCAATGCTTTTCAAAATCGGATGATTTTTTACAACTCTAAAAAATGGGAACTTTGGATGGTACCCATTTGATAGGTAACTATGTTGGATTTTCTATAAAGTGACGAATAGCTCAATTCATTCGCTAGCCAAGAGGGTGGAGAAACACCTTCCAATACTAGAGATATGCATCCATGAGGAAAAAAATGTGGTAAGGGAGGATGAAAAATATGGTAAGAGCCAGGAAACATCATGGACAGGGTAAATTTTCCTTCCTATACTTCTATTAGAAATTCCACCATTGCAAATTAAAAACGCATTAAACCATGTTGGAGCAAGGGGACAAAATGGCTATCTTAGAGAGCCTAGTAGGAAGGAGAGTCAAAGACATAGAAGACATAAACCTTTATCAAAAGTGATATAGCCATTCTCCACCACTAACCATTCTAAATAAAGTTCTTCCATATTTTAGAATTGTATCCATGATGAAATTTGCAGTGAATGTAGGCTATTGGATGCCAAGTGGGTGAAGATACCTTGTCGGCCTGGCTTTCCCATGAGAATAGTACTATCTACTATGAAATCTATTGATAACCTATTAGAGTTTTCCATATTTAAATTGACAGAAGATTGTAATGAATTCCAATAAGTCTGTATAGATGATGGACTATGGTGGTTTCTTGTATAAGTTGCATGGATTACTTATAGGCTTTATGGGTTGTGTTTCCTTGTCCCTGTTGTGCATGAGCTGGTGGGATGGAAGTAGTGTGCCATTCTTTTTTATACATTGTCAACCCATATGTGGATGAAAATATCAAAATTTTAAAATGAATCCATCCCTTCAAATTGAAATTTAACCCTTCTATTTAAATTTGATCATCGCTTACCACCAAGGTTCAATTCCCACAAGTTATCCTTTGACGTCATTTTGAGTATACTGTTGTAATGACTAAGGGGGGCATAAATGAGTAAAAATAGTAAATATGGTTTCGATTTTGGTTAATAATATGTGTTTAATTTTATTATAAATTAGAGTTATGCATGGAAGAGACATGTTGCTACATGAATAAGAAGAATATTGTTGAAATAGCGAGCTCGAAAAACTTTGCGCGAGAGAAAATTGGAGTATTTTGTAGGAAACATTGAGGGAAAAATAAACCAATAAGCTCAAAACAACTTGCATGGAAGAAACTTGGATTAAATTATTTTACAAATATTGGAGGTAAAGTTCAACCATTAACCTCAAAAAATTGGCATGGACGAAGTTGAGAGAAAACTAGAGGCAAAGGTCAATCAAAAAGCTCAAAATAATGAAAATGGGAGAAACTTGGAGAAAATTCTTGGAAACTCCTTACAGATAATGATCAAGAAAAAAATGCATCTATAGCCATATCATAAAATTTATGATGATTTAGAAAACATATCATGCATTTCTTCGTCATTTAAACGTTACTGTTTGCGAGATATAATTTCCTAGATTTTATAAATTAAATATCTTTGTATGGCAACTATTGAATCATTTCTATATGGTCAACTATTTTTTCTTTTAAATAACATAAATTCTCATTTCAAACATAATAATGTTTCAATGGTTTTGTGAATTTTTCATGCAGAGTTGCAATATGTGCAGACCTTGTCAAAGGGAAACATATGTGCTTTTGGAGGAATGTGTACCTTACTTCATGTTAAAATTTTTTGTTTTTAAGTGATTTCAAATTTTTTGTCAAGCTTAAGTATATTATTTTTGAGGCATGTGCACCTTAATTCATTTTCAAAAATTGGGGTTTTAAATTATTTGAAATTATTTTTTTGGGTTTTTCCTTTAACAGTGGATTCAATTCTTTATGTTATTAAGACATAAGTACTTTAAGTTATTAAGGGATGAGTTTTAAATCTTATTAAGATAATTTTCTAATATTATCTTGATTTGAGATGAAATCCCACCATTAAATAGTTTTAGCTTTGATCATTGCATTGAGAGGCACTTTACAACCCAATATGGGGGAGATATTCAAGCATAATGTAAGTCTGCCAACATTTTTTAAATGTTCGAAAAAATATATATAGAAAAAAAAATAAAACAAAAATAAATTTAAAATTCATATGCTTTAATTAATATTCAAATTAAAACATATATAAATGTAAAATGTAAAATATGAACTACTAAATGTAAAATCTAAGGCATAGAGCTACCAATTTTATCAGAAAAAATTGGCTTGTCTATAATGTAAAGTTATCATACTATTGGTTCTTTAACATGTTATTTCTTTATATATTTTTATTTGTATAATAATGAATAATATTTTTTATTATTATTACTATATATTATAATAATAATCTTCTCGATTATATGTATTATTAAATTATAACTTACATCTATTATTTATTACACAGAAGGACAATTTTTTATCAAATGGAGAGAGAGACAGAGAGAGGGATTCTAGATGGAGGGGGGTGGGGAGAAATGGAGAGGATGGAGATAGTGACTGAGCTAGAGGGTAGAGAGAGAGAGAGAGAGAGAGAGAGAGGGGGGGGGGAGATTATAGATGGAGGGGGGAGAAATGGAGAGGAGGGAGATAGTGACTGAGCTAGAGGGTAGAGAGAGAGAGAGAATGATGGGGATGGGGAAGGGGGGGATATAGGGAGGGAAATGGGAGAGAGAGAGGGAGAAAGAGATGGATATATGGTGAAATAAATATGGATTTTGAGGGGTAGAGAGACTGCAGTCGCTCCCATAGTTCCTGCAAGGGAGAGAGTGTAGTATTTTTCAGCGAGCTATGTGCCAAATACTATAATATTTAAGCCACTTTTTTAGGGCTAGTCTCCAACCACTGTCTGAAACTTAATGAGACTTTTGGAGATAAGGAATGAAGCCAAGAGAAAGCATCTAAAAAAAATCTTGATCTTGGACTTGACCTAAACAAGCCCAACAATGATAATCATTTCGTCAAACATATCATAACTATGAAATATATAGGTCTCCACAACATATCTAAGCATAGGGGTCTCATACTTATTTGAGAATCGCTAAAAAGTATTGATGCCTTGTTACATTAGCTTCATTATCATATTTTAGGTCATATATTCATTTTTAGTTGATTTATAGATAAAAACATGATGAGATCCATACATCATCATTGTCATAAAACATGCTCGTAACTAGAATATGACCAACAGAAATGGAAAGGATATTAAAACCATAAAAACCACATATAAACCAGTTATTTACTCATAAATAAAAAAGGAAAGAATCTCTTATTAACATATGCAAAATGAAACCAGGTCTAGGATTTCCACGTACTACCTGACCATATATTTGGCTTAACCAAATATTTTTTTCATCCAATCATGACTATGGCATATTAAAGAACACATCAATCAAAACCAAAATAGGGCTTCCAGAGGAAAAAACAACACTACCCTCAACCAATGATTCCACCTCACGGTCATACATCACTAGCCATCACCAGATTGGTCTATAGCCAAGTTTTCCAGGGCTCTATAGTGTTTGTTCCAACTAGGGCTTCCAGACATAGTAAATCCACCCAAGTTGTTACACAACTTCCAAATAATTTTTCCAACCAAGGCTTTCAAGAACTAATAACTCAACTGAAAACCAAAGGCACATGAGACAAAACCAGAACCAAAACGAAGGGAACCCACAACACCATGGCTATCTAGAAAATAGCAAGGCTAGGTAAAACCACTGTCAATACAAGAAATATTCCATTCCAATGAGATATCATAACGAAGAAACCACATGCATGTACCATTCATGCCAGAAATAGCAAGGAAACCAAACATTAAACTCGATATCTACAAAGTGTTCCAACTGTAGTCTTTGATTCCGATATCCTCTTGCACTTTCTTACCTTTCCTTTCCCTTTTTGATCCAAATCCCAAGTAGGACATACTCCTCTAAGAGTTCTCCAAGAAAAATCTAAGTTTCCAATAGTATGAGAGAGAGAATAGAAGAGAGTTCCCCCATAGAACTGAAAAAAATGTTACCAACTCATCCTCAGAAATATTTTTCTCAATGAGACCTCTATTTTGTTAGTTTTCCATTATTTTCCCTCATTTTCCTCCTCACATGCAACCTATGAATTTTCCCTCCCTTTTCTCTTATTTTCATAAATAAAATGCCAATAATTCCTCTTTTCCTTTCCAAATCGTTTTTCATTTCCTTTAGCCATTATAAACCAAAATTACAACCACTGGGATTTTTTTTCCACCATTTAGCTTGGAATACATGTCCTATGACCATGGTATTATACTCTTTTACATGGATCTTTTACCAGGGTTATTGTAGAACCCCCCTAGGGGGAACACTGTCCTAAGTGTTCAATGACACCGACAACTAGTAAGATTGTTGACAACCAAAACATATTTCCCTATTAGCTTTATAACTTTTCACACTAGAGTATTTATAATGGCCACTGCTGAAAAAAAATGAAAAACATATCGTTTAATGGAGCTTTATATCAAAACTCATTACGGTATTTACAATAACAATAATACATACTCATGCACATTTTCTTGAATCAAAAAATAACCATATTTTCTATGGAGCTTTTTAATATGGTTGGATACAATATTTATAATAATATACACATATGCACATTTGCTCAACCAACAAAAAAATAATATAATGCATGCATCTGCAACAAGGGAATCGAGAGGCTTAGACCTCCACACTCAAAGTAATACCAGGATTCACCTCCTTCCTAGGAAGTCCAAAATCCATTTCCAAATCCAAAGTCTGCATCCAATTTTCAATGCTACCATCCTGTGCCACTTGTCCTCTTAGTGAACAGTTATCAACTCATTGTTCCTTGGAGCACTCTCAATGTCCATCTGATTCCATATGCCAATGCACATGACAAAAAAAAAATCCATCCTTGACCTTCTCTTCTTTGATACATATTCCCTTAGGCAATCTGGTGACCCCCTTTCATGCAGTCACACAACTTCTAAGTTCCACTAGCACCCCCATCATGTGAATTCCATCCATTTTCAAGGTTTCCTCGCATTAGAAGGTCCAAAAACCAAGGAATATCCCCACCTCAAAACCAAATTACCATTCATATAATTCTCATGGAAATCAATGTACGTTATTGCATACTAGTGTCCCACAATGACCCTGGTCCTGATGTGCTTTACCAACATACTATTACATGTTCCAATTCCTTTTCCTAGCGCTGCTAGTTCGTGCAGTCATTTTCAACCATCCCAAATTGGGCATTGCGTGATTTCCTTTACCAACCACATAATTTCCATTAGATTCAAAATAAATTTAAATAACTTAAAATCATACCTCATTGGTGGTCGTCATTAAAGTACACCTGCAATTATGTTCACTTCTTGTCACAACAAGTCAAAATAGTTGTTTTATTAAATCATCATGTATAAACATATCACATCCGGTGTTGAAATTCAACAAGAAAATTTCAGCACCCATGTCTAATGCAAAAATCACCTACACTAGAGTGGAGCCCACAGGGCTAAATTTGTTGCATGTCTATTTTAGTTATCCCTTAATTAATATGGAAAATAAAATGCAATCTAGTCTCAAAATAATTTGCAATAGTTAACTGAGAGTGAAAAAATTAGTAAGCTCATGAATTTTGAGTTAGAGGTAGCTGGTGAGGCATGTAGAGTAATTCTAGTGGTAATAGAGTTCGAAGTGCAGTGGTGCATTACTTAATGGAGGTTGTAACCAGTTTAACTCAGTTAGTGATTTAAACTCAATTGTGATAGTTGTAATTGTTAGATACACTAGTGAGAGATCATGTGAAATAAATATTAATTAATTCACAATCAATGATCTCACATGAAACTAAGGATTTACTATTATTAGCTGCATGTATGTCAAACCAGTGGAGACCCAGTTGGGATCTAGGTGAAAGGAAAGTTTACTATCAGTTGTAGGACTATTGGGTTGCACCCGTGCAACCTAACACCCATTGGAGTGCAAATATTACTAGTGCAGTCATGGAAGACCAAAATTTCTATTCTTTAGGGATTGCATTCATCATGGATTTCGCAAGAAAGGCAGGTTGTCTCAAGACCGTAAATTGGCTAACTATTGGTTAATTTATGTATGACATTGTGAAAAAATTAGCTGAGTACAAGAGGGCTCTTGTGATAAGAGTTGTACGTAATTATTTCATGATTCTGTGTTGAATATACAATAAAATATAGTGGGGTTTTGAGCAACAATATTTCCTGGGAAATTATCTATGTTTTGGCTTGATTGATACTTCTTTTCTTCATGTGATTGGCGATTGTGTTTTTAATTCCAAAATATATTTGTAGAACCGATTTATTATTTAACTTTAATACATTGTTAGTTCAGATTTAATCCATGATATACATGCTTGTTGTTTTACATGGTATCAGAGCATAGGAAATCACAATTGTGAAGGAGGGATTGATTTTGTGACTGCATAGAAATCGAATTTGCAGAAATACTTTCTTGGTGGTACAGCTGATTCAGGATCGAAATGGATTTCAATGGCTTGAGGTTGGAGTATGCACTCAAGGGATTTCTTGGAAGGAAAGAATGGAGGCAATACTCGAAGACAACGACTTGAAGTAAACCATTGACAAATGTTCCTAAACTTGTCGAGACATATGGTGAAAATAATGATGCGTGGAAAAAGAAAGTGGCAAAGGTGAAGAGAATGCTATTGGAGGGAGTATGAGACCACATTGTCTAAAGCCTTCATAGGAAAGATACACCATATGAAATGTGGAAGGCTTTGCCAGATCTATTCCAGAGTAGTAGCGACCATAGGAAATTGGCACTCAAAGATAAAATTAGGAAGATCAAGATGGAGAAAGGTGCCTACATACCAAAATATATAGCAGAGTTTGCTGAATGTTAGGACGAACTCAGGATCGTTGGTATAACTATCGCTAATAATGATTTAGAGAGCTTGGCTCTCCTAGGAGTTCCCAAGAGTTGGCAGAGTTATCAAGACTCTATCAATGAAGGGTAAATCTGCCAAATTGGGAATGAATGTGGTCGGATTTGGTGCAGGAGGAGTTTAGATAGAACACCAGTGATGGATCTTCATCTAATAATGAAGATGAAGAATATTGTGCTTTGGTTGCAAAGGTGAAGAAGGGGAAGGGGAATAAATTCCATTTCAAATTCGAGTCCAAAAATGGCAAGAATCAGGACATGTCCAAGGTGAAGTGTTTTCACTGTCATGATCGTGGGAATTGTGCTACTAACTGTCCAAAAAAGAAGAATAAAAATAAGGTTGGAGGATCTGCAACTGGTGAGGCTTTGGCCTCACAATTTGAGCTTGAATTCTCATTGATCACATGCATGGTGTGAAGTGCATTGGGATCTGTGTGGTATTTGGATAGTGAAAATTCCTTTCACATGATGGGAGACAAGTAACTTTTTAGTAGATTAGAGGAGAGGATCTCCAGATGCATATTGAAATGAGTGATGAAGGGTGGTAGAATGCTACCGGGATTGGTACCATTACCTTCCAGAGGTAGTCAAGTAAACCCTTTCAATTAAAATATGTAATGCAAGTACCAAGTTTGAATAAAAATTTAGTCTGAGTTGCAATGTTGGAGGATAGAGGCTATTATTTTGTTTTTAGTGAAGGAAAAGGCTTCCTGCGACAAAAAACAACATGAAAAGCCAAGAGGATAGGGACTCGAGTTAAGAATATTTACAAGCTAGATGTAGGTGGTTGTGTAACAATGATGAGCGAGGCGGAAAAAGTGGTGAGACGGGATGAGGACAAATTATGGCACAAGAGATTGGGCCATCTTCACCATGGAGCCTTGAAAATGATGCAACAGATTTCTAATGGTCTTCCCAGGGGTACACTTATGCAATCAGACACATGCAAGGGATGTACTATGGGAAAATATGTAAAGACCATCTTTCATGAGAAGGAGAACCGAGCTTCAAGGATCCTTGAGAGAGTTCACACAGATGTGTGCAGACAATTCTCTATAGGTTCAACAAAAAAAAATAAGTACTATGTGATATTTTTTTATGACTTTTCTTGAGTTTAAGGCACTGGTGGATAAAGAGTTAGGGAAGAAAGTGAAGTGATCCAGGTGGATATTAGTGGCCACCTACCTATTCCACTTGGGGCCCCATCATTGTCTCTTTCATTTTTTCAGTTTCGGCACAACTTACTATTTTTAGCATTTTTTTGGGTCCTGAACTTCCGGAGCCATTTTGAGGCCCTAAACGACGTTTTTTGGGCATTGTTTGTGCAAAAAATATGATTCCATTCCAAATTTGATATTTTTGGAAATAGTTGTAGTCCTTAGATTGATCTTTATAATGATGTATCATGTGCGTCAAATGGAGATAATATGCCAAAATTACGTCCCTCGGAAGTTGAAACACCAATTTACCTAAATGGGGCCCATAGTTTTGGTGCTTCATCTCATAGGGTTAGGTTTTTGGATGTTTAGGGTTTTCCATTGTTTCTAAATAATAAATAGGCCATCTAGACTCATTGTAACTTAGTTCAGAGGCCTATAGCCACCACATCTCTTCTCAGAGATAAGCTACCAGTGCCCTAGCTAGTTTATTTCCATTCTGTCTTTAACCAAATTTCAGTTGTTTGATATTAATGAAATGAAGTGTTATTTCCACTGCATATTTGTATTGATGGTTATATGTGTATTCTGTTGCATTCCTGCATAAATCCAAATCAGTGGAATCAGAGCAGTTTTCTTTTTCTCGATTCTTCTTTCCATGTCCCCAACAAGGTCGGGGTATAAGGAGTTAGGGCTCGATCTAGTGGAACCTTTGCGAGATCAGCCTCGCAAACCCCGACGAAAATCCATGGGGGATGAAAAGAATGATGGTGGAGCAGGAGATCCTATCAAAATATTGCTCGAGGAGGCCCTCGAAAAACAAAGGAATGTGATGATGGATAACTTTTCCTAGAACATTCAACGACTGCCCACTGGCAGCGCATGTGCATCCAACAACCATTATGGAGGCATGACTCTCTTTAAGGTACAAGTAAACTTTGACATTCCCATATTTTAGGGTCAAAATGTAGATGCCGTAAATATATGGTTGAATCTATTGGAAGGATATTTCTCGGTTCATGACTTTTCCGATCAGGAGAAGATTATTTTTTCACTCCTCAAAGCTACCCCTCATGTCAAGGACTGGTGGGAAACCTACTGTGAGAAAAAGGACGAGACATAACCCTCTCTGTTCTTAGCCATACCCACTTGTAATTCTTTACGAGATGCCATTAAGGAATAATACTATCCCGTGGGGAGCTATGAGGACAAGTAAATAAAATGGACCACACTGAGGCAACAAAGGGATCAATATGTGCATGAGCTGACGAATCTGTTCCATACCCTATGCACAAAGTTGGGTATCAAATATTTATAAAAAAAAATTGTGCTAAAGTATCACAATTGTCTGCACAGATACATTCAAGAGGAAATGGACTTCCCCGACATCTCCTTGCTTGGTACAACATATCGGTATGCTACTAAGATTCAGTAGAAATTCAAACAAAAGAAGCGAGACTATGGATCTGTGAATCAAAAGAAAGGGAAAGGTGCCCCCAAACCACAGGACAAAGGACAAAGCCAAGGCATGGAGGCCCAAGACAACCTTCCAAAGCCACAAGTGAAGAACAACACCTAAAAGCCAAAGAAGGACACGGCAAAGTGGTGTGAGTTCCATAAGATCTCCACTCACAACACAAGTGAGTGTCGGGCCAAGCAGTCGGTAGTGGCCGAGATGAGGGATTTTGAATCAGATGCATGCTCTGACTTTGAATCAAAACCTGACAAGGGGAATGAAAAATGGAAGAATATTATTGATTTGGAGCCCAATACCACTATTTCCACTATCAAAATCCAGAAGGAGGAACCAGAAGATCTAGAGGAGGTAGAGCATCTCTTCCACTCCTGGATGTGGGTAAAGGGTTCCCCGCTACAGTTCATTTTTGACAATGGGAGCCAAAAAAACCTCATTTCAGCATATGTCGTGAAGTGGTTGCACTTTCGACCACAACGTACCCACAACCATACACCATCGGGTGGCTTCATCAAAGACGAGATCTTCGCATCAGCCAGCAGTGCTGCCTTCCCTATAGCATTAAGCCCTTCACGGATAAGGTATTGTGTGACATTGCTCCTATTGATGTTTCTGATGTATTATTAGGCCAACCATACTTGTGGAAGTGACATGCTATGTATGAGTCCCGGCCTCACACTTTTATAGTTACATTGGGAAATAATTTGTACGGGATACTAGAGGTACCATTGCCTCCCACTATCTCTTTGGTTACTACAAAACAATGTAGTAAGCTCATTTACCAAACCAGGAAATTTGTTTTCCTGATGATCCGCCCCCAGGGCAAGAAGAATATTGTGGCCACGACCTCCAGACATGGGTCCTCTACACGATAACAAAAAATGGACAATTTTTTTCAGGAGTACGGGGACATCTTCACCTCACTCATAGGGGTGCCTCAGCATTGTTAGGTCACGCACCCCATTGACCTAACCCCAGGTGTGCCACTACCCAATGGACCAATCTATAGGCACTTTGTTATGGAGAATGATGAAATCAAGAGGTAGATTCAAGAGCTGCTATAGAAATGTCACATCCGACCAAGTTCATTGCCCTGTGGGAGCCCGATCATGCTGGTACAGAAGAAGGACGGGACTTGGAGACTCTGTATTGACTATCAAGCGCTGAACAAGATCATTGTCTAGAATAGGTACTCGATCCCATGGATTGATGACCTCTTGGACCAACTCAAAGGTGAAAATTATTTTAGCAAGATCGACTTGAAGTCTAGGTATCACCAAGTGCCAATCGAACCCTCTGATGTGTGGAAGACTATTTTCAAAGCTAAGGAGGTCCTTTCCAAATGGCTCATCATGCCTTTCGGGTTGACGAATGCTCTCACAACCTTCATGAGGTTAATGGATGACATCTTGCGTCCATTCACCAACTCATTTGTAGTGGTGTACTTGGATGACATTTTGATCTTCGGCTAGACTTGGGAAGAGCACCTCCACCACATCCGAGAAGTCCTCCAAACACTACAACAACACAAGTTTTGTGCCAATTTGGAGAAGTGCTCTTTTGGCATGACCTAGTTTCAATATCTGGGATACATTATTGATTAAAGGGGGTTGCATGTGGATGCAACCAAGATGCAAGTCATTCAGGATTGGCCAACCCCAACCACTCTAAAAAATCTTCGAAGCTTTCTAGTTCTTACTAATTTCTACCATAGGTTAATGTTGGGATTCTCTCATATCAGTTGGCCCTTGAGTCAAGTGACCAAGGGAGGAGCGAAAGAAAAATTATTTTGGTTAGAATCTCAACAGAAGGCGTTCGTAGAATTGAAACATCGCCTATGTTCTGCCCCAGTGCTCACATTAACAGACTTGCAACAACCATTTGAGATTGAGATAGATGCCTCTAACTATGCTATTGGGGCATTTCTTACTCAACAAGGGCATCCAGTGGCATATCACAGTGAGACATTGTTTGACACAGTCCGAAAGTATCCCACTTATGACAAAGAAATGTATTCCATTGTGCAGGCTTGTCGACAATGGAAGCATTACATTTTTGGGAAGGAGACAATCATCCACACAGACCACTGACCCCTGTAGTTCATAAAGACACAAGGGAAGTTGTGAAACAATTGCCATCAGAAGTTGTCCACATATCTGCAACAATTTCATTTGAACATCAAGTACAAGAAGCGTACCACCAATAATGTTTCAGACCATGTCAGCTGACCACCGATTGTAGCCATAACCACTGTTCTCAACTCTTGTGGGCATGAGACTTCTGATTGGTAGCTTCTCTACAAGAGCAATCTAGAATTCAGCCACACATACAAGGCATTCTCGAGGGGTACGCAAGTTCAAAATTTTCACCTCCAGGATGCACTGTTATGTCACCTGGGACACCTTTTTGTTCCTTCAATAGAGTGTGCCAAGATGATATGGGAAGTGCACTACGGTCAAGTCACTAGGAATTTTGGGGTCGAGAAAATAGTGGCAATACTGTAAAAGTATTTCTATTGGCCGAACCTTCGACAGGATGTCGGGAAGTACATAAGATCCTGCACTGCTTGCGCTATTGCCAAACCGACGATAAAGAAGCAAGGGCTCTATACTCCACTACCTACCCCTAGTCTACCTTGGGAATCTATCTCCATGGATTACATGTCAGGAATTCCTTCTACTAAGCATGGAAATGACTATATTTTCGTGGTCATCGACAAATTCTTGAAGATGAAAATTATGGCAGCCTGCAAGAAGAATATCACAACAGAAGCCATTGTTAAACTCTTCTTTGAACTAGTGTGGCTGCACTTTTGGATCCCATAGTTTATCATATCAGATCATGACAGTGGGTTCCTCAACACATTTTGGTCCAGCCACTGGTCAATTTTGGACACCAAGCTCACTAGGTCCACAACTTTCCATCCCCAAACTGATGGTTAGATAGAGGTCATCAACAAGATGATTATAAATATTTTGTGCATGTACAATTCAAAGAATCCGCCCACATGGGATGAGAGCCTCCCCTATGTAAAACACAGATATAGCTGAGCTCTCCACAACTCATCGAGCCACAAACCCTTTCAGGTGGGCTTGGGATTCTAGCCACTATGTCTCATTGATGTAGCCATGCCATTTGCAGCTACTTAGGCCGATTCAGCTCATGTCCAGTCTGAAGCTGACAAAGTGAACAACTTGATCGAGGACATTCAGCACATCTGCCAACAGGTTCATAACATATTGGACAAAACCAATGCTAAGTACAAGCAATGACATGATCAACATCGAGTGCCACACAACTTCTAGGTGGGCGAAAAAGTGTGGCTACATTTGCAGAAGGAGCACCTCACTGGACCCCACCGCAAGCTTTTCGCTCTCTGATATGGGCCATAAACCATCACCAAGGTTGCAAGGAATAATGTATTTGAGCTTAGTATTCCACCATTCCTTTCTCTGCACCCAATATTCAATGTAGACCGCCTTCGTTGCTATTTCCCACCTCTACTAGACACCTCTGACACTGTAGAAGAACTCACACCAAAAGAGTTAAACCTAGACCACATGGAACAGGCCACCACAGATTGTATCACGGACATGAAAATCAATAACACTCGCCAACAGAAGATCCAACTGTATCGGGTTGTCAAAGCTATACAACTCCTGCACTAAGGCAAGTGGTTCACGAGGGACCAAGTTCAGCAGAAGTTTCCTCATCTCAGGGAGGAAATCAACACAATGGGGACCATTTCTTCCTAAGGGGGGGAGGAATGATCTAGGTGGATATTGGTGGCAACCCACCTATTCCATTTGGGGCCCCACCATTATCTCTTTTAGTTTTTCAGTTTCGGCACAACTTACTATTTTTAGCAGTTTTTCAGGTCCTAAACTTATGGAGCCGTTTTGAGGCTCTAAATGACATTTTTTTGGGAATTCTTTTTCTGGCACTAATATTTGTGGTAAAATTTGTAGTCCTCAGATATATCTTTCTAATGATGTATCTTGTGTGTCAAACGAAGATAGTATTCCAAAGTTACATCCTTGGGAAGTTGAAACACCAATTTACCCAAAAGGGGCCCATAGTTTTCACACTTCATCTCCTAGGGTTAGGTTTTTGGATGTTTATGGTTTTCCATTGTTTATAAATAATAAATAGGCCCTTGAGCCTCATTGTAACTCAGTTCAGAGGCCTTTAGCTTCCACATCTCTTCTCAGAGATAAGCTACCAGCACCCTAGCTAGTTTATTTCCATTCTGTCTCTAAGCAAATTTCAATTCTTTGATATTAATGAAATGAAATTTTATTTCCGCTGCATCTTGTATTTATGGTTATATGTGTATTAATTTGCATTCTTGCATAAATATGGATAATGAAGGCTCTTAGGAGCAATAATGGTGGAGAATACATCTCTAACGGATTCAAGAACTTATGCAGCAAAGAAGGAATTTGAAGAGAATTGATAGTGCCTCATAACCCACAGCAGAATGGGGTCACAAAAAGAAACAACATAATGATTGTGGGTGCAACAAGAGAGATGTTGCATGATCAAGTCTTATCGACGCCTCTGTGGGTGGAAGCATTCAACATTGCCGTATTTGCACAAAATCGTTGTCCTCATAGGATACGTGGCATGAGTACACCTGAAGAAGCTTTCTCTGGTAAGAAACTTGATGTTTCACACTTTAAGATTTTTGGCTCATTTGTTTATGTGCATGTGACCAAGGACAACAGGAAGAAGCTAGAACCTACAATTGAGATCATGGTTTTTGTGGGGTACAAAAGCCCCATAATTATCGAGTGTCTTTTCCAAACAACATAATGAATGTTGCGCGATGAGATATACAATTTGATGAGGAGAAAGCCATGCGGTTTTCCCTTGAGATGGAACTGGACTTGCATGTAGAGGAGGAACTGTTGATTCCTAAGGATGAGCCTCAATATGTGAATATACCACATGCAGATGATCATGGAGTGGAGGAAAAATATCATGGAAAGCCATCCATCACAAATGGCATAAAATGCAACACAAAAGCTGATATATTGATACTTGATTTTGCAAAGAATGTAGGAGCCCCTACTTCATAGCGCAAATAGAGACAATATCCTAACAGGTTTACTGGATACATGGTTCTCATGAGAAAATGTATTATGACTGAGTGATGATAGATCTACTAGTGTTGTAGGATCTAGAACCATTCATCCAGATAATGGTCAATTTAATGATGTACTATGTGTTCCTACCTTGTCTTGCAACCTTCTCTCTGTATATCAGATAACTTATTCAGGTGACACGAAAATAGTAGAATTCTCACCTCATGATGTTGTAATCGAGAACCTCAAAGGTCCTAGAAATATTTTAGCTACTGGCATTGCTGATGATTCCACTAGGTTTTATAAGTTTGACAACTTTGGGCCATCATGTCTTCCCGCTATTTTTGTTGCTCATAATGATGAAGTGGGAAAACTTTGGCATGAGCGATTTGGTCACTTAAACTATCGCTCTCTTCAAACTCTATGTAAAGAAGATATGGTGATAGGTATTCCTATGGTATCTTGCTGAGATGGTGTTTTCTCTGGATGTGTACTCGGAAAACATCATTGGGATATTTTTGACAAACATGCCTCTTGGCATGCTTCAGCCCCTTTGCAGCTTGTGCACAGTGATTTATGTAGTCCACTTCCTGTTGTTTCTTTCTCTGGTTGCAAGTACTTCTTAACTTTCATTGATGATTTTTCCAGACGCACTTGGGTATACTTCTTAAAAATCAAGAGTGAAGTTTTTAACATGTTCTTAGCCTTTAAGGCCTTTGTTGAGAAACAATATTGACATCAAATTCTCAAGTTAGGATCATACAATGGAGGAGAATATGTTAACAACAAATTTATCAACTTCTGGACTGAGCATGGCATCCAATTGCAACATATTGCTCCATATACTCCATAGAAAAATGGTGTAGCTGAAAGGAATAATCACACCTTAAAAGAAATGGCTAATTGTATGCTTCAATCTAAATTACTTAGTCTCAATTTTTGGGCAGAAGCAATTCATTGTGAAAATTACAAAGTAAATCGTACTCCTACTAAGGGTTTAAAGAATATAACTCCAGAAGAAGCTTGGAGCTCAATCAAAATAGATGTAAGTCACTTCTGTGTTTTTGGAAGTGATGCTTGGGCCCATATTCCAGATGCGAAACATAAAGCCTTAGCACCTAAGAGTGAAAAATGCATTTTTGTTGGATATTTTGAAGATGTCGAAGGATATGGACTCCTTCAACCAAAATCCAAAAATATAATCATCAAAAGAGATGTAAAATTTGATGAAAAAATATCGGCCTACGAGTCTAGTTTGGCGTGTGTGCCACCTTTGGCCTGCGAGCCTGATTCAACATATGTGCCACTTCTCTCTCTTTCTCTTCTATTTTCAATAGCATTCCTTCTAGTTCATATGATGACATTGAGGATGAAAATCCTCTCCACCTCTTGAAATTATTCCTTTTACTCCACAACTTCCAATATGGGTCCTCTCTACTCAGCATGTAACAGGTTCTCTTGCAGGTGACCATATCGATCGACAACATACACATTCTTAGTTCGAACGAGCCTCTTCCTTATCGGATCAACTTCTAGAAAATCATGTTCGAGAAACCTTTCAGGAAGCCTCTAGTCATCTAGATTGGGATGAAGCTATGAATGAAGAATATCGTTCGTTATTGGCGAATGATACTTGGTATCTTGTTCCTCTTCCAAAAGGAAGAAAACTTGTCAGATGCAGATTGGTTTACAAAACAATGTTTAGACCAGATGGAAAATTGGATATACATAAAGCTCATCTTGTCACTAAAGGATTTTCACAAGTTGAAGGCATTGAATATACTGAAACCTTCTCCCCTATTTCCAAAATGAATTCTATCCATGTTTTTCTTTCGCTTGATGCCTCCTTTAAATGGGAAGTCCATCACATGGATGTTAAATCTGCCTTCTTACATGGAGATTGGCATGAATAAATCTACATGGAACAGCCCCCTGGCTTTATCCAGAAGGACTCTAGCCTTGTTTGTCACCTTAGGAAGTCTCTTTATGGTCTCAAACAAGCTCATCAGGCTTGATATGCCAAAATGGATAGATTTCTATTAGATAATGGATTTTCTAGGTGTCATTCTGACAACAATGTCTACACCAAGAAAGTGGCTAATTCCTTCACCATCCTTGTTCTTTATGTTGATGATCTTATCCTTATTGGTGGTGATCCCAACCATATAAACCATGTGAATGATAACCTCAAAAATAAGTTTGAAATGACAGACTTAGGACACTTTCATTATTTCCTTGCTTTGCAAGTCTTGTAATCCAAAGAAGGTATTACCCTCTCTCAGTCCAAGTACGCGTGTGATCTTCTACACCACTTTCACATGGAAGACTGTAAGCTAGCCCCTTCTCCCTTTTAGTCTAGAGTCAAGCTTTCAGTCACTTGTACTACCCCTGAAGTTGATGCTACCTTATACTGTCAACTTGTTGGTAAACTTTTGTATCGAACCCATACCTGTCCTGACCTTTCCTTTGTCATTGGTCTTGTCGCTCGGTTTATGCACCAACCTCATGAAAGTCATTGGAAAAAAACTAAAAGAATACTTCGATATATTTGAGGTAAAATTCAGTTCGAGATTCATTACAGTGCAGGAGCATCTCCATTGTTGATTGGTTTCACTGATTCTAATTAGGCTGGTGACCCTGATGATTGAAAGTCTATTGCAGGATATGTATTCACTCTTGGTTCAGGACCTATTACTAGTCTTGTAAGAAACAAAGTTCCATCTCTCTTTCTTTACCAGAAGCATAGTATCGTGGTGCAGTTGAAGCCAAAAAGGAAGTTATGTGGCTTCGTCAGATCATGTATGAATTTGGTCTTCATCAACAACATCCAACTACACTTTGGTGTGATAATCAAAGTGCCATTTAGCTATGTAAATATGCAGTTCAGCATCAGCATATGAAACACATTGAACTCCACATACACTTCATCAGAAAGCTCATTCATGATCATGTTCTTGAATTGCAGTACTATCCAACCAATGATCAATTAGTTGATATCCTTACAAAGGCTCTCATAGAAGTGAAGTTTACCAAACTTTGTTCCATTCTTGGAGTTCAACAAAGTTATCATTAAGGGGGGATAAGCTCTAATTCCTCCTTCCTTCTCCTATTGTGTCACCTTTGTAAATCCTTCAATCCTATTGCAATTTGTTCTTATGGGGGGGTGTTAGGATATTTCGACACATAGGAAATAGGCTCCTTTTGTGTCACCTTTGTAAATCCTTCAATCCTATCACAAGTTGTTCCTAAGGGGGGATGCTAGGATATACCGATACATACAAAATAGTTAATAATAACTTAGTGTAGTGTAAAGTTAGGTAAATTGTTTTTCTTTGCTATGTACATTTGTAACTTATCATCCTACAGTCACAATTTATAGTGATCCAATGGTTCACTCTCTCCTTAGTATTAACGACACTTGACCTGTGGCTTAGCACCCGATTGGTCCATGATCTCTATTTAAAGAGCATGGAGGGTCATTTGTCCAGTAACCATTTATGGGAGAAACATATGTAACTTTTCTTTTTATATTAATAAATTTATTGAAGTGGTCGTGTTGGCTCGGGTCGTGAACTATTTCCCTCTTCGACGGTTTTAACCACATGATAATATTGGTGTACTAGTTTGTGATATGTTGTGAGCGGTGACCTTTGGTTTTTGATCTACGGAACATACCCTGCAAATTCCTACATTTAATCTTCTATTTTTTTTATTTTTTTATTTTTTTAAGCTATCAAATAACATCTAAAAAAATAAAAACCAAAGAGAAAAAAAAAAGTAATAAAAATAAGATACTTTTTTTAGCAAGAATACTCATGGGGTTTTGAATCAATAGCATTCACACAAAGATTTTCTTAATATCATACCTTGCCATTGATTATTATATGCCAAGTAAGAAGAAAAATAAAAAACTTAATGACCAATATAAATTATAAAACATTTAAAAATATATTAATAAGAAATACATAAGAAAACATATATAACATTATATGATTGGAACAAAAACTTTGAGAGTCACTCCTCCCCACAATTTTATGGCCTACACCACTATTGTGCCTATATTCTCTTCCTTTGCCCCACCATGTTCCCCATCAACTTCGCATGCCCTCCCTCATTCCCTCTCTTCCCCACTACCTCCCTCCTTACATGCACTACTCCCAGAGAACTACATATAGTGATGTGTTCCTTTCCACCTCCTCTATAATTAAAAATGACAACACACCACTGCAACTAACAAAAAAATGAACTCACCTTTAGAGGAGGTAGAGGAGGTGGCTAGGGAGGGAGGGGAGTTGATGGGGATGTGGAGTGGGGTGGGGTAGGATAGGATAACATAGACACGCGTGAGTGTAGATGGTAGGAGCATAGGGTGGGGTGATTTTGAAAATCATCCTCCCATCAAATGCTATCTTTTTGTTTATGTGTATTGTTTATTATTTTTTTGATTAATTGTTTAAATCATTTTAATTTTTAATTTTTACCATGTTTTTTCTTAATTGTTTATTAAATTTCTCCTTTTAAATTTATTTCTTATTATTTTCTTTAATTCACTTATTTAGTATTTCTTTTAATTTTTCTCGTTAGTATTAGTTATTTATAGAGTTAAAAACAAACTTCTAAAAAATTGTGTTAGATTTTTTTTTCTTTCAAAAAGGTGATTATTTTCACTATGAGCCCAAAATAATTTGTTCATTTTAACTTTAATGGTTCTTCTTTTAATCATACCAATAATATTTCCATGGTGGTGGATAGGGTTTTTCCCTAGCCAATTACATTTGTCCTTCAATGCATACAACAATGTTCGCATGTGATATTTCTTCTTAGATAGCAATGAATTTTGAGCCCGTTGCATTTGTTGAACCCAAAGTCCCCTTAGGCTCCCCTCATGTATTTAGGTAATTCCCAACCTCATTAATGGTACTTTAAGTGGTGCATCCTTTAGGAAATGAATTCTTCAACATTCGTTGTCTCACTCTTCTTTTTTGGTGTGCAAATCCTAATCCATCTCCATCCCAATTAGATATAAAGGATACGAGGAAGTTGATTTTATTTTTCCCAACAGCTTCATTTACTCTTTTGTTGAGTTTTGGGTTTGGTTGGCTCATCTTCATTCATGTGTAGCGAAATATAGAATCTTTATTATCAAGTAAGAACATTTCATCCACCCTTTTATAAACATATTTTTTGTTTCTAATTTTGAAAGTGCCAAAAATATTTACCTGATTTGGAAAGATAGTATATGTATTTAGGAAAATGCAAGTCTATTCTTGAAGCACTAGTCTTTTTATTTCAATTTTTTGATAAAGGTTTTAACCCCACTCTTTTATGGGTGGAACTTCAAAATATGTTGTTGCAACTTTGGGGTTTATGTTCTATTTAGTTCATTGTGTCAGCTCATGAAAAGTCTCATTTTATTTTATTTTTTAAACTCAAATGAAAAGTATTGCAATATATGCTAACATCTATAAGTTAGAAATAATTAATTCCTACTTCTCTATGGTTGTAATTCTCCATTTGAGGAGTTTGTTCCTTCATAATAGGAAATAGATAGAATATAGTTTCTCCTAGTTTAGTGTGTGGTTGAGAGAATCTCTCAACCACATTACTGTACGTCCAAGATAGAACTCCTATCTTGAGACTTTTGCTTGTATAAATATGTGTGTAATTTCCTTCATTCATAATATAGAATTTGATTAGAGTTTGTAGTGTGCTATTTTATGTTGGTATCAGAGCTTCAGAGCCTGTAAGGGCCTCTGGCCCTTCCTGGGCATAGGAAAATAAATCACTGTATTTGTATAATTTTATTATTTGTTTGTCCATCGAAAGTTGAGTGGATAATGAGCATGAGCGTGGTGCTGATCTTGATTATTTAGTCAGTGGATCATAAGCTTATTTTACAGAGGTGGGAATGGCTGAACCAGTGAGCGCCGGGTTTGGTTGTCTATGTTTCATTCGGGAGCAAAAAATTTATGTTCGCTTCCCAGATTCGAGAACTCGCATTTGGTCTCCAAGGTAGAGGGAAATATTTCATATGGGTTCTGCGTACTCCAGCGGAAACCGAGAATGAGAGGAGCTCTTTGCAGTTCCTGCCCCCAGAAGGATTCGAACGCCATACCTACAGGTGGGGCCTGGTGATCGGAGGATGACAGGTCCACACTGAAGCAGCCATTCCAGTTCAGTGTCAGTGGTAGTAAAAGGGCAGGGAAGAGTGGAGATCGTAATCCTAGTGGCAGAAGCAGCTGGTGAAAGCGGCATAGATGTGAAGGCATACCGAAGAGTAGTGGATCAAGCATGGGAGGAGAAGCATAGTGCCAGACTGCAGATCTGTGCGCAGAATCTCAGGTGAATGCGCTCTTATCTCGGGGAGTAAGCGTAACAATTTACAATGGCCAGGTGGATTTGATCTGTGCAACTAAAGGAACAAAAGCCTGGGTTCAAAATTTGAAGTGGGGAGGATTGAGAAATTTCAACGCCAAACAACATACTCCACTCTATTGTGGCAAAGGGCACATAACAAAGGGATTTTTGAAGAAGTACAAGAATCTACAACTCTTCTGGATCCTTGGGGCAGGACACTTTGTACCTGTAGATCAGCTATGCGTGACTTTGAAAATGGTTGGTCCGTTCACCAACAACACAGCTTCCCACAAATAGGAAATTCACCATACAGCTCCTCAATAAGGAATTTCAATGCGTGTCATTGACAGCTACCGGCAATAGAAAATTTATCGTCGACAACAAATAAGAGTACAGGTCCTAAATATATATGAATTTCAAAGTACTTGATTAGATGTTTTTTTTTTGCAAGAATTCCGATTTTTTGGTGTAATAGCTTTGTGATGCCAATTCTAGCGCTATTGTAAGTGGATGTAACACTTTAAATGTCCATCTAATTGAGGGATTTTAATGTAAATGGCCGCCGCTATATTGAATGTATTTCCAATCGAGGGATTTGGTTGCTTAATCCATCTCATATTCTATAGGTTGTTGACGGTAAATGAAGCCTGAAACTGACAGAGTCAGCGTTGAATTTAGAGATGTATTTGGCAGTGAAGAGTTTTTAGAAGGCATGGCTGAAGTTGTGAGGAAATTAATTGTGGAAACACAACACAGCATATCATAAGGATATGAATCTAGTTTGGAATGAAAAACTGGATTTTATTGTGAGTGATCCCATGGTTACGAATGGTTACGACTACAAAAAAGCTGGAAGAAGATGTGTATAGTATTGGAAATGAGTCTATGTTGGCATGTCGTGGAGAGCACTGTGAAAATGCTGACGAAGGAGAAGTTTATGCTATTGTCGAAATGTATTTTTTTTTAAATTTTTCTGATGATGTTTTAATTTTGCAATGTATTGATTAACTGTCATGACAATGAAACTAGTTGTAATTTAAGTGACATTAGTACATGTAAAGCTGGGTTACACTTTTTTCCCTTTTTTGAGAAAAAAATTTCATTTTTTTCGGTTCTTCAACTTTCTGCAAACTATAACAATTTTTCTGTGTAGAATTTCATTTTGCGATAAAAATAAAAGTTGTGAGAAATTTTGTTAGCTTTCTATTAATTATTTTTTGAAATTTTTTTATGTAGATTTGATATGTCAACTTAGCGTTTCTTTGAATGTGTGTTTCTTAACAATCAAAGGATTCATAAGAAGTCATGTTATGTCGCAATGTTGTATTCATTGAAAATTTATGTTTTTGAAAAAACAAAATGTGTTACAACAATCTATATAGAGTCTACTTTGTCTTCGTCATATTTACAAAGCCAATGGATGCATATCATAATTACTAGAATTTTTTGAACTGGTCCAATATGAAAAACTGCGTATTTTGGATATGTTTCGCGTGGCAACAAATTTCTTAACATATAAGTTATAAACTAAAAATCTAAAAGCTACCCATTAGAGCCAACAGACCAATGTAATGCCCCATAATTTTTTCAATTTTTTTTACAATGTATTTTGGGAGATACCAAATTTTGATTTCACTGAATCACAATGACCCTCATAAATTGTTTGCACCCATTTTATTAGAAAAATAATTAAAATTAATAAACGTTTACGAAATTCCATAAAAGTTATATTTCCTGAAAGTAGATTCAATTCTGAAAATGCTTGTCTTGGTTCCGACAGTTAATTAACAACCTTTCATGGAGTTTAATCAGTCCAAAGTTGCAGAATCGTTTTCGGAGCCTGGTTTTGCGTAATTGGTGACGCGTTAGTTCGGCCGAAATTTTAGTCCAAGCTCGGCCGAACTATGTTTTCCGCTTACGAGTCGTTAAAACTAACATCTTCATAGTTCGGCCGAACTTCTTATCAAAAGTTCGGCCGAACTATTGTGTAACTCTCCGTCGGCCGGAAAGTTTTGTGGAGCCCCCTACAAAACACACATTTCGCGTCAATATAAATTGCCGCGAAATGATTCAAAATTTTTTCACATTTCGCACTTCATTTCATTTTACAAAGACATGGTTTGGGTTCAAAAACTTTTCTTCAAAGTTTGGGTTTAAAGAACTTTTTTGGAAGACATTTTTTGGAGGCGGCGTGATTTTTCTTGGAGGTATGTACGTGTTTTGTGCTGAAATAAATCTTTTGAGCTTCTTTTTTCAAAAAAAATTATTCAAAGTTTGGATTTAAAGAATTGGGTTTAAGAGCATTTCTTGGAAGCAGATTGATTTTACAATTTTGGATTTAAAGAATTTTTTTGGAAGACATTTCTTGGAGGCGGCGTGATTTTTTTTGGAGGTATGTACGTGTTTTGTGTTCAAGTACGTGTTTTGTGTTTTTTAAAGTGTGTTTTGGATTGGATTACGTATTTTTTACAAAAAATTTACACTGATTTTTTTTAAAGATTTTTTTAAATTAAATCTTTTGTGATATTTTTTGTAATTGAGTTATTGTCTAATTTTTTGAAGGAAATTTTTTGAACCTCATACCCTATTATCATGGGAAATCGAAGAACTTGTGTGAGAAAATATGATCGAAAAAGAGACCCTGAGGAACATAGAGAAGAGACGAGACAATATCGCAAAAGAAATTTAGAAGCCCTCTCAAATATTGAAGAGGAAAATCAACCTCAAGAAGAAATTGAAGCAGGTATGTAAATGTAAATATTACATGATCTATTGATATATATTTAAAATTTTCCTAATGTAAAATGTGAATCTTAATTATTATTTGATGAACTAGTTTGAAAAATATTGTGTTTGATGTAAACAGACAGAGATATTCCTCAAAATATTGAAGAAGAAAATCAACCTCAAGCAGAAATTGAAGCAGGTATGTAAATGTAAATATTATGATCTATTAATATATTTTTAAAGTTTTCCCAATGTAAAATGTGAAGCTTAATTTTTATTTGATGAACTAGTTTGAAAAATATTTTGTTTAATGTAAACAGACAAAGATACTCCTCAAAATATTGAAGAATAAAATCAACCTCAAGCAGAAATTGAAGCGGGTATGTAAATGTAAATATTATGATCTATTGATATATTTAAAATTTTCCTAATATTTATTGACATATTTATTAATTTAGTGATTTATTGAATATGTACTATTTTTTTCGAATATGTACAGATGAAATCACTATCGATAATGAGATGTTAGAAAATGTTGACACTCACACATATGGAGATAAAAAACCTGACCATGTTATACGATATCGTGTCGATAGAATTTTTGAAAAGTATTTAAAAAATGAGCAAGTGACAGTTCAAGCTCAAATGTTTAAAGGTCTCCTATCATCAAGGAAATTAAAAGAAGCGACGACACTATTGGGTATTCGAAAATCAACCAAAGATAAAAAAATGAAAGAAGAGGTGATAAAAATATGAGTAGTGCTATAGAGTCAATTAAGAGATCTAGAGATAAAGATGTTTCAAATATACGTAGAGGAATACAAATGGCAATGGTTTCACCAAGTACTCAAGAGAATCGTTTGAATCTAACATCTATGGCACGAGCACTGGGAACCTCGCGAAAAAATCTACACAAACATCAAAAATTTCGACTGCAAATAGATGTAAATGATGAACTCACTTGTTGGAGAGCTATTTGTAGGCAACCATACAAAGATAGACTTGGAGAAGATGTTAAAAAAATAATATATGAATATTGGAAGAACAATTCACGTGTTTCACCGACTGCAAGACATGTGATGCGAAGAATAATAGCACGAAATCAATACGAAGAACATGAAAAACATCTCTTGGAAACCACTCAAATAGAGTTATTCAACAAGTTCAAAGAAGAGAATCGTCAAATTCAAGTTTCACTCAGTGCTTTTGTTCAACAAAAACCATGGTATGTAAAACCTATCACCGTACGCGACACTTGTTGTTGCCGGTATCATGTGGAATTTGAGTTATATTATGACACATTCCTTGATTTCGGTAGAACATTATGGAAGGATTCACCTCCTCCTTCCACTATCCGTGATTTCATATCTCAAATTCTATGTGAAAGAAAAAGCGATGAACTATTTTACAAAAAGAAATGTGTTGGTGGTAAAAAATGCGATGATTGTGGAAATTTGACTAAATTTCAAAAAAAATATCATATTGATATAAATGATCAATCATTGTCCAACATGAAAGTGAAATGGAAGAGATATGAATATATCGGTACATCGATTCAAGGTGCAGATAGTGTTAAAAGAATCGAATTACAAGAAGACAAAATTTTTCTGATAGAATTTTTGAGAAATTTTGAGGCAGAAATTTACAAATACACCAAGCATTCCCATAGAGCTCGATGGCAAGACTTGCAATTCAAAAAATCTCGTGAAGTTTTTCCACCAGGGACCATTTTGTCAGTGATTGATTTTGCAGAAAACTACACATTTGTTCCACAAAAAGAAATTCGGAGTGAATACTATCATTCTGACCAAGTCTCCATGCTCGTCCATATTCTATATAGACATGCTGAACAAAATGTCGATCATATAGAAAGCACGAGTGAAAATCGACATATCATTAAAGAACATCACTTTTATATCAGTGACGATCGTACACATGATACATGTTTTGTACAACATTGTTTTGGAAGAATTTATGATTCATTGAAAAATCGTGGAATAACATTCAATGAACATTGGATATGGTCAGACGGATGCGCAGGTCAATTCAAATCTGCACGATCATTTTTTTGGTTGTGTTGTCTTCATAAGAAAACTTGCATTAAACATTGTTGGAATTTCTTTGAGACTGGCCATAGAAAAGGAGAACATGACGGTGCAGGAGCATGCATAAAATGAGTACTTCGAAGATATCAAATGAACCACTCTGCACGCCGACTTGTGAACGCTGAAGAAGTTGTTCAATGGTGCAAAACTGCTCTAAGACATGAGATTAACCCATCAAGAGAAGTGTGAAGGTACATTCAATTTAATTTATATTGGAAATCTAATTTTAAACATTGTACATTTATCATGCAATGATTATTTTTAATTGTATTTTGATATCATATTTACAAATTCTTTTCTAATTTTCCATATAAAGGTTTTTCTGGCATATTGGAATCGGAGACGTAAATAGATCAATTGGAAATGAAGTTGGAACAATAAAAGGGACTCAAAAATTGCATTCAATTCAAACAAAATTGTCCACAAATGTGTTTGCATTGGATAAAAGAAAATATTCTTGTTTTTGTGATGTTTGCATAGACAACACAAAATCCAATGACGTTTGTGAAAACAAAATGTATGTGAATGATTGGAAACATACAGAGCTAAATACAAAGGGAAAAATCTCTGTTGCAATGTTTGAAGAAATGCAATCAGAGGAAACTACAATATCATCCAATGGTGATCGAGTTTCTGATCTTGTTAGAGAAGGTAACATTTGAATTACTTTCTAATGATTTAAAGATCTAGAAATAAATTTAAATATACATAATTAAATGTTAAATTTATTTTATTGTGCAGGAGATGTTTTTGTTGTAATTGCACCTATTGACAACGATGAAAATGTGAAATATTATTTGATGCGTTGCACCGAACAAAAAATGAAATTATTACAAGACTTTAATGATCACGGATTTAAGTATGACAGAGGGTCTATTATACTGAAAGGATATTTTTTCAAACAAACTCATCAAAGTGGAGACTTTGTTTACTTTGAAGACTATGAACCTGATTCCATAAGTTGTCAATATAGTCACTTGGTGTGTGCAGCACGCATAAAGTTGATAGAAGTTCAATCAAAGAAAAAATCGAAAATTAAGAAATGGAAAATGTCAAAATACGATCATGAACGAATTATTGAGGATGGAATTCCATTAGAATTTTTTTGAGTGAAGTGTCCAAAAATTTATTATCTTTGGATTAAATATGTTTTAAAACTTCTAGTACTCAACTAAAAATTGAGCTGCTTATGTTATTTGTGGTTTTCACATGTTACAAATTGTTTGGGTACAAGCACGTGCTCTAGTATCAACTGAAAGTAGTTTTTCTATACATGTGCATTGATTAAAAATGTTATATGTATTGGATATATATATATATTCTAGAATGAAATTAATTGTTCTTGTATATTAATTGTTCTTGTATATGTTTTCCGACCATATGGTACAAATTATTTCACTTTATTTTGTAAGGTCAGATTCGGTCCCCATATGGCCTAGCCTCCAAGGGACGAGATAACAAGTGGTTGTCCCCACTTGCTCGAATCTCAGCTTTTAAACTTACATGAGTACAATTTTACTGTTTATGTCAGGCATCTTACATGATGTCCTAGCCAAAGATAGATTCTCTTTGTTTCAAGTTTCCGATAAAAGTTGTCACCGAATGACCTGCTCGAACTCTTGTAGTAAACACCATACCTTATCTCTCTTGCTCTCCAATATTATTAGGTTTAATTATTATAACACAAAAATCGTTCTACATTGTCAATAATTTTTTGCGCTTACACTAAATTCAATGAACACTATTAATCCAATGACTTTACAAGTAATGTACCATCATACATGCAATTATATCAAATTAGAAATCAACATATACAATGAAATCAATGGGGATTGTCTTGTTACAAGTAACATAATTTCAATTTAGCATATGTGAAAATGTAGGTTGAAACCATCCAAAACTTTAAGCTGTAGATTGAAACCATCCAAAACTTTAAGTTTTAAAACCCTTTTGATTATATATTGTGCAACATTAAAACATTAAACATTTAAAGTTCATTAAATATCACATGCAAAATGTAGATTGAAACCATCCAAAACTCGAGTTTTAAAAACTTCACATGCCATGTCAATTATAATTCAACTATCCAACAAAACCATTTAACAGATTAAATATCACATGCCAAAGTTGTTTCAAGTTTTCGGTAAAAGTTGTCACCGAATGACCTACTAGGATATTATAAATACTAACTTTGTAAGATCATTTGGCATTCGGAAAAATTCGAAAGTCTTAGATTGTCAATCAATTTAAAGTATCATTCACCCTAGGGAGTGTAAAATATTCAATGTAGGTTGGTGACGATGCTCACTCCTAGCTTGAAGCAGCTCCAATGACCAATTCTTTAATGAATTCCAATGCACTAGACTATTCTTTAATCAATTACAAATAGCATTTATTGTGATCAATCTTAAACTATTCTCTTCTTCTATTCTTATTGTCACCCTTATTAGTTTTGTCATCTTTCTGTATCGATTATATTAAAAATAAAGTAAAAATCATAAATCATAAACCATTTAAATATTTAAATAGCTCGAACTCTTTTAGTAAACACTGGATACTAGTTTAATTATTATAACACAAAAATCGTTCTACATTGTCAATAATTTTTTGCGCTTACACTGAAATCAATGAACACTATTAGTCCAATGACTTTACAAATAATGTACCATCATACATGCAATTATATCAAATCAAAAATCAACATATATAAAATGAAATCAATGGGGATTGTATTGTTACAAGTAACATTTCAATCTACCACATGTGCAAATGTAGGTTGAAACCATCCAAAACTTTAAGTTTTAAAACCCTTTTGATTATATATTGCGCAACATTAAAACATTAAACATTTAAATTTCATTAAATATCACATGCAAAATGTAGATTGAAACCATCCAAAACTTGAGTTGTAAAAACTTCACATGCCATGCCAATTATAATTCAACTATCCAACAAAAACATTTAACATTAAATATCACATGCACCAAATGTAGTTCAGATGACAACATTACTTCACATTCACATGCCAAAAGTACTAAAACCATCCAAAAATTAGATAAAACAAATTATATATTAACAATGTAATAAAATATGTCCAAAAATTGTAAATCTCACTTGAGTATCAAACTGTATCAAGTTTAACAAATTTTAAAACCATCTAAATTTTAAAATCAAATCTACAGTAAATCATGTCCATCAAATGGAGGATCTAGCATCTCGGTCTCAGTCCGCGCCCTATCCTGTGAATAGGAAACCTACATACACAATGCACATGTACTTGAACATTAAAATTTGAAGTTTTAAAAATGAATGAGAATATATATATATCTAGAACTTCATGTAAAAAACAAAATATTTAACAAAAAAATCATGCAATACCTCGGAAGGTTCCCTCTCCATTTGATGAACAGGTTCTGCCATAGAAACATCTGCAGTGGTAAACTGTACAATATACATGTACAGTTAAATATTAATATATATATATATATATATATATATATAAATAAAATTTATATAAATTAAAAACTTTCAAATTAAAATGCACGTGTACATATATAAACTTATTTTCAATAATATTAAAAAAAGGAACTAAAGACAACTTGTTCAAATGTTGTGGATGTTCCTATCTCTGTCGTTAGAGTCCCAGGATTAAAAAAATCTTCTATAGGAACCTAAATTCAAAAAATTTTAAATAACTCAAAATATAGATCTCAATTTTTAATGGAACTTTTTGACGTAGAATATATATATATATATATATATATATATATATATATATATAACTTTTAAACATAAATTTTAAACTTGTGAAAAATTGTCCATACTCGTGGCTCATCTCCCAATGAAGTAGAAGGTACATCTCCTAAGGAAGAAGAAGGTACCGCCATCCCAAAAACATCAGACAGAATCGGTGCCTGTTAAAACATTTTATCAAATTATATATATATATACATACATGTACATGTGTGGCAACAATTATTTATTTTAAAGTCACTTAAAAAACACTAACATACATGTGCCAACATATCATGATGGTCAAACCCATCTGCATCATTTGAACCGGAGGTCCCGAACGTAATATTAACATTTTCATCACGCATCATGCCTGAGAACTGCAAATGGTGTTTTAACATATAATCATACATTAAATTAGATTAATGTACACATACAAATAAATGTATACATGTACATACACATGCATTTATTACAAATTGTACACATGTATATGTAAAAATAATTTCAAACCCTAAGGTCACTAACACATACCGTTCCGGTGCCCTCTTCCTCATGAAAAATTACGTCTTGCAGACCATTGCGACAATTTATTGCATATGTTCGGAGATCTTCAACATCCATGTTGTAAATCTCCTCATCTGTACGATAAACAAAATTGGCACGTGCATTTTCACGTGCTCTTTGTCGATTTAAACAAAGATCGACTCCACTCAATCCGCTCTGAACATTGTCGATCATAACATCTCTTGCTTCTTGACTTATTTGGGAATTCGCATCCAACTCTGATCGTAGAGTTTCGACTCAAAACGGTCGACTCACCAATGGCAGCTCAGGGCGAGGCAACTCCACATCTCGCTTAGCACCCTTACGTTGACATAATCGACCTCTCCTCCAGCCAAAAAACTCTGAAGGAAGGTCATTATAGTCGGGTTTCATACCCAAAAAAAATTCTGCATAAAACATCTGTGCAAAATAAACAGGAACCTCATCATTCCATGGAAGCCTTCCAAAGGCGACAAGATGTCGATCATACAAATAAGCAGCTTTGTCTAGGTGCTTGAAATATTGCACCTTCAACATTTTTCTTTTTGGCCCTTCCTTATAATTAAACATTGACTTAGCATTTTCTCTTGAAACTCTTTGTTTTATGTCTTGCCATTTATACGGACCTATCACTGTTTCTTTTCTCTTTCTCATCAGTTCTACAAATGAATCATTCGTTGGCCCCAAATTTTTGTACACTTTTACCATTTCACTCAATGAATGTGTAACTATTTCGAGACTTTGTCTACTCTCAGCAGGTAGAGGCAAAGCCTCGAGATATTTTTGCAATTTTGCATGAAGGCTTTGACACCTTTGTAAGGTGCATTCCGCCATGTTCGTTTCCCATGGTATATCAGTAATCTCAGCCGGATAAGTTGTGCTGGGTTGACAGCCTTCTTCTTCAATGTAGCGCGCTTCTCTGCGTCTATTTTGACCACTGGCTCGAACATTTTCAGCCTCTGCATCAATATATAAAAAATTTCGTATATTAGAAAAAACACGTGTAAAAAAAGTTGTACAAATTTAATGAAAAAATATTGAAATTGATGGCAACCTTGATGTTGTTGGTTAACATCATCTCCAACATGACCCTGCTGAGAACCAACCCCAGAATGACGCTGCTGAGAACCAGACCCACAGTGACCCTGTTGAGAACCAGCAGTCGTTGATTGGCCTTTGGGGGAATAAATATCACCCCCTTCCCGCAACCTGCTACCACTCATACCTCGACCGGTTGAACCTTGGCCACGCTCCATGGATGGAGTAGAAACCCTTCTCCTCTTGCCTCCTAAAAATTAAAATATGAAACTTATTAACAACTAATTTCACTCACAAATTTAATAAAAAAATCAATTCCATATGTACACACATGTATGGAGATTTAAGATTATATTTAAATACCGTGAACATCCTCCGATCCCTGAACCTCCATATGGGATTCAGCTGATCTTCGTCTTTTATCCTCCATGATATATATCTATTGGTCGACATTCACAAAATAGATTTCAAAAAATCAATTTGTAATTTAGTGTACACAAATTATGTAGAACACAACTTTCAAAGCAATAATTGATCATGTGTGAAACAAAATTTAATCGAAAAATATATTATAAAAATGATAAATTCACCAAATTGTGCTTTACATGGTGGGAGCACACTTGGTATAAAATTTACTACTTATACACTTTAGTTTGTGGGAGAAATGACACATGTACATAGTTTACCTTAAAGTTGTGTTTTACGGATATTAAAATGAAGAACTTCTATTTAGATCCATTCCAGAGATTGACTGTAGGGGCATTTACTAGATATGTCACCTTTCATAAAAGATGAGATCCAGAGGCTACTTGGCCCTTTACAAAATCTACCTATAGAACTTGTAGAAGTAAACACCAGAGGCATTAACAAAATCAAAGAACGTTTTCATGCTTAGACATGGGAATGTGTCTCTTTCCCTACGCAAAAAAATAGTTCAAGGTAGTTAATCTTCATAGACATGTCATCAAGCAAGTCAATGTGATCATCCCCAACTTACTTCTTATGAAATTAGGCTTGGAATCCTCTACAACCTGGGGGATGGAGTTGAATGGGAACTAGGTTGAAAGGCCTTTACAAAATACATGCTACTGAATAACACTTATGAGGTTATGCCAAAAAATAAAGTGGGAGAAATGTTTTCTCCTCGAGGTTGTCCAATTGGGTGTGTAATACCAACTTCACACATTTCCAATCAAACCCTTAAGCTTAAACTTATGTAGTTTGTCAATTTTTATCATATATTTTTTGGTAGGGATAAATGTTTTTTATCTATAGCACAAGTCATGAGTTCCCCAATTTTACCTTATATGTAAAGCATGATTCTAGGATTACTACAATTTGTACTTGGTTTTTTATTGTGATGATGCCCTGTCTCAATCTAGACATAAGTGATGATGGTCTTCTCTAAATCAACTCATGTATCCTCATTAAATTTATACAAACATTTCAAATTCATATTTTCTTTCATAAAATTCTAGGAATATTAGAAGAATCAGTAAAAAGTGAGATAACCATCTCAATATGCCCCCCATAATTCATTTTATAAAAGATAAATTTGTAAAATCCCTTTCAGTAATAATGGCCGTTATTAATTAATTAAAAAACCTAATATATAATAAAAATTTGACAAATAAAATTTTTGATGAAAATGTGCTATATGAAAGTAAAGGTTTAAAGGAAAACATGTACAAGGCATAGTTGAGCCAAATTATTATCTATTTATTGAACTAGAAAGGACATATAATTATTACACATGTTTAATTTACATTCAAATGCTTCTTTGATTTATCTCCTATAGCTTAATGTAATGCTAGATATATAATTTAAGTTGAAGGCCCGTGAGATAAATATGACTTCTATGTGACATTTGTATTGAATCATCTATTTGTTGTGTTATATGAACATAATTGGTGTGCATATCTAAAGAGTCCAAATGCTCATTCAAGACCATATATGTAATCCTCATCTAACTTAGCCAGGGATTTGCAATACTATTTTTGAGTTGGCTAGCTCCATTTCAAGATATTATGGTTATCCAAGAGGGGATATAAAAAATGAAAAGAAGGATGTTGTAGGTTATCCAAGTTGGACATAGAACCAGTGGAGAAACCCCTTCCCAATTGGCTAACTTAAAACGATCCTAAACACATTTTTATTTAACTAATGAGGGAGATAGCCCAATAAAACTAGTTTGTCCATATTCAAATCAAGTTGGTATCGAAGTACAATTTAGCTCATTTTAGTCAAGGTTAGTTAGAAGAATTAGCTATTGGTTTCTGTCTTCAATTTCGTCTCAAAATGAATGTGTACGTGCTTTTGAGAGACACACTAGACCTGAATAAGGTCCAAATTTTTGATGAAAATGTGCTATGAAAGTAAAGGGTTAAAGGAAAACATGTACAAGGCATAGTTGAGCCAAATGTTGTTAAAAGATGCGCCATTGAAATGGTTTGCTAACAGATGGTTAGATTTCTTATCTAATTAAGGCCTTGCATGTATTTTGATGTTTCATGAATTTCTTTGCAAATTCAAAGTATGGTGCATGTTGCATGAAGCAAGATGTTGAAAGTAGAGTTACGTTGACACACTTAAATGCAACAAATATGAAAATTTGTACCTGAGCTCTATTATTTGACTTGAGTCGATTGTTTGAAGTGGCATGTTTTTTCGATTTGTGTTTGGTTGATGGTTTTGTACACCAATCTGTAAGAGTACATGGAGATATTCACATGATGTGAATTTTTTATGTCATCGAGCTATGTTTCTTGCATGATATGTTTTCAGTTTGATGGTTTTGTTTGTGACAAGACGTCACAAGATTTTGGGAAGGTCCACTCTTGAGCGAGAGCCTCATGATTACAACCTAATCATGAGAATCAAATGGGATTGCATCCTTATTTTGAAAACAAATAGGATTCTGAGCTACCTAGGACTCGAACCATTATTTTTAAATTTGAAATATCATGGTGTGTTGTTTCAATCCCTGAATCCATAATCCTAACATAAATTGTTTTATTCTTTTTTTGCAAGATTTAGTTGGTTATATTAAAAGTCAATTGAATTTAAAGGTCTTGGCTTAGTGGCATGAAATCTTGACCATTATTCTACACTTAAAGACATATCCAGTGGTGCAAGAAAAACATCAAACGAAGTTCATTCAAAATTTATGCCTTTAGTAAGTTGACCTATCATGTTGACCACCATGGTACGAGATAATGACATTTTAGCCCCATTACTCATGCATGGAAAGCTAGCACATGTGGAATTTTAACAATACTCTAAAATGTCTAAAATCACAAACGTCGTTAATGGTTGACATAGTCAAATCTTACACCTAGTTGGCTATCACGCTAGGTTAAATACTTGGCCACTAGGAGGAATAAGAGTTCCATTTTGTGTTATTGTATTTTGTTCCATAGTTGAAAATACAACTAGGAGTGTGAAGTTAGAGAGAAAAATGTATGAAGTTAAGTTTTTATACCAACCTTACATGCTAAAAGTCTTAGCTAACTCTAGAGAGATTACCTCTTTCTTTGTACTCACATATTTTCCATACCAGAAAAGAGAGAGTAGAGCATGTTTACATTTTAGTGTTCTTTTTCTCCCATAAGGATTTCCTAGGGAAAAAGGAGTCTAGAGCATCATTACTTTTTAGGGTTGCTCATCTCCCATATAAGGATTTCCTAGGAAAATAATTGTGTTGATTGTCTAGAGATATGTATGTGTGTGTTTCATTATGTTCTCTATTTCTTACGTTATGTTTCATTATGTTAAATATATTTCTTACATTTCTGCCCGAGCCTATTTTTCTTTCCAATCATGGCTTATAAAATAACATGAGAAGCAACATGAGACTTGGAACAATCATTTTCATTATCTATATGGAAGGCAAGAAGGATTATATCCCCTTAAGCTTAAGCTTATGTAGTTTGTCAATTTTTATAATATATTTTTTGGCAAGGGTAAATGTTTTTTTTATCTATAGTACAAGTCATGAGTTCCCCAATTTTACCTCATGTAAAGCATGATTCTAGGATTACTATGTAATTTGTACTTGGTTTTTTTATTGTCATGATGCCCTGTCTAAATCACTTGGCCATCTCTCAATGGGTAGTTAAATCTTTATAACAATACTTTTAAGTAAAATTTATCTATTTGTATTATGTGAAATTATGTAAAAAATGGTATACTACTTTTCATAAAATTGGGTTGAGTTTATCATATATTTCAATGAAAGTTGATTAAATATGTTTTCTTTAAAAGGACCTAACAATTTTGTTAAGTTATGAATTTACAATTTTGTGTGGCTCTCTATCAACCTTCACTTCCTCATTTCTAGAAAAAATCTGCTTGCTCATTCGTATACCCACTTTCTATTCAAATGCATGAGTTTTGAACTCTCGGTAACTATGTTTTTCCACGCAGGAAAATTATGTCACATTTTATACCAACTCTAAATATTATTTTGAAGTTTGGATTACTGTTATTCTTTTATATAATTTAACATTAGATATATAAGTTTAAATTGAAAGCTACTTAGATGAAATATATCTTAGATATGGCATTTGCAAATGGTTTTTTACACCAATATGTAAGAGTACATGGAGATATTCACATGATGTGAATTTTTTTTCTTTGAAGGAGAAAAATGATATGTCAGCGAGCTATGTTTCTTGCATGATGTGTTTTCAGTTTGATGGTTTTGTTTGTGACAAGACGTCACAAGATTTTGGGAAGGTCCACTATTGAGCAATAGCCTCATGATTACAACCTAATCATGAGAATAAAATGAGAGTGCATCCTTATTTTGAAAACAAATAGGATTCTAAGCTATCTAGGACTTACATATTCAAATCCAGTATGTTCCATATTTCTTACATTTCTGCCCTCCTATTTTTCTTTACAATCAAGGTTTATAAAATAACATGAGAAGCAACATGAGACTTGGAACAATAATTTTCATTATCTATATGGAAGGCAAGAAGGATTATATCCCCTTAAGCTTAAGATTATGTAGTTTGTCAATTTTTATCATATATTTTTTGGTAAGGGTAAATGTTTTTTATCTATAGTACAAGTCATGAGTTCCCCAATTTTACCTTATATGTAAAGCATGATTCTAGGATTACAACAATTTTTACTTGGTTTTTTATTGTGATGATGCCCTGTCTCAATCTAGACATAAGTGATGATGGTCTTCTCCAAATCAACTCATGTATCCTCATTAAATTTATACAAACATTTCAAATTCATATTTTCTTTCATAAAATTCTAGGAATATTACAAGAATCAGTAAGAAGTGAGATAACCATCTCAATATTCCCCCCACAATTCATTTTATAAAAGATAAATTTGTAAAATCCCTTTCGGTAATAATGGCCGTTATCAATTAATTAAAAAACATAATATATAATAAAAAATTGACAAATAAATTTTTTGATGAAAATGTGCTATGAAAGTAAAGGTTTAAAGGAAAACATGTACAAGGCATAGTTGAGTACAAGGCATAGTTGAGCCAAATTATTATATATTTATTGAACTAGAAAGGACATATAATTATTACACATGTTTAATTTACATTCAAATGCTTCTTTGATTTATCTCCTATAGCTTAATGTAATGCTAGATATATAATGTAAGTTGAAGGCCCATGAGATAAATATGACTTCTATGTGACATTTGTATTGAATCATCTATTTGTTGTGTTATATGAACATAATTGGTACGCATATCTAATTTACATCACTTTAATATGTCATTCTTCTTTAATTTATCTTTTATAGATGACCGGAGCATCCCTTTTTAATCTATCCCTTTTGACTTCATATATGTGGGCAATATTCATCTGCATATTTTTCTATCATAAAGCAGTGAGTAAAATTGTATTCCATTTGTGTCAATGTTAAGGTTAAGCACATGGATTAAAGTTTTATATATTAGATGAGGAGGCTATGTATTAAATATGGTCTTGAATGAGCTTTTGGACTCTTTAGATATATATCTAAAGAGTCCAAATTCTCATTCAAGACCATATGTAATCCTCATCTAACTTAGCAAGGGATTTGCAATACTATATTTGAGTTGGCTAGCTCCATTTCAAGATATTATGGTTATCCAAGAGGTGATATAAAAAATGAAAATAAGGATATTGAACTGTAGGTTATCCAAGTTGGACATAGAACCAATGGAGAAACCTAAGGAAAAACTATGTTTCCAAGTCGAACCTTTGTAGAGGTTCCAGTACCTGAGAGTAAAATCCAGTTTGGGGCTGTTAAATTCTAACTGTACTGGTAATTGTGCTAGGGGGAGAAATAGGATGTAATTTCCTCTTCTCACGGTTGGGAGTCTTGTTTTTCATGTGGATTCAACCAAACATATTGTACATATTAAATGAGGACATAATTATTACACATTTTTAATTTACATTCAAATGCTTCTTTGATTTATCTCCTATAGCTTAATGTATTATGCTAGATATATAATTTAAGTGAAGGCCCATGAGATAAATATGACTTCTATGTGACATTTGTATTGAATCATCTATTTGTTGTGTTATATGAACATAATTGGTACGCATATCTAATTTACATTACTTTAATATGTCATGCTTCTTTAATTTATCTTTTATAGATGACCGAAGTATCCCTTTTTAATCTATCCCTTTTGACTTTGTATATGTGGGCAATATTCATCTGCATATTTTTCTATCATAAAGCAGTGAGTAAAATTGTAAATTCCATTTGTGTCAATGTTATGGTTAAGCACATGGATTAAATTTTTATATATTATATGAATACGCTATGTATTACATATGGTCTTGAATGAGCTTTTGGACTCTTTAGATATATATCTAAAGAGTCCAAATGCTCATTCAAGACCATATGTAATCCTCATCTAACTTAGAAAGGGATTTACAATACTATATTTGAGTTGGCTAGCTCCATTTCAAGGTATTATGGTTATCCAAGAGGGGATATAAAAAATGAAAAGAAGGATATTGAAGTGTAGGTTATCCAAGTTGGACATAGAACTAGTGGAGAAACCTAAGGAAAAACTATGTTTCCAGGTCGAACCTTTGTGGAGGTTCCAGTACCTGAGAGTAAAATCCAGTTTGGGGCTGTTAAATCCAATATGTTCTATATTTCTTACATTTTTTCCCTCCTATTTTTCTTTCCAATCAAGGTTTATAAAATAACATGAGAAGCAACATGAGACTTGGAACAATCATTTTCATTATCTATATTGAAGGAAAGAAGGATTATATCCCCTTAAGCTCAAGCTTATGTAGTTTGTCAATTTTTATCATATATTTTTTGGTAAGGGTAAATGTTTTTTATCTATAGTACAAGTCATGAGTTCCCCAATAAGAAAAATCTTATTGCTTCCTATGTTTGTTCTTATTATATACTTTGTTGTTGAATTATGTAGGCAATATCACTCTTGACTTATTTTAATTGATAAGAAAAATAAAAGGCAATTTATCACACTTCATTTCATGATAGGTGGGATTATAGTAAGAAATTGTTCCCATTTTGGAAAAAAAAAATTTGATTTAAATTTAATGGAAGTTAAATCCAATCAAGGATTTGACCTTGAAGGTATCATTTCTTGAGACTTTCATCCTTTCTAGTGACTTGGCATATACAAAATAATAAAAACAAGTAAAAAGGAATCACAAAATCGAGGACCCATGAACATAGAGGTAGAAAGTATTGTATTCCCGAATCAGTAGTTGTATGAATGGTTGAAACCCAAAAAATTGTTGAAGAATTGGCTATTGAGGAGCCTATTTCATTTGAATATCAATATTTAACCATATATGACACCCATTATGATAATTCTACTAACAAATTGCAATTTGAAAATATTTGAAAGTAAAAACTAAGAAGGTAGTGTGTCAAATGAATAGTGAAATAAATGTTTTAGAAGTAGAACCTTCTAGACCATTTAAACTACATCATATTATGAGAGATGCTCTTGCTCATTTTATAACATAGAAAGAAGATAAAATATTAGGACTCGAAAAGAGGACATATGAGCTTGCAAAAGCTCGTAATTCATAAATTCATTTTTCTATTCAAGAAATTGAAGTAAAGTAACATTCATCTAGGATTAGAAAAGCACCACATTTTTTTGATGGAAATTATGAGTGATTGAGATTACAAAATGTTGGCAAATTTCTAGAAACAATTAATTGATTTTCTAAATATCTATAAATTTAATTTAAATGACTTGAATATTTTCTTAAAAAATTCAACACTTTAGTGCAGTTTAGAGACATGAGTAAGGCTTACCTATGAGAAAAAAAAATTAAACAAATCAAAGAAACTTTGTATCTAAAACCTCTATAAAATTTCACTCTTGACTATATATAACTGTTATGAACAATTAATTAAACTCTAATTTCTTTTTTGATACACTTGAAATTACTCTATATATACTCTATATATGTATAGAATATAAATATATTAAAACAACGAAAAGACTAAAACTAATGTTTACTAGAAAATTAAAACAATTTTAAAATATAATGTATTAAAATGACTTGAAATTTTAAAACATCATTTGTGTTTAATATCCCCAAGTACACTTTTTTTCCATGTTTCATGGTTAATTTTTATAATGTCTAGGATCATTTTGAGTATGATTTCAACTCTACATTGACTAGAAAAGAGCCCAAAACAATTTTATATGAAGGAATCAAGTTTCACCAGAAAAGGAAAATATGTAGAGCAAGAAGATTATATATTCATAAGTTATATGAATATCTGAATATCAAGGAAAAGGAAAACTCTTATTGCTTCTTATGTTTGTTCTTGTTAGATACTTTGTTGTTGAATTATTAGGCAATATCACTATTGACTTATTTTATTTGATAAGAAAAATAAAAGGAAATTTATCACACTTCTTTTTACTATAGGTGAGATTATAGTAAGAAATTGTTGTCATTTTGAAGAATTTTTTAATTTAAATTTTAGATGGAAGTTAAATCCAATCAGGGATTTAAATTTTAAATGGAATTTAAATCCAATCATGGATTTGACCTTGAAGGTATACTTTCTTGAGACTTTCATCATTTCTAGTGACTTGGTATATCCAGAATAAAAAAAAATCAAGTAAAAAAGAATAAAAAAATTGAGGACCCATGAACATAGATGTAGAAAGTATTGTATTCCCGAATCAGTAGTTATATGAATGGTTGAAACCCAAAAAATTGTTGAAGAATTGGTTATTGAAGAGCCTATTTCATTTGAATATCAATCTTTAACCATATATGACACCCATTATGATAAGTCTACTAACAAATTGCAATTTGAAAATATTGCAATAAAAACTAACAAAATAGTGTGTCAAATAAATAGTGAAATAAATGTTTTAGAAGTAGAACCTTCTAGACTCTTGAAACTACATCATATTATGAGGGATGATCTTGCTCATTTTATGGCATAGAAAGAAGATAAAAATTTAAGACTAGAAAACAAGATATATAAGCTTGCAAAATCCTTTAATCTAACACTATTATTTATGAATCTATTTTCTATTCAAGAACTTGAAGTAAAAGTAACACTCCTCTAAGATTAGAAAAGCACCACATTAGAAATTACTATATATAATATAACTATATTAAAACAAATAGAAGAAAACTAAAACTAATGTTTAATAAAAAATTAAAACAATTTTAAATGTTTAATAAAAGATTAAAACAATTTAAAAACATAATGACTTGAAATTTACTTAGGGAAACGTACATATTTCAGTCAACTAAGAATGCAAATTGCTAACTATTATATCTGCATTCAAAACTCAGTCTACAATAAATATATAAAATTGGAATTCAAATAATCTAAGCAAATTTTATGATAGCTTTTGATTGAACGAAAAACATTTCAACCTATATATTAAAAGTTGAAAATCACTGAGGATAAATCAAAATTCAGCTATCATAATTGACTTCATTCAAATCTCTAAGGTTGTTGCACGTTTGATGAAGGTACCTTCCTCATCAGCATAGTTAAGGTACTGTGAATTTATTACCTACAAGTAGTGTGTTTGAATAGAAATGAACTGTCATGAAATTATGATGAATTTATGTAGATTAATAGGTGGGTACAGACTATATGTTAGCCTGGTTGAGAATATGTTACGATTTTACCCTTAGTGGGTATTACCTGCTACTTATAACTAAATTTTTATTTTTCATGATGATTAGTAGTATCCAGGTTATGCCAAAACATAAACACATGATAGTGTTATCATAGTAGGTAGACCCTGACGGGACATAGTTGTCAAAGCATACATAAGACATGATTATGTGATTTTATTACAGTCAGTTAATTATGAAAATAATATGTTATCCTCACATAATAATAACGCTGCTTAAGGTGTTCCCTGCGGTTCCGGTTACAATATCCATTTCTTGTTCGATCAGTCACTTTAGAGTGACAAACAGATGGGATAAAGGCAGAGATTGTGAATATGAAGGGAGATCTAGAGTGGCCCAAACACTTAATATAAAAGTAGCCAATGGGACAAAAGTATGAATATAAAGCAGGGAAGTAAGGCTACAACAGGGAGAAATATGCACATGAAAGCCCATGGTCAGTCAGTCAACTAAAATTTGATAGTGCTACTTTTTTCCATAAAATGTAGTTGTGTTCATGGTCTTTTAAATAATAATTTTGCTGATATTTATGACCAAAATTCTTGGTATAAAAATGTTTGGTAGAAGGTCAAATTATGCTGATTTAACTGAGCTTCCAGGAGCTGAAAGTTGTCATCCAAGTGAATAAAATAGTCAATCTATTGGATGAATTGAACGATAATAACGCTGCTTATGGATTTTTTTACCTAGTTATCAAATTAAATTCGAGGTAGGCCACTGTTTAATTTGTATAGATATAAATAATGTAGATAAATAAGAAGTAATTTATCTATCCATTTTACATCATTTCTCTACAAGAAAATTTCCTATTAAGCTTGAAAACTGAGACCAACTCTAATTTAAATCATTTCTCTACAAGAAAATTTCGTATTAAGCGATACAATTCCAGAGTTGAGAGGACCAACCTTACCCACGCAGACGGCAGGAGCAACATGGCGGTGACAGCAACACAAGGGCGTCGACAGTAGCAACAGCGTGAACACGATAGACAACCCGCGAACAATAAAACAGTAAACAGAAAAAATTTGCGGGCGATTTATTTATAGAAAATAGTTCGACCGAACTGTTTTAAAACTAAAATTTCGGCCGAACTCATAGTTCGGTCGAACTTTAATTGCCGGTTTTCCAAACTCCAGCAAAAATTCTGTTTTCCAGCGCCGTCAGTGTGCCGTCATTGTTAACAGAATCTAGAGTTCGGTCGAACTTTATAGGAAATTTCGGCCGAACTTTGTAATATTTCGGCCGAACTTGTAAAAATTTTCGGCCGAACTATTGTTGGAAAAAAATTTCGGGCCCCGATTCTCACAAAAGTGTAACCCAACTTCACGTTTCCGCCCTATGACCAACTATTGTCACAATTCTGAGTGTGTGTTGGAACTGGTCATTCCAACACTAAGCAAATTTGCAGGGAATGATGAACACATGACAGTGAAAACGACATCAATTGGAGCGACATCAGAGATTGGAGGATGATCGAGATCATGCTGCAGATTGTCAGTGAGCATGAGGCAGTATGCTTGAAAACAGTGACTAGCCTTGATACTGTAGGGGAAGTGGCATTATGTTGCCAGGGGAGTGGATACTGAAACGCAGCGGAGGATTGGACCGTGGAGTCCTGGATTAATGTTCTTGAAGGGAAAATTATGTTCTCTCTGTGTGGCTGTGAGTGCATATGTTCTGTTTCTTTATTAGTGGACCCCTCACAGGTATCATTGGAATGGTTACTGGTATGTTTGGGAAATAATCATCTTTGGGCAGAGAGGGAACTAAATTTGAAGATTTTATGTTGTATTTTATTGGAATCATGTTTTAGTATTATTGAGCCTTATTGAGCCTAGCTAACTCAATGTAGGCAAAGTTATTTTGTTAGAATTTGCAACTCTAATGAATTACAGGTGAAACGTGGAGTTCCAAGAAGTTATTTGAACAGACAAAGATGCCCAAGATGTGAACAATGAACAGATGAGGTAAAGGAGAAGCAACAACATTTATGGTGGACAACAAAATAGATGTTTGTTTGAGTTAGTGTGGCTTGTGGAATAGACTCCCTAAAATGTTATAAGAAAGTCCAGTTGTTGTAATGGTCATTGTATGTACCCAGAAACTCCAAAATGTTGAAGTATGAAATGTAAGCCTATTAAAGGCATTTGAAAGTTCGTGGTGATCTTAAAACCACTTTGTAATGGATTTCCTTTGTGGCTGGTGGGTGGTGAGCCAGAAACCATCTATAGAGCCTTTGTGGCTGGTTGCCTTTGTGGCTTGAGGTGCCTTTGTGGCCACATGTGCATGAGTGGCCACGTGTGCATGAGAGCTGTGTGCTCAGCAGAGCTTTGTGCTCAATCGAGCAGGTGGACTGCAGTAACACCTGGCTCAGTCTCAGATGATTCATCAATCTCTGAGAAGAAGGGGGTTGGTGTGATTTCTTAACTGACAGTCGTGCTAAGAAGCGCAATTGGCGCAACTGTTCATTACATACTCGTGCCAACACGCCACATCACGGGAATGGCGTGGAAGCGCACGATAAACTCGCGCCAGGGTTTTTATTCTGGGTGCGGGATTTTTTATTCAGGAAGACGCCAACTCAACTTCATGGGGATCTGCGGGAGGCCTCATCTTCGTTTGACGATTTGCAAGAGGAGCAGATCGGAGAAGTTGCAGATCTATCCGGGAGAGGCATATTGGAAGATCCGCGGGAAGCCTCAACTTCGCTGGACGATTTGTGAGAGGAGCAGATCGAAGAAGTTGGGGATCTGTCTGAGAGAGGTAGATTTTGTTTTTCGAGATTCTGCACATGCAATTCGCCTGATGGTGGTGGATTTGCATGTACATATATCCAGTGATAATGGTCGAGAGAATCATGTATGCGAAGGACATCCTACAGGACTAGCGGTTGCAGTGGTTGGTACCCATGCGTTCCGGTGGATGGTTTCTCTTTTATATGGACGTCGACATATTCTTTGTTATGTTTGACAACAACCAGACTTTGTGAATCACTATCATGACAGGTAGTCATTAAGGGGGGGAGTTAGAAATAATTAATTTCTACTTGTCTATGGTTGTAATTCTCCATTTGAGGAGTTTGTTCCTTCATAATAGGAAATAGCTAGAATATAGTTTCTCCTAGTTTAGTGTGTGGTTGAGAGAATCTCTCAACCACGTTACTGTACGTCCAAGATAGAACTCCTATGTTGAGACTTTTGCTTGTATAAATATGTGTGTAATTTCCTTCATTCATAATATAGAATTTGATTAGAGTTTGCAGTGTGCTATTTTATCTCTATATTGAAATAGACTTTAGCTCAGGTTTCTTTCTTGATATTATTTAAATTAGAAATTTTTTTTCTTGTACTTATAAATTAGATTACCAGCAATCCTCTCTATCACATAGGGATTATTTTGAAATATGTCATATAGCTACTCAATGTCCAAAGAGGTTTAATAAATTTAGTATAATCAGCTATGGGGATCAGTTCTTTAGAGGATAACCTGCTAGTTTGAAGGAAAAGTCTCCTTTAGTAGCTCCTCCATCTCAAGATACTTCATTTCCCTAACAAAAAAAAATGAGAATAGGTTTCCCAACTCCAAGGATAATCTACTAGTTTGAAGGACAAGTCTCCATTAGTAGCTCCTCCACCTCAAGATACTTCATTTCCCTGACAAAAAAATGAGAATAGGTTTCCGAACTCCCAACGATAGAATATCTTATCCCGCTTGTTTTTAGAGGATAATTAAATGGTAATTTAAATACACAGGTAGTGTCAACTTAGGTAGCTCAAGCTAATGAAGCAAAATATTTAGCTTAATAAGAATCCCTACTTCAAGATCTTTCACACTTGGAAGAACCTACAAGTACTCCACCTCTATCAAAGAAGAAAAATGATACAAGTTGCCAAGGAGATGGCTTTAGTTAATCACTAAATTTAACTCCAAGGAAAATAATACTACTAGTTTATTATTTTGAAGTATTTTGATTTTATTTTAATTGAAAATTAAAATATTTTATGTTTTTGTTTGTTGGGTACTATGTCATATTTAACTTGTGGCTTGATTATCCATGATCCAGAGACATCTAAGTCTTCGAAGTCACAGGGGCATTTTCTCACATAATTTCAAACCGGTGACCTTGACCTTTACACGAAGAGTCACCTTAACAGAACACCTATCACTATCTAGTTTACCCCTATAAAACATTTCATGTTAAAAAAAAACAAATTTAAAAATAAATTAATTATTTAAAAAATAATAAATTATATATAATTTATTTTTTTAATTTTTTAAATATATTTCTTAAAATATACCAAAAATTTTGTTTTGTGTATATTTCTTAATTTAGTTTGAAAATGTTATATCTATATAGATAAATATTAAAACTACACTTATAAATTGACTTTTGAAATTCCAGTGGAAAAATATTCTTTTAATTATAATTAATAATAAGTATAGCAATATATCTATACATTATGTATAAATTAGTTTGCCAGTTTTTTTCATAAGCAAAAGAATTTTATATATTGATTTAGTCATTAAGGGGTTTGTGATCTTGTGATACAAAGAGGGTTGAAAGTGAATTTTTTTTTCCTAATTTTCAAAAATTTTGCTACACTATTAGCCTTCTTAGCATTCAACAAAACTACAATCCTATAACAACACTGCCTCTCTCTTCTTTTCAAATATAGAAATAGAATATTAAAATGTCTCAATTAATGTGTTACTTTCTTAAGATATAAGATGTAATAGAACATCTTAATCCAATAAACTATCTTAATTTTAGTATACATAATTATAATCCAATAACAAATTTGATATAAAACTTTAAAGTTAAATGATTATTTATTTATTTCTAATCTTTTTATCCTAAAAACCATTGGAATTTATAACCATTCATTGTTATCTATACAAAATAGCATAAATAGTTATTATTTATCATGCATATGTATTTCCTCTTCCATTTATTACTTTTAAATATAATTTCTCTTACAAATATGATTGTGAATTGCTAAAGTAACTGACTTATCAATTATGGAGGAGTTCAAAACATTTAAATTAAATTACAAAATGATAATTTAATATATTTCACATTTGAGAATCCAAATTATCAATTACGGAGGACTTCAAAACCACCCGTGATTATATTGTTTAAACAAAATCAGAAAATAATAAATTTAATAATTTTCGGAATTGAAAATTGAAGTGATCAACTGCGGAGGGTAATTTCTGGACTCAGAGTCCCATTTCACAATTTTTTCGAATGCCGTGCCAGAGAAGCGTTCTTCTTTGATGCCCATGTGCCATAGTGACGTGCGATAATCCGTGCCGTTACATTGATTTATTTAGCTACTAATTATTGAAATGACCATTTGTTTAAGACAAAACAATAATATTATCTCCTGGTGTACTGCATATGTGGTTTTTGTACTACTCCAAACGCAGTACAATCTGCTCAATGTTACGATCACGAAACCTCAAGATGTGCAAACACAATTATTCAACCAAATACGGCGACTTTTGAAGCTCTGCACTCTAACTTGTTTTTGTTATCGACAGATCACAGCAGTTGCAGCTAGCCCAAGCAACCGCCTCATTGAGGGCAGCGTTCAAGGTAATCAAAATTTTCCACAAAATATTTTAGTGGGAAATGCTATACTTATCTTTAACTCTGCACTCTATAATATGATTGCCAATGGCTCCATCTTATTGAATAGACTAGGGCTTTAAGTCTCACGATGCCTTTTAATTCTCGTGCGGTATTTCAGGCATGAAGGTTTTTGGGGCATTTTAAAAGATGGAGATAGTGTTGCTTTCAGTGATGGTATGTATTGTTCCTGTCTTCGTTCTCCAATATTTTATTCGTAAAATGTTTTTCTGGTTAGTGAGGACTCTGGAATAGCGTTGAAAAGATCAGATTTGAAGGGTCAGTCAACATTTTGTTACAGTTATCTGGAATAAAGGAAGACATTGTCCATATCACTAGCATATTCTTTCTTTGGGTTATGAAGGATAACCTTCAATTTCACTGGTTTTTCTATTAGTATAATTAATAATATTTTTTTTGTTTTTCACATTGTAAATTTTAATTGCCATTAAGATATAGAATCCAATATATTTTAATTAAAAAAAAAATATATATATATATATATATATCACTCAAAAATTGTTGAAATTTCTGAATATTCCAAACACACAGGAGAATAGAAATTCCCCTCTTTAACACAGAGAAATAAAAACAAAAATTTGCTTGCTGGTAGACAGAGATTGCAAAAAAAAAGGCTTCTATTTCATTAAAAATAAAAATCTATTACAATCAGATAACTTTCCACTACTGGGAGATTACAAAAGATGGAACTGCTTCACACGCAGTGTCCAAATTACTCTTCTTTGTCTCTCAAAAGAAAATCACACTGTGCTCTGCACTTCTGCCTCTGCTGGCTTTTCTTCAACTTCCGCACTGCTGTGCATTCACTCGTTCTTCTACATACATTGAAAAAAAAAACTTTACAATCTCCTTTTCCTTTTTATACACTGCTGTGTAAAAATAAAAATTACACAGTAAAGATTACATTCACGGCCCCTTTCTCTTTTGTTTTGGCTTTCGGGCCTTTTAGAACTTTCCAGAACATAATATTAAAAATAAAACACTTTATATATATATATTATAAATATTAAAAATATTTATAATATATATTAACCTTAGTAAGAAAAACTTTTACCGAAGGGTTAAAAACCTTTATGAAAAATTTTTACGGACTTCAAAAATTAAATCAAACTCCATTGCAAAATATTTCGCGTTCCAAAATTAAATGATGACGTAGGCCCAAGGTGTGATACGAAATTTCAAATTAATTTCTCCCTATAAAATTTCGGGTCCGGTTTTTGGCAATGTATCCAGCCCAACAAAACAACGCGATCCAATAATTTTCCTCCACGTGGCTCCTTCAATCTGGCGGTAAATTTCTGAGTTTAATTTGTTTGGTGAAGGTTTTAATACTGGTTGTTGCTGCAGTTAAGATGCAGCTCTTCCAATGCTCCTGCATTCAATTCGTGGCTGTCTAAATTCCCATCAAAATTAACTTCGCCGCCATTCAATCTTTTCTCATTAAACTTCTGTCCTGCAGACTTCTCTGGGCAGTTGGAAATTAAATTCCAACACTCCCCCTTAATTTCAACTGCCGGGTTATCTGTCATACCCAGACATTTTCTTAAAAACTCAAAATTCTTCTGTCCCAATGGCTTGGTCAGAATATCAGCGAACTGCTCCTGAGTTCTGCAATGTTTTAAAATTATTTCTCCATTGTTCACCAATTCTCTGATATAATGAAATTTTGTGTCTATGTGCTTTGTTCTTTTATGAAATACTGAGTTCTTTGACAATGCAATAGCTGAGCTATTGTCACAATAAATCACAGTGCCTTTTACCTGTTCTTGACATAGACTTCTCAACATTCTCCTCATCCAAATCGCTTGACAAGCTGCTGCTGTAGCTGCCACATACTCTGCCTCTGCTGTAGACAATGCTACAATTGGTTGTTTCTTGGAATCCCATGAAATGGCTCCTGAACCCATATGAAAAACATAACCGGAAGTGCTCTTCCGATCATCTACACTTCCAGCCCAATCACTGTCAGTGTATCCAACTAATTCTGAATTTTCTGAAGCTGTATATAAAATACCAAATCTTTTAGTTCCTTTCACATACCTCAGAATTTTCTTTGCTGCCTGCCAATGTGCTTCTTTTGGCTTCTCCATAAATCTGGAAATTAACTAACAGCATGCATAATATCCGGTCTAGTTGCAGTCAAATACATGAGGCTGCCAACTATGCTTTTATATAAACTTGGATCAACATCCTTGCTGTTGTCATCTTTACTCAGCTTCAATCCCATTACAGTGGGAGTAATTGCAGCTTTGCACTCCTGCATATTAAATCTTTCTAAAACTTGATTCACATATTTTTCTTGAGAAATAAAAATCCCTTTTTCACTTTGCTCTACTTCTATTCCCAAGAAGTATCTCAACAAACCCATGTCAGTCATTTCAAATTCATCTTTCATGACTGTTTTAAAATTTTCACTGAGATAATCATCATTGCCAGTGAATATTACATCATCAACATATAAAACAACAATGAGCATCTTACCATCCTTTTCTTTGATGTAGAGGGTGGGTTCTCCCTCACACTTTTCAAATTCATTTTCCAGTAGATAGGAGTCTATCCTACTGTACCATGCTCTTGGTGCTTGCTTCAGCCCATAAAGAGCTTTCTTCAATCTGCAGACCTTGTGCTCTTGGCCTTTCTTCTCATATCCGAGAGGTTGTTCCACATATACCTCTTCCATTAAGACTCCATTTAAAAATGCAGATTTTACATCCATCTGATATACTTTCCATTTGTTTTGTGCTGCTATGGACAGCACTGCTCTTACTGTTTCCATTCTTGCAACTGGTGCAAAAGTTTCTTCATAATCAATTCCATGCTTCTGCTTATATCCCTTAACAACAAGTCTGGCCTTGTGTCTTTCTATCTTTCCTTCAGCATTGCTCTTGGTCTTATAGACCCATTTAACTCCAATGACTTCTTTACCTTCTGGGAGATCAACCAACTCCCATGTTTTGTTCTTCTCTATGGCTTTAATTTCATCATCCATAGCTTCTATCCATTTTCTGTCTTTAATTGCATCTTCAAAATGAATAGGATCATCAACTTGACAATACAAAGCAAATAAGGAATTCATACCTTCGTTTGCTTCTCCTTGCTCATAAATTTCTCTAAGGCTTCTGAACTTTGTTCCTCTTTCACTTGGTGTAGCCGTGCTTGATGAAGCACTCAATTCAGCTCCACGTGATGTGCTTGGTGATGCACTCCCGCTTCTTCTCAAGGGTGTTCTCGCTGCTGCTTGAGGTGTCCCTTGCTGTCCTTGTGTTGGTGGAGGTTGTGCTACAGATGGGTTGTTGATTTCAACCACATCTTCCTCATCTTCATCTTGAGACAAACAGCTTTTAATATTGACTGTTTTCTCAATGCTTCCATCCCATGCTTCCTCTTCAATGAATTGCACATCTCTGCTTATCACAAACTTCTTTGTGGATGGGTTATATAATCTGTATCCTTTGGAATCTTCACAATATCCAAGGAAAATGCACTTCTCCCCCTTACTGTCCAACTTCTTCCTCAACTTGTCAGGAATATGTGCATATGCCACACATCCAAAAACTCTCATGTGGGTGACTCCTTGTTTTCTGCCACTCCACGCTTCTTCTGGAACTTTGTTCATCACTGCTTTTGTGGGGCATCTATTTAAAATATATACAGCACAGTTTGTTGCTTCTGCCCAATACTCATTCGGCAAATGCTTTGCCTTCAGCATACTTCTCACCATTTCCATTATGGTTCGATTCTTCCTTTCAGCAACTCCATTCTGTTGCGGTGTGTACCTTGTGGTAAACTGCTTGTGTATGCCGTTCTCTCTGCAAAAACGTAGAAATTCCTTTGAAATATATTCTCCTCCTCTGTCGGTTCTGAGAACTTTAATGTACTGCCCACTCTGTTTCTCTACAAGAGCTTTAAAGTGGCAAAATTTCTGAAAAACTTCACTCTTATATTTCAGAAAATAAACCCATACTTTTCTTGTCAAATCATCTATGAAGGTCAGCATGTAGTTGCTGCCTGAAACTGATGCTGTCTGCATCGGTCCACATAAATCTGAGTGAATGATTTCTAAGGGTGCTTTCGCCCTTATGCTTTTCCCTGAAGGAAAATTTTCTCTGTGTTGCTTTCCCAAGATGCAGCCTTCACATAGGCTGTGAAGCTTTTCAATCAGTGGTAAACCTTTTACCATTCCTTTTCTGTGCAGCAGATTTAATCCTCCGAAATTGAGATGTCCAAATCTCAAGTGCCATAACCAATTTTCATCCTTTGCTTCCTTCTGAAAGGCTTCTTGTGTTACAGCTGCTACATTCTTTCCTTTTCCCTTCAAGTCAATGTTGAGCTTGAGTGGAAACATTCTATTGCTGGTCATTTGAATTTCAGCAATAATTTTCTTACTTGGAGGAATGTCTTTTATTGTGCACACATCATCTTTGAAAACTACATTGTAACCTTTGTTTATGAGCTGTCCAACGCTCAAAAGATTACATTTCAGACCTGGAACATAATACACATCAGGAACAAATTTTTGCTCCCCATTCCTTGCTCGAATACTTACTCTGCCTTTTCCTTTGACAGAGATCTTAGTATCAGTCCCTGTGGTCACTTCAGATTTTACTTCTTCATCTAGATTGGCAAACATTGCTTTGTTGCCAGTCATATGATTACTACATCCAGAATCTAAGAACCAAACATCATCTCCTTTGTCTTGTGCTACATTACAAGCTAATAGCACATTACTTGGGTTCTTTTCCTCTTTTGCTACATTAGCATTCTGCTTATTTTTCATGTCACTTTGCTTCTTTCTACATTCATTGGCATAGTGCCCATATTTTTTGCAATAATAACATTGGACATTGGATTTGTCATACCTCTGTCCATGAGCATGTTGGTGTTGATGTCCACCTTGCTGGCTGCTGCATTGGTCGTGGCTCTGATTTTGACTGTTGCTCCTTCCATGTGAATGTGAAGGGCTGTTCCTTCCACCTCTATTCTGGCTTCTGCCTCTTCCTCTTCCTTTTCCTTGACCTCTTCCTCTTCCTGAAGGCATCTGGGTCTTGAAGGCATGTTCAAGAGATGAATGTTCATCTCTGCTCAATCTCTGTTCATGAGTTATCAACGAGGCATGAAGTTCATCCACTGTGAACTGTGAGAGATCTTTGGTCTCTTCTATGGTGGTTACAATAACATCAAACTTTGAGGGTAAACATCTCAAAAGTTTCTCCACAATCCTTCTTTCTTCAAGAGTTTCTCCATGGGATCTTATCTGATTTACAATCCCAATCACATGTGTAAAAAATGTGTCTACATTATCTGACTCTTTCATGCAAAGAGTTTCAAAATCTCTTCTCAGCAACTGAAGTTTTGCTGTCTTAACTTTCTCCATACCTTGATAGGCTACTTTCAGAGTTTCCCATGCCTCCTTGGATTTCTTAGCTGCTGTTATCCTTGGAAACACACTCTCATTTACAGCTTGATACAAACAGAAGAGAGCTTTAGCATCTTTCTTCCTATTATTCTTCAACACATCTTTCTCTGCTTGAGTTAAGGCATTAAAAGCCTGCTCATCAGCTGGTTCTGTAAAACCATCTTCTACAAGTTCCCATAGGTCTTGTGAAACAAACAGGGCTCTCATGGTAATGGCCCAATAATCATAATTCTTTCCATTAAACTGTGGAAGCTGCACATTTCCAAGATTCATACTAGTGCTTGGTCCAGCCATTGCTTCAAAACTGAACTCTGAACTTAACAAACTGTCTTTCCTTTTTCTGAAAGAACAAATTCTTTAAAAAATAAACAACTGCACTTTTATCTTTGAGAAATACCTGAACTTTGACCTCTGTTGAGCTTTTCACTCTGCTGGAGAAATCACTGCAACAAGTCTTCTTCTTCAGCTTCTTTGAAAGTTTCCTTCTTCAGCTTCTTTGAAAGTTTCAAAGAGCCTGAACTAGCTCCGATACCATGTTGAAATTTCTGAATATTCCAAACACACAGGAGAATAGAAATTCCCCTCTTTAACACAGAGAAATACAAACAAAAATTTGCTTGCTGGTAGACAGAGATTGCAAAAAAAAAGGCTTCTATTTCATTAAAAATAAAAATCTATTACAATCAGATAAATTTCCACTACTAGGAGATTACAAAAGATGGAACTGCTTCACACGCAGTGTCCAAATTACTCTTCTCTGTCTCTCAAAAGAAAATCACACTGTGCTCTGCACTTCTGCCTCTGCTGGCTTTTCTTCAACTTCCGCACTGCTGTGCATTCACTCGTTCTTCTACATACATTGAAAAAAAAAACTTTACAATCTCCTTTTCCTTTTTATACACTGCTGTGTAAAAATAAAAATTACACAGTAAAGATTACATTCACGGCCCCTTTCTCTTTTGTTTTGGCTTTCGGGCCTTTTAGAACTTTCCAGAACATAATATTAAAAATAAAACACTTTATATATATATATTATAAATATTAAAAATATTTATAATATATATTAACCTTAGTAAGAAAAACTTTTACCGAAGGTTAAAAACCTTTATGAAAAATTTTTACGGACTTCAAAAATTAAATCAAACTCCATTGCAAAATATTTCGCGTTCCAAAATTAAATGATGACGTAGGCCCAAGGTGTGATGCGAAATTTCAAATTAATTTCTCCCTATAAAATTTCGGGTCCGGTTTTTGGCAATGTATCCAGCCCAACAAAACAATGCGATCCAATAATTTTCCTCCACGTGGCTCCTTCAATCTGGCGGTAAATTTCTGAGTTTAATTTGTTTGGTGAAGGTTTTAATATTGGTTGTTGCTACAGATAAGATGCAGCTCTTCCAATGCTCCTGCATTCAATTCGTGGCTGTCTAAATTCCCATCAAAATTAACTTCGCCGCCATTCAATCTTTTCTCATTAAACTGCAGACTTCTCTGGGCAGTTGGAAATTAAATTCCAACAAAAATTATATCAAAAAACCATTTTATCTATTTGGAAAACTATATCACTTTCTTAATTATGTTTTTATTAATAAAAATAATTTTTTATAAGAAAAACCACTTATTAGTTAAATAAACCAATAATAGTTTAACTAACTTAATAGGTTTAATGTTGTGTAATAATCATTTTTATTTTTATTGTGCTTAGTGGCCTATTATATTATTGTTGGTTTGACATTAAAAACTTGAAAGCTTGATAATAAGTTTGCAAGTAAATTAATGTTTTTTTTGGGATATGGATTATTTTGCAAAAGCACATAAATTTAGTCTTTTTATTTAAGTTTGCACAAATAAAACATAGAAAAATAGGCCAGGATAACATCACACAAACAGAAATTTAATGAGGGAGCCTTGGGCTAAGCCTCCAGCTTCTAATGTTAGTACTTTAAATTATATGTTCAAATCTGAAATTATATCTGTTTACATAGCTCAAATTGCAAAAATGACTCTCTCATTGTATAAAAACCACTGACAAAAGAGCACTAGAAATTTGAAATTTCTTGTCAGCGTGGAAAGAACGGTTGGTAATCGAGTCCAAAATAAATCTTCTCTAAAAATCTTCAAAACATTTTTTAGAAGAAAAATTAAAAATAATTGAATTCTATATAATAAGAATGAAATATCATATTAAATTACTTAATTGAAGAAGGGTACTAAATAAAATGGAATAAAATATTACTAGGAAAAAATGTAAACTTTAAAGAAAAAAGAAAAGCACCTTCTTCCTAAAAAACAAACCTAGACAAAAGGGTTGCCAACCGAAAAGCTGATGATGCTAAACATATGTTGGGAAAGAATTAATAAAGTTGCTGATTTTGGAGATCAATAAATCTTAGCTCTGTGAATTGGTATCAACACGTCATCTGGGGAACTGGTATCAACACTTCATTGTCGGGAATCACTTGTTTGGTTATTGATTGATTTATGACACTGATTAATATAAATTCAACATATTCTTCCATTTCTGGGAGTAGCTATTATTAAATAACAGCTATATAAATGAATACCCTTGGTAGAATAGAAAACAACTTAAATCAGATTACGCCTTTATAATCATATGTGAAGTGAGACCTTAGATTAAGTCAGTATGATCACAAACAAAGCAAAGCAACCATATTAATAAAAGAAAAGGAAGTAGGTGTTATATCCCATAAAAACTTATAAAAGAGGTTACGATTAATATAGAACTGTTAAGCAAGATTAACTACCATATTTACTATGTTCATGCATAATTAGTATGATAAACAGAGAAGGACTTCGTAAGAAAGTAAGATACTCTCCAAGAAACAATGAGCTGCGGAGACTTTTCAATATTTTAAATAATTCACAAAAGTACATGAATACACATTAGCCCAAATGTGTATATAGATGATACAATAAAGGTATCAAATGTATAAGTATTTTATTAAAAAAAATTAAACAATCACACTATAACAAATCGATTCATTTATGGAGATATTCATTTATATATGCACGGTACCTCGATTCATTTATGGAGATCTTAATTTATATATGCACAGTTACTCGATTCATTTATGGAGATATTCATTATGAAGCTCGGCTCGGTTTCGTCATCGAGCGATCAAAGCAGTTGCTGCTTGCCCATCCCAGCTAAGGCAACCACATTATTGAGTGCAGCGTTGATGGTAATCAAATTTTTCCACAAAATATTTATGTAGTGGGAAATGCTATGTTTATCGTTAACGCTGCACTCGATAATATGTTTGCGAATGGCCCCATCGGAGATATATTCCTCTCGTCGCTCTGTCGGATATAAAACCCTAACAATGTTTTTAATGTGTGTGTGGTATTTCTGGATTGAAATGGTGTTCCTTCGGTAATGATATGTATTGTTCTCGTATTGATTTTGTGAAGCCGTATTGGTAAAACGTTGTGTTGGTCAGTTCAGAATGGAGCTGAGAAAGATCAGACTAAAAGGGCCGGTTTACATTTACAAACAGTTAAGTTGACAATGGAAGAACGAAAAGGAGACCTGGATATGGAAACAGTGAAAGAATACAAATTGGAAAGAGAAATGCAGCGTTAAATGGACCAAGAGAGCTAAATTTATTCGATTCATAAGAGATGGTCGTCTAATTTATTGTGAGGTATGTATTTGAAAGTGTGAATGATAATTTTTATGAAAGTGAAATAATTTAATGATGAATTCTTTGTAATCTCCAGTTGCTTTAGATGTTTTTCTTCAGTTCGAAAACAGTTTTTTCATGAGATTATGATCTTAATCTAACTATTTTGTTTTTTTTTTGTCATGAGATTATGATCTCATTTTTGTTTTTTGAGTCATTGAGGCTATGATGTTCTCATCCTTTTTTAATAGATCTCAATAAATTTGTAGGGGTTTTTTTATGTAATTTTTTTTTATTGTTTAAAGAGTATTTTTTTGGGGTTTTTTTTATGTAATTTTCTTTTATTGTTTAAAAAGTATTTTTTTTTAATGTTTAATATTTTTTTTTATTTTTTAATTGCTTTATATGATATATAATTTTTTTTTAAAACAAGGTATAATATATGCAGACGTGTAAGGCTTAAGTGCAAATTAATTGTTATGTTATTTTATTTGTTTTTGTAAATTTACTAGTTTCTTACCATTTTTTATTTATCAAAAAGATAGAGCAAGTTGCAACATATTCACAATTGGTGACCTCAACCTCCCCGAGGAAACCATGTCTATTAGCCACCTTAAAGCATTAAATGCCATCCAAAATTGAAATTGTTTCTTTCGTCTACTCGCCACTATGGCCATTTTCCTGTTTACTACAAAGTGTATGAGACAACATGAAAAATAGAAGCTCTATGCAAAAAACATATTAACTTAGAGCATCATAAATTAACCATCCAAAGAATCAATCGGTGTTGGGTCTTTTGTTGTGGAGTCTGGCATGTTAACTTGTTGCACTTGTTGAAGATATCTTTCGATTCTGCCTATGTGCGCTGTGGCGTGATACTGTGACACCCTTATTTCCTGGATTTCCTTTTTGATTTCCTGTAGTATTGAAAACACTATGGGACTGCCTTCACTTTCTTGTAAGATTTACAAAGCTTTAGCCAGAACACGTTTCAGAGTCCAATATGTGTGGATGGATTGATGAAAGAGAGATAGTCGCCCTCTCGTATTCCCGGGCTCAACAACAAAATCCATGTTTTCCTCTTGGGCCTCTATGTCTTCTTCCTTACTGTTACTTTCTCTCTCCCATCCTTGAATTACATTCCGAATGTGCGGAGGATTGTCAGCTTAGTAAGCTTCGAAGAGATTATCCATTATCTCTTTCTTCATTTTTTTGCCTCGCTTACTAGGCTCAGCCATGTTTTTCGAAATATTTTACTTTCCTTTGTCTCGCTGTCGCTTTACTGACTGCCCTTTCACCATTATTTTCCTTCGACTGAGAACCCAGGAAATTCAATGAGTCGCCTCGCCATAATGGAGTAAGACATGAAGATATCCATGCATATCCTATTACAGAGACATGTAATTAAACTAATGTGACCAAGATCCTTGCTGGTTGGTGAAAGAAACTGACCAGGATTATCATTACTACATATCTCCCTACCTTTTCACAGAGAGAATTGACCATCTTGACATGGAAGAGAACTAAAGTGGGGTAATGAGAGACCTAATTTCTTAATTTACGGCCATGACGAGTAGAGGTATAATGAAAGACGCCTTCTAGTTTATATTGGCACTGCATGCATAAGGTTTCGTACAATTGAGACTGGTTATCAAGGTTTCCATGACATACAAAGGTATGAAAAGGCTGAGTCGAGAAACGTTGAAAGAGCAAACTAAAAACTAGAATCGTAGAGGGGGTTCTAAAACAGGGGTTAATGTCTTGCTATGGGATAAACATGTTCCAGTGTAAATCATTGCCAGAAATTACATACAGATGCTTGTTATCAAAGCGATTATATATTCTACCCTTCCCACAACAACAACGATCTATACCTTCTACCCTTCTTATAACCTGACAGTTTCTATTGTTTTCACTATGCGAGGGTAAATTTACAAGGATAAGAACTAGAGCCATAACATACCACTAAACCTGAGGGCATCACGGCTGCTGAGTTGGCCCAGCGTGACCAACAACTTTTCCTTCCACTCCTCCAGAAGATTTGTTGCCAGAAAGAATGTTTTGGATTCGAATCTTTTCCTTTATTAACCTTCTCTGTTGTTATTTCCCATGTCACTCTGACATGGTTATTTGGATCACCGTTGCTACCATAATGAGTCGGCATGCGATGGTATCATCCTCTTCTACTGCAGGTTTAATGAGTGAAGGCTGGATGCAACACGCCATCATGTGCCTCCAGCTGCCAGCCATTCTCCACCTGTCCAACTAAATTTCCCACTTGGCACCCTGATCAGGGGTCTCAGACTTTAGCTTTATCTCTGTCTATAATGATTTGCAGGGAGTGTAACTCTATTTCCCATACCCTATCTCCTTGATTCACATCCATCTGATGCCCCTCATTACTACATCCCCAGTTCGCTAGATAGTCTGCAGCCTCATTACCTATTCTGTGGACATGCGAGGGTATAAGATAACCAACATCCTGTATGAGTAAGTCTATCTCCTGAATGAGATGTGCTATCCTCCAACTTTTGCTTATTTTTTCCGAGGGTGTCCCTTGCTGCAGCTTTCATAACACTCCTGTAACCATTGTTGAATCCCCTTTTACAATTAATGAATGGTAGCTCTCTCGAATAGTTATTATAAGCCCTTGTTTAACTAATGTTATCTATGCTTCATTATTCATAGCAAACCCTATTTCCACCGCATAGACCCTACAAGCTATTGCATGATAATTTCTAGATATTCCTCCTACCCCTGCCAGGCCTGGATTTCCTTTTGATGCCCCATCATGATTGAGTTTAATAAATCCTGATTGTGGCAGCTAAAAGATATCACCTGTGCTTTGCCTTGGTGGTTTAAATTTTCATAATGTGTTTGCGAGAATTTGTGGCTTTAAATTTAACTTATTTAAGATATTTCCTTCTATTCCCATTGTATTCCAGTCCTCTTATGTCCATTTCTCTACCAATATGGTCTCTCGTATATTTTCGATGATCCCTTTCCATATTTGATTTATATTTCACACCTCGGCCCAGAATATGCGATGATTTCTCTCTTTCCAGATGCCCCATAGTATAATTCCTATTGACGACCTCCATGCTCTGTTCAGGACTTCACATTTGTATCCTCCTTTTCTCCATTTAATGATTGTCTCATTAATGCTTTTGTTATCTCTATCTGTCTACTTAAATACCATTATGTTATTTCGCCATAGAGTCTCTACCATTTCACAAGTATTTAATAAGTGTTCTACAGATTCTGCTTGCGTGTTACACATTTGACATAGTGAGGGGCCATGCATTCCTCTCCGCTGCAACTGATCACAGGCAGGGATCTTACAATGGCTTAGTAGCCAAAGGAAATGTTCCACTTTTGGCCAACATTTGAATGACCATTTTTTTTTCCATATTGGTACTACTGTATTGTGGAGATTGTTTTCTTTGATGTAGTATCATTCTTGGATGGTAAACATGCCTTTACTTTGATAGCCCTATCTCAGTATAACTTCCACTATTTTTGCGACCAATTTCTTGATTTTCAGTTCCTTTTCAAGGTTATTACATTGTATTGTAGCTGGGGCTTCTCTCCAATGTCCTTTTTTCTTCCATTTCCTCCATTTTCTGTCATCTTGTTGGAACCAATAGTTATCAATTGTTCCATTGTTTAGTAAGTTTGTGAACTGAAATGTTTCTCCAAGATCTAGACAGCTAAATAGTTTATCCCTTTGTTTCCATGAATCCTCCCAAAACAACGTTGTTCTTCCTTCTCATATTTCCTAGAAACTATGTTGCCTAATAAGGTATTTGTTGATAGTTTCTAAATTCCAAATATTGGACCCTTTAGGGGTGATGTATGTTTTCAATTTTCTTGCTCTAGTACTGGGCATATCATATTTTCTCTCCCAGATCAATTTCCAGAGGTCCTGACCTCCTTGTAACCATCTCGACCATAATTTCACTCCCATAACCTGATTTAACACATAGGGATCTCGTAGGCCTAGATTTCCTACTGTTTTCAGTTTTATAATATTTTCCCATGAGAGAAGTGCCCACTTACGAGTTTCTTGGGTCCCTTTCCAGAGGAATTTCTTAAATATATTCACCATATTATTGTGTATTGTTTTTTGTGCAGCCCGCCCTTATACTTGATAAACCGGTATAGCTTGAAGAATGGATTTCAACAATATTACTTGACTAGGGGCATTCTGGGCACGGAATGCCCATTTTTGTAGTCATTTCTGAAGACGATTAAGAAGGTCCTTCCATCTAGAGAGTCTGAATGAGGTAGTTCTTAGAAGGAATCCTAGATATTTCATGGGGAATGAACCACTAGTGAAGCCTAACGTCCGAGCAAGGAATCTCTGTGTTGCTTCATTAATATTGAAGAAATAGACATTTGATTTATCATTATTATCCTCAGTTCCTGATGCTTCAATGAAAGTTTTTAGAATAGTTATATTGACTTTGCCTCCTTGACGGATGCCTGGAAAAATAGTATGATGCCATCTACAAACTGCTGATGCGTGATAATTAAATCTAGTCCCCAGATATTCATCCCTTTAAGATGGTCTCTTGATAACTGAAATTTTATTAATTGACCAAGACCTTCTACTGCTAACATAAACAGAAAAGGTGAAAGAGGGTCTCCCTGCCAGAGCCCTATCGATACATTGAAAGGATGGGATGGAACTCCATTTAGGAGTATAGAGAAATTTGGGGATGAAATCAACATCATCAGCCATTCTATCCATCTATGTTCAAAACCAAAAGCTTAAGAATAGCTATCAAATAGGGCCAGCTGATTTTATAATTTTTTTTAGAGAGGTCAAGTTTGATTAAAATACCTTTCACTTTGAGCATGCATAAGGAGTGAATTGCTTCTTGAGATGTGACAATAACGTCAATAATTTTTCTTCCCTTCACAATTCCTATTTTCTATGGAGATATTAGGTGGGGAGGAGAAGCTTTAGTTTATTTACCATAATCTTGGATAGTATCTTATAAATGACATTGCATAGAGATATTGGTCTGTAGCCTGCGGGAGTATCCATGTTATACTATTTTGGGATGAGAGATATGAATGTAGCATTGACAGATGGATATACATTCCAGATCCTCCTCGATTCCTCTACCAATTCCCTGATGTCAGTGCCCATGAAGTTCCAAGTAGCTTTAAAATATTCAGCTGTAAATCCATTCGGACAAGGGGCCTTCTCCTTGGTCATGTTTTTCACCACTTCTTGAACCTCCTCCATGGTCATTTCTTGCACTAGGGTGAGGTTTTGATCTCTACTGACAAGTGATGGGATATTGCTGATTATTCTATTAATTACTGCCTGTTGATTATTATCAGTTTCTGTAAGAATATCTTTGAAATGATATACTAACAACTTTTCCATATCTTCATGTTGTAGTACTTGATTTCCATTTTTTTTCTTTTAACGAAAAGATTCTATTATGCAGTCTCCTTTGAATCAATGCTTTATGGAAGAAGTTTGAGCCTTTCTCTCCTTCCTTAAGCCATTGCACCCATAACTTTTGTTTACATAGAGTTTCTTCTTGCTTCCTTATTTCTTCCAGTTGGCTTAGTATATTTCCTTCTTCTACTGCTAATTTCTCCATTCTGCCATTTAAAATCATTTTTTGTTGAACACTCTTCATCTTTGCTTGCAGTCTTTCCTATTCCTATTGAATGTTTCCAAACTCTGTTTTGTTCCATTTTTTTATTTCTATTTTACATTTTTTCAGATGAAGTTGAAAGGAGTGCATTCTATTTATTCCTTGAATTTTATTAGTTTCCCACCATTGTTTAGCTTTGTCCAGGAAGGTGGGGTCTCTTAACCAAAATATTTCAAATCTAGAATGATGGTTCTTTGGGCCTTCTTTGATATCTATTTCTATGCTTATCAGCCAATAATCATATCCTAGCATGGGGAGAATAATTGATTCAAAGTAGACATCAAGGTTGACTAAAGCTTTCGAGGCAAGAAATCGATCCAATCTAGATGCTACCTGATGTGTTTCACCTTGTCTGTTATTACAAGTGAACTTTCCATTCACTATGGGTATATATACTAGCTTGAGGTCTGTAAAGTCCCGAAATAGTTCCATCTCTGGGTCTTCTCTCCTTATTCCTCCCTTTTTCTCTGTAAGGGTCAAGATCATGTTGAAATATCCTCCTAGAAACTATAATTTATCCTAATGCATGTTACTAAGAGTCCAGATACTGGTTAAAAATGCTTCTCTTTCTCCTGGAATAGGAGGCCCATAAAGAGCTGAAATAAGTAAATGTTCCTTTTTTCCTAGTTGTCTAAAGCATCCTGTTAGAATGCAGGGTAGACCTATCCATCCTTCCACTCTAATCTCTGCAGGATTCCACAAAATGGATATGCCCCCCACCGTGCCTCGAGAATCGATAGCCATCACCTCAAAGTGTGGTTTGAATGATTGAAGTATATTCTCTAGTTTATGGATAGAGACTTTAGTCTCTTGAAGCATCATTACTTGTAGTTTCTCCTATTTGAGTCCATCCTTTAGATATCACTATTCTCCTTTACTATTAAGGCCTCTAATATTCCAGGAGATTATTTTCATTGGTTAACTTTTGGTATTTGTTGGAATACCATAGTTAACGATATTATCTTCCCGGTCTTAACTAACATTTCACCTACCAGTTGTATTTAATCATGGAGTGTCCTTCTTCCTTTCTTCTTAACCCCATTTTTTTGTGGAATAGATACTTTGAATGAAATGAGTTTAGGAGTACTTACTTATTTTTGCGCTTTAGCTATAAGGTAGTGTTCAAACATTTCTTTGTATAATTTATTCTAATATTCGAGAATAAATCTATCATCCAGGTTCCTCCATTCATGCAGTAGTCTCTTTAAGACTCGTTCTTCATTGCTTAAACCTTCTTTGTTTTATTATATGTCCATTGGCGACTGTTCTGTTATGTTGTTATCCTCCATTTCATTTGGTTCTTGTGATGCTTTTCTTTTTCCATTTGGCATTTTTTGGGCAGTCGTTCCTTTCCCTTGTGCTGGGCTTTCTTCCTCCACATGCGAAGTTTCTCCTTCTTCTTGTAGAATTTCATAACGATTCGGTGAGTTCTTCTGGTTAGGCATACTCTGTTGGTTTTCATGTTGTTTATTGTTCCTTTTTTTGTTCGTGACTATTGTGAAGGCATCATTTCAATCCATGACCTAGTCTGTATTCATTGTTTGTCGGCTTGTTTTTTGTTCTGGAATATTCAATGGACAAGTTTTATAAAGGTGGCCATACTCGTGGCATCAGCGACATCTAAATGGGATATGTTCGTAATCAAGAATTTTCTCCCAAATATTTCCTTCATATTCCAGTTCAATGGTCTCTGGAAGTGGTTCTGAGATATTCATATATACTAAGATTCAAGCATAATAAGTGTATCGACCTCGACATGTTTTTTCTACAATTTTCATAAAGCTTCCTAGAGAGTTGCCAATGCCCTCAAGAATCTTCGGGTCCCAAAAATCCATCAGAAGGGTAAAGAGTCATACCCATACTGGCGCTACTAAAAATTGTTCTTTTTCTGGACTATAACACTCTTCCCATTGCTTATGAAAGAGTCTTTCATTATTATAAAAATAAGGGCCTCCAAATATATTTTCTTTATCCAGGAGATTGGTAAAAATAACTGTGAAAAAGCTGCATGGACCAAATTTCAGATCAATATGGAATTTGGGCTGCCATTTTACCTATATCCATTTCAGTAATTCTTTTTTTGTTGGCCATATTCCTATGAATTTGCAAATGTGGGCATGGTCCTTCATATAGCTCCTATACTCATCCAGTTTGTTTGCAGGAATGAAAAATTGTGGTTTCTTCATTGCTGGTGGCAGAAATTGGCTTCTTGTCTTGGCTTGCCACTCTACCCCTAGTAGTGGACCTGAGCTCTGGGTGGGGCCCCCTTGTGAATTCGCTCGCATGCTACTCTATTCCCCTATCGTGATATTCCTATAGGAGGGGGTGCCCCCCCCCCGACACCGCTGCCATGCAGTCTCCAAGCACAACGCAACTTGTTGTTCCTCCTGCAACCTCTAGTACTTTGTTCCAAAGTTTAGAACCTTAATGGCTTAGAAATTTTCTTGGAGCTCGTTCCATCCTATCGTTATATTCTAGATTCTAATTGTTATGTTATTTATTTTAAAGAGACTAAAAATTCCTTCTTTTTTTTAAATTATTATGAATGATGAACACAAATTATTCTATTTTTTCAAATGAAATTTTACTATGGAAGTGTGGTTCCATAAAATTAAAATAAGAATGATGATAAAAGTATTCCAAGAACTGAGAGTGGTCGAACAGAAAACAGTTACTTTTCCTTTGGGGATAAAAAATACAACCCACTGAGGAAAAGGAGTTCTATGAATGAACATAGAAAGGAGAGGTAGGAGGATAATGAAAATTCCTAAGGTGGTGGTGACATGTGGAAACACTCAACGTTCTTGAATCCTAGAAAATAAGAGTACTAGACCAGGGGTCCCAAGGTTTCTTCTGGAATTTCTGTCAACCTACTCATCTCAGGTGTGGAGCACGAGGGATATGAGGATGTAATTGCCTCTCACCTTTCCCATGGTAGGGAGGACATCATCAACAAGTTATGAAAGGAGATAAGTAAATAGACTATAGAAATAGTAATAACTAGAAATGTTGTTTAGACACAATTCTTTTAACACAGAAAATGTTCTTTAAATTATGAAATGAAGATTTTTACACAGTGAATGTTGTAGGTCTCTTCAATAAAGAATAGTGTTTATATTATGAGGTAAAGCCAAATAGAAAACATCTTCTAGTAATAAAAATTAGAAAAATTGTTAGTTCTGGGACCATAGTCGAAACCCTGGACCCCAAAACTGGTTGTTAATCTGTTAATCTATGATATACTCAAAGATCAAGAGTTTCAAGAAAACAAATCATAAATTCAGATGGTCTGGGAATATTTATTAATCGAAAATTAAAAACAAATAGGATGATAGAAGGAATAATAGATTATTGGTTCTTGAAAAAAGGCATAAAACCTTTCTCTGAATCGGAATGTACACATACAAATTTTAGAAAAAGCATGCGTAGTGAAACCCAGAAATGCAATTTTCATTGTAAATAAATTTAACAGTCAAAAAGTTATTTCTAAACAGCTAATGTAGAAAGGAAAAACTAATCCTATTACAAGCAAGAGAGATAAGGAGTCTCTTCAAAAGACAAATAAGATTTAATGTGAATGCTCCAGAAAAGAAACTAAAACAACACACTTATATACATACAAGAGGAAACATCAAATTCTGCAACTTCTATTTCATAGGAGTAAAGGCATATTAAAGGAAGGGTTGAATGAACCATCGTTTGAAGATACAACCAGGAGTAACACTTAATTACAATAAAAATTCCAAATTGCATGAAAATGTTCTAAATAGGGAAAATCGCTCAAGCATAAATGAGATTAAAATAAATGGAAAATGATGCCATAAAACTAAATCTAGAGTTCATAATGATGCGAGTACCATGGGGCTAGTACTGGGACTTTACTCTGATAATTTAAAACCCTAATAGAGAATCTGATACTTGTTAAGAAAATGACAGAGTTAGGAATGAAACCGAAGCACTTCAAGGGAAAGTCAAATGCACTGTGTAAACCCTTTCAATTTTACCATGGTATGTTTACCTACTTTAGGAACGAGACGTAAAACATTAGAAACAAATATCTTCCTAATTGTTGAGTGAAGGGTAAAAACTAAGGAAAATACAAAGTAAAATTACATCACATGGTTTAAATATAATCCGTAGGTTATGACTATAACAATGAGAGGAGAAATGGCAAGAGGAAGTTAAGGCAAAACCGATGAAAGGAAACTAATCTAGTAAGATAATAAGGATAAAAACTTAAGCATTTGGTTGGATTACCTACCATGGAGGAAGGAAGTCATAGCAGGTAGTGAGCATGAGAAACTGGAATACGCATAGTCAGAAAGGAAGTTCCCGAAACCTGGAAAATTCAATACACATTTAAACTAGATTTTATATGCATGTCTGAGTGCATCAAAGAAGGTGTAGAGCTAATGTCAACACCCTGCGAATAATAAAATGAAGAGCTTACATAACTCAAAGACTGGTTCAATGCTACCGCAAAGGGCTAAACCCCAAAATTGTAAGTGCATTGGGAATTACCTAGCTAGAATATGCCATGGAAATCAATGCTTGAACTAGATGAGTGGTTGTTGGTCAAGAGAGCTCAAGGCAGAGCTCGCAAACACAAAAATGAAGAGTTGGTTAGGGTTACGTGGTGGTCGATAACCTAAACAGGTACCGTGAAAATATGTACCGTGGATCTCAAAACCCCAAATCCGATGGCGATCGGGAAGGCATGTGTCACCTGTGCAATAAAAATCCCCATGTGAAGCTACAGTAAAGAAAATCATACTATTAACACTTAATCTCCGACGGGAATTATTTAACTATGAATAAATCAAATGTTCAGGTTAAAATATATGAAATCATCACACTATCATCCAAACTATTAATAATAGGTGTTATGAGTCTTAATATCAAACAACTGACCATCGTAGGCTCATAAGTGACTCATATAATGACATGAATATAGCATAGGTTTTGAGAATTAAACAAAGCAGTAGGACCACGTGGGTATCCATAGTATTACAAATATAAGGCGAGTGCGAAGTTGACATAACGCATATACATTTACTTTGTGGAAATGATGGTTAAAAAGAGTAATTGCAACTTTTATTTTATTTTATACTGTGATGTATGTTACAAGTGGTATCAGAGCATCATTCATACGTTGGGACCCAATGGGTTGGCTAACATGATAAATTGTTGTGTGTAAATGGTGCACAAAAAAGAAATAACATAGTATGAGACGAAATGAGGAAGGAATTGACACAACAAACACCCCGTAATGTAGGGAAACCTACACCCCAATCCAATCTGAAAATGAATATGGAAATGTGGATTCAACTGCATGTAGGTCAGCACCAGTAGACTAGTAGACTACTGGAAGAACAACAACATCAAACCAATATACTGCTATGCACTATGAAAAAGTTACAAGAATAAATGGTTTGAGTTAGGAATGACAATGAGCGCTTGATGTAAGAGCATGAAAAGATACTCAAAATCCTTTCTAATAAAACAAATCAAGGAGTGTTACAACCAAGTCCTGAAAGAGATACATAGGAAGAAAGTGAAAAATAAGATAAGGACCAAAATAATGACAGAGTGGAAAGAAGCCATTCACAATGAAGTAACAAGAATATAAAATATAATGAGGCTAATTCTGATAACGTGTCAGAACAATAAGAAATTAGAAACAAAAAGTGGAGTAAAAAGGTGAGTTCTGAAAGATTAAACCACCCACATTTGATGGAGAAGCGGAGGAGGTGGTAGAAGCTTGGTTGATTGATATGAATAAATACTTTCAATTTTATTAGTGCAACATCAATCTTAAAGCTAGTTTGGCCATCTATCAATTGACAGAAAAAGCTACCCCGTGGTGGGAGGAAGTCAAGAATGTTTATAGTATTGAAGACCAGGACGTGACATGGGATGAATTTCAACAAGAATTTAAGGACAAATATCTAGCAGAAAGTTCCTATGATGAAAAGTCTAGAGGATTCCATGATTTCAGATTGGGTCAAATGACAATGGATGAATACATAACAAAGTTCACTTTCTTATTAAGATACATTCCTTATTTAAGAGATGAAAAGGCTAAGGTTCATCGATTCTTGAGTAGTTTTCTGACCCACATGAAAGAAATAATTGAGTTCGTAATTCCAAAGACCATAGACGAAGAAATTCGAAAAGCGAGAATGTGTTATGAGAAGTCCAAGGAAAAAGGATAAATAGGCAAAAAATGGCAGTCAAGAAAAGGGTAGAAAAGCAGTTCAAATTACAAAAATGCTAGGACCAATAACTTTAAGAATTTTGCAAGGAATTTAGTGAGCAAACAGTTTGGAAGAGACCATCAAAGAACCCAGTGGCCTATGAAATAAAATCATACAAAGGCTTCCAGCAAGCTAGAACATGGACAAAACCATAAACCACCTCTACATTACTTCGGGTGTGGAGAGGCTCACTATTATAAGAACTTACCACAACGGGGAAGAAACGAAACATTAGCTAATATAAAAGAAGCCTCTACAATAGGATATGTAGCCTGGAATATACCTATAATTAGTGCAACTTTGGAGGATCGGTAGGCGGATTATCAACCAATGATGATAGAACTGGAAGGTTAGTTACTTTCACAATTTTTTTCTATTTTGGTTGACCCAGGTGCCAATTTAAGTTATGTAAACCCAAAAATAGTAGAAATATGTAAATTAAAAAGTCATAAATTCAAAAATCCTTGGCTGGTATAGCTAACCACTAGGGCAAAGAGAAATTTTTGCGCCAAAGTTCCAAATTGTAAGCTGGAAATTGGGAACGAATAGTTAAATGTGGAACTAAATGTATTGCCTTTGGGATCCTATGAGGTACTATTGGGCATGGATTGGTTGGAGAGACACTGGTCTCTTGTAGATTGTAAAGAGAATATTAGATATTACAGAATGCTAGATGGAACTCGTCAAGAATTACAAGGAATTAAGAAGCCCTTATAGTTGCATCCTATCACAACCTCCCAATTCAATAAGTGTATTAGAAAAGGATGCCAAATATATGCCATTCAAGTGTGTTTTTCTAATTTCTAGGAGAAAACCCCTATGTTGGAAAGCATACAAATAGTACAATATTTTATGGACGTGTTTCTAGAAAATATACCAAGTTTACCTCCAAGAAGGGATATCGATTTCACTATTGAACTAATGCTAGGAGCATCACCAATTTCAAGAGCACCATATCAGATGAGTGTACCGAAGCTAACTAAACTGAAAATGAAACTAAAAGAGTTGTTGGACAAAGGGTATATTCGCCCAAGTGTGTCTCGTTGGGGAGCACCGATGTTGTTTATAAAGAAAAAGGAGGGAACCATGCGAATGTGCATGGAATATAGACAGCTCAATAAATTGACAGTAAAAATTAAGTATCCATTGCCACAGATAGATGATCTATTTGATCAGGTGGAGGGGGAAATTTATTCTCGAAAATAGACTTAAGATCTTGATACCACCAGATCTGAAATGAAGACGAGGATATCTACAAGATTTCTTTCCGTACTCGATATGGGCATTACGATTTTGTGGTATTACCACCTAGTTTTACTAATGCATCAACAACATTTATGAGGATGATGCATGGCATATTTCACCCCTTTTTGGACAAATCTATTATGATATTCATTGACGATATTTTGATTTATTTAGAAAGAATTGAAGAACACAAGGAGCACTTAAGGATAGTATTAGAGATGTTAAGAAGACATCACATGCATGCCAAGTTTAGAAAATGTGAAATTTTCAAAGAACAGATACAGTGTCTAGGCAATTTCATTTCCGATGAAGGAATAACAGTCGATCGAGAGAAATTTAAAACTAATATAGAATGGCGAGTACCCAAAAACATAGTGGATATCCATTCCTTTATGGGGTTAGCTAGATATTATCGACGATTCATAGAAGGATTATTGAATATTGATTTTCTAATTACACCTTTGCGAAGAAAGGGAAAAGTATTTAAGTGGAAAAGTGAGTGTCATAATAGTTTCAAAAGGTGAAAACATTTGTTGACCACTGCCGGGGTGTTGAGGGTAGCCCACCCAAACAAAGAATTTAAGGTCTATACTGATGCTTGTAAGGAAGGACTTGGGGCAATTTTTTCACAAAAAGAAGGGTGGTTGCCTATGAATCAGGGAAATTAAGGGAGCATGAACAAAGATATTCAACCTATGACTTAGAACTAATGGAAATAGTGCATGCACTCTGAGTATGGAAACAATAGTTGTTGGGAAAGATTTTTGTGTTAATAACCGATCACAATAGCCTAACTAGCTACTTTAAGCAAGCTCATTTAAATTCTTGCCAGGCAAGATGGAATGCCTTCTTAAGTGAATTTGATTTTGATATACACATGTAAAAGGCACAGAGAATCATGTGGCAGATGCCTTAAGCATAAAACTGCATTGTGTATATGAAATTTGTTATAATCAAGTCCAATGTAAATGTTTAGATCAGATAAAAGAAGAAGTCATGAGGTATTCTGAATATCAATTCTTATGGAAGCAAGTAGAGTAAGCCAGAACACACGAAAAACCTTTTGATTATATAATTAACAAGGACCAATTGTTAACCTTCAAGGGAAAGTTATACATTCCAAATCAAATGAGTTTAAAAGAGCTAATCATGAATGAGTATCACCACAGTAATTATTTGAGACAACTAGGATACCAGAAAATGTTAATAGAAATTATAAAAGTCTATTTATGGCATGGTATATGAAGAAATATTGCATAGTAATTAAAGAAATGTCTAGAATGTCAACAGGTTAAGGTGGAGCATCAACACCCAGCTGGATTATTGCAACCTATACCATTGCCTGAAAGGAAGTGGGGAGTTATATCCATAGATTTTATTACTGGATTTACCAAGAAAAAAAATACACAATGACTCCATTATGGTGGTGGTTGATAGATTGAGTAAGGCAGCACACTTCATACCCATACAATCTACTTACAAAATCATACAAATAGAAGATCTCTTCATGAGAGACATTTTCAGACTGCACAACATTCCAAAGACTGCTATATCAGATAGGGATGTGAAGTTTAGTTCAGCATTCTGGAATGCCCTATTTACGGGTTCGGGAACCCAAATAAATTTTAGCACCGCTTACCACCTCTCGACGGATGTAGAAACTGAGCGAGTGAATAAAATCTTCGAAGATATTTTGCATATGTACGTGGTGCAATAGCTAACGAAATGGGAAGAATAGCTACATTTGGTAGAATTTGCATACAATAATGGTTACCAAGAGTCTCTTTATATGAGCCCCTTTGAAGCTTTGTATGGACGACAGTGTTGTACTCCCATCAATTGGAGCAGTCCCGAAACCAGGTTGATGCTTGGACTAGATATGTTGGCTGAGATGGAATCGGAAGTGAGAAAGATCAGAAAAAATCTGAAAGCATCTCAAGATCAGTAGAAGGTATATGCAGATAAAAAGAGAACTTACCAGGAAATTCAACTGGGCGATCATGTGAATGTAAGGATTAAAACTAGGAAAAGCACACTAAGGTGGACCTCCTATTCCAAGTTGTCTCCCAGGTTCTGTGGACCTTTCGAGATATTGGAAAGAGTGGGACCTGTGGCATATCGGTTGGCTTTAACTAGCCATATCTTGGTGCACAATGTGTTTCATGTATCCTTACTAAAATTATGTGCACATGACCCAAAGAATGTAATCCACTAGCAAGGCATTCACGTAGGGTAATATTAAAAAGTATTATCATAAAAAACTAAGTTTTATGGAATTCTAATTGAAGGTCTTGCTGAATGTAGGTCAAACCAGATGGTGAATTTCTGGTTGAACCTAAAATTATACTCGATCAGAGATAAATCATGCTCCGGAGGTGAGCCATAACCCAGGTTAAAGTGCAGTGGAAGCGATTCATCTCAGATGAGGCTAGCCAAGAAGAAAAACGATTTTTGCATGAGGCTTACCCAAAATTGTTTGATGAACTGGATTCAAACACTGAGAATGGTGTTTACTTCTAGAGGGGGAAGTTGTGACTGCTGGCTTAAGTGAAAAATAATAGTTATGTTATTTATTTTAAAGAGTCTAAACATTCATTTTTTTTTTTTGAAAAAAGGATTACGAATGATGAACATAAATTATTTTGTTTTTGGAAATACAATTTAATTATGGAAGTGTGGTTCCATGAAATAAAAGAAGACTAATGATAAAATTATTCCAAGAACTGAGAGTGGTTGAACAGAAAACATTTCAAATAGTTACTTTTCCTTTTGGGATAAAAAGTACATCTAGGTAAGGAAAATGGGTTTTGTGACTGAACATAGAAAGCAAAGATAAGAAGAGCATGAAAATTCCTAAGCTAGTGGTGACCAGTGGAAACACTTAGCGTTCCTAAATCTTGGAAAGGAAGACAACTGGACTAGGGGTCTCGAGGTCTCTTCAGGAATTTTTGTCAACCTACTCATCTTAGGTGTGGAGCACGAGGGGAGATGGGGATGTAATCACCTTTATCATGGTATGGAGGACATCATCAGCAATTTTTGAAATAATATAAGTAAACAGACTGCAGAAATAGTAAGAACTATAAATGTTGTTTAGACAAAATTCTTTTAATATAGAAAAATGTTCTTTAAATTATGAAATGAAGATTTTTACATAGTGAATGTTGCAGATATATACCTATTTTTACTTTTCTAAAGTATTCAATAAATTATAGTAGAACCGTTAATAATATGTTGACTGTGTAGAAATACATGTATTGAAGTTATTTCTTGTTTTCAAGAAAGAATAGTGTTTATATTATTAGGTAAAGCCAAATAGAAAACATCTACCGGTAATAAAAACCAGAAAAAATGTTAGTTCAGGCTCCATAGTCGAAACCCCGGACCCCAAAACTAGTTTTTAATCTATTAATCTATGATATACTCTGAAAACAAGAGTTTCAGGAATGCAAATAAGAAATTCAGATGGTCTGAACATTTCTATTAACCAAAAATTAAAAAAATATATGATGACAGAAGGAATACTACAATATTAGTTCTTGAAAAAGGGGATAAAACCTATATCTGAAATGGAATGTATACATACAAATGTTAGAAAAAGTATGCGCAGTGAAAACCCAAAAATACAAGTGCCATTGTAAATAAATTCAACATAAAAAACATTCTCTCTGTACAACTAATGTAGAAAGGAAAAACTAATTATGTTACAAGCAAGAGAGATAAGAAGCCTCTTTGAAAGAAAAATAACATTTAATGTGAATGCTCGAAAAAAGAAACTAAAAAAGCACACTTATATACATACAAGAGGAAACGTCAAATTCTGCAACTTCTATTTCATAGGATTAAAGCCGTATTAAAGGAAGGGTCGAATTACCTATTTTCAGGTCCTTATATCACTTGTATAGTCCTTTATTGTTGTTAGTGTCACCCCCTTATTGTTATTATTGTACCCTTGTAACCCCCATTTTGTTATTATTGTGCCCTTAAATTATTATTGTTAGGTCGGCTAGGATTACATTGTGGCCCACTAGGATTACATTATGGTCCCATGGACTCCTATTTATAGAAAGGAGGTTTTGTAAATTGTATCATCCAAGAATTGTTCATTTATGTAATGTATTAGAGGTTGTGCCCTCGAAGTGGCTTATTTCTAAGGTGTTGATATCTCTTTTCTTCTCTTTTTGAAGCTCGTTACACAACATTTGGTATCAGAGATTTGGATTCTAGGGTTTCGCTACTCCAAACAGGTTATCGTGGCATTTTTGCTATAAATTGTTTTCTACGAAGTTTCAGAAGCTCAAATTTTTTGGTAGCGAAGCTGAAATCTTGAGGAACATCGTCAAAAAAATTTAGATCTTGGTTCGTAATATTTTCGGAGATATGATCTATAGAAGTTAGGTCTTTTTTCAGGCTCCTAAATAGGTCATCGTAGAATTTTTTCTATAACATTTTTTCTACGAAGTTTCAGAAGCTGAAATGTTAATGGTGTGAAGCCGAAATCCTAAGGAACATCTTCAAAAAATTTCAAAGCTTGGTTCGCAATATTTTTAGAGATATGATCACTGGAAGGTAGTGCTTTTTCAGACTCTTGAATTTCATCTCAAAGAGGTGATCGTGGGAAAATCTTCATAACTCTCTCTCTGAGCATCGGATTGGAGTGCCGTAAAAATTGGTCACAAGAAAATGGTCTTTAGTTTCTTCACTATAAATTTCAGAGCCAAAGGATGAAACAGTGACATGTGGCAAGTCATACAAGTTCGCTCTACTGAACCAGTCCAAAATTGGGTCATTGTGGGAGACTGGACCTAAATTTTTCTTGAAGAATCCAAATCATATCAGACCTATGGCATTGGAAAGAAGCTTCAAAGGGCTACTATAGGGATGAATTTCAGATATTGAGGTTCTGCAATTATAGAGATAATTCAATTTCAATATCAAGCTCCTCAAAAGCAAGTAAAAGGTGTGTATTTTTTTCCGAATTGCATAAGTCTTGTTTCAAGAATGAAGTTGAATTGATTGCAAGGGCATATTGTAGAATAGATATCAGTATTGGATTCTAAAATGGCCCCTAAGAAGAATTAAACACCCATTAAGCCTTTGGAAAGCTCTACTATGACTCATGAAGATGAAGAATGGCAACATGACATATCAAAATTACAAGAGCAAGTGCAACAAATTTCGCTCTCGCAAAGAGCAAAAAAAAATGACATGGAAGTTTTGAAGAAAGGTGTGGAAACTAAGATGGATGGTTTGAAGAAAGGCATGGAATCTAAGATGGATGGTTTGAAGAATGGCATGGAATCTAAGATAGATGGCATGGAGGCTGGCATGGAATCTAAGATGGATGACATGGAAGCTAAGATCGATGAGAAAACGGAAAACATGAAGAATGTTCTAAAAGCAGACATGGAAGGTTTGACAAAGTTGATACAAGAAACTTTTCCTAATGGTGAAAAGATAGTAGAAGAACCTCATGATGAGAACAAAATAAATGTTAATCGTGATTTCATAAACTCTAATGTTGGCGGGAAGAACCACCATATTCCAAAATGGATATGAGGAAGTTTGATGGAAAGGATCCTGTAACATGGATACTACAGATGGAGCAATATTTTGATCTCCATAATGTGAAAAACACACAAAAGGTACGCATTGCAACTTTACATTTAGAACAAAATACATTTGTATGGTATCGATGGTTTTGCTCCCATAAAAAAATTGTCACTTGGTCAATTTTTATGGAGGAAATGATAGCACATTATGAGGATACAAAGAGCAACACCTTCTTTAGCCAATTGATAAATCTCAAACAAAAGGGTTTAGTGGGGCAGCACATTGAGGACTTCCAAAAATTGAATATAAGGGTAACTGATATTAGAGAGGAACACATGATTGATCTTTTCATAGGCATCTTAAAGGATAACATCCAACATGAAGTTCGCATTTTCGAACCTGATTCATTGGAGAAGGCATTCAGGTTGGCAAGAAAATTTGAATGTAAAATTATGGCGACAAGGAAGCCTACCATTCAATTCTATAAAGAAGGAAGTGTTGCTACACCTAGATTTCCACAACCTACAAGGTTGACACCACAACAATTGGAAGAAAAAAGAGCAAAAGGGCTTTGCTACAGTTGTGATAGCAAATACACTAAAGGTCATAAGTGTGCTGAGAATAAATTATTTTACATAGATTGTGAAGAGGAAGAAGAAAATGAACAAAAAGAGGATATACACCAGGAACCAACCCTAGAAGAGGAAGAAATGAATCCGACCATATCGTGTAATGCACTGGCATGAATTACCATTCCTCAAACTCTCAAGATAGAAGGACAAATCAAGAAGAAAAAGGTAATAGTGTTGATTGATTCAGGTAGCACCCATAATTTTATTCATTGTAAGGTAGCCAAGGAATTAAATTGTTTCCTACACCCAGCACCAGAATGTCAAGTGATGGTTGCAAATGGAGGAACTATAAATTGCTCTGGAAAATGCCATAATATCAAGCTAACCATGGGGGAATATGTATTCACTAGTCCAATGCTTGCCATTCCTATGGGAGGTGCTGATGTTGTACTAGGAGTACAATGGTTACAATCTTTGGGGACGGTAGCTTTTAATTTTCAAGAACTTTTCTTGAAATTTTTTTCACAAGGAAAGGAAGTCGAATTAAGGGGTATTGCGGGGAAGCCAGGAAGGATAATAAGCTCTAATGTCATGACAAAGCTTCTAAAGAAAGAACAGCGAGGCGTAATTGCACAATTATGCTCACTAGAAGTTCCAACATCAAAATCATCTATTTCTGCAGATCTCCAACAAGTCTTGGACAATCATTCCAAGGTGTTTGAAACTCCCAAGGGACTCCCACCTATTCATGATCATGATCATGCTATTCATTTGATTCCAGGAAGTGTTCCTCCAAACATCAGGCCTTATAGATATCCTTACTTCCAAAAGAGCGAAATTGAACGTATGATTGCAGAAATGTTAGAGGCGGGTATAATTCAAGCCAGTCAAAGTTCTTTCTCTGCTCCTGTAGTATTGGTACACAAGAAGGATGGATCATGGCGAATGTGTCCGGATTATAGGGAGCTCAATAAGCTCACCATTAAAGATAAATTTCCCATTCTTATGATTGATGAATTATTGGATGAATTACATGGAGCAATTTATTTTACCAAGTTGGATCTTCGTTCAGGATATCATCAAATTAGAATGAAGACTGAAGATATTCAAAAAATAGCATTTCGAACTCATGAGGGTCATTATGAATTTTTGGTCATGCCTTTTGGCCTTACCAATGCACCTTCTACATTTCAAGGGTTGATGAATTCCATTTTCAAACCCTTCCTTAGAAAATTTGTGCTAGTATTTTTTGATGATAAACTAATCTACAACAGGTCTTGGAAGGATCATGTTGAACATGTTGACAGGGTGCTCAAACTATTGCAGGAGAAACAATTATATGCAAAAACATCCAAGTGTTTCTTTGGAGTACAAGAGGTGGAATATCTGGGTCATATTATATCTCACGAGGGTGTTAAAGTAGACCCTAACAAAATTAAAGCCATTAAGGAATGGAAAGTCCCCAAGACAATAAAGTAGTTGCGAGGATTTCTAGGGTTAACAGGCTATTATCGCAAGTTTGTTAAGAATTATGGGAGAATAGCAGCACCTCTAACAACATTATTGAAGAAAGATGCATTTTCATGGACTCCTCAAGCAACTAAGGCCTTTGAACGTCTTAAAGAGGCAATGTGCCTAGCACCGGTCTTAGCTACACCAGACTTCACAAAAACCTTTATTGTGGAATGTGATGCCTCAGGAAATGGAATTGGTGCAGTTTTAATGCATGAAGGAAGACCCATTGCTTTTGAAAGTCGTCCAATCAAAGGAAAGTATTTACAGAAACCTATTTATGAGAAGGAAATGTTAGCAATACTGCATGCACTAAAGAAATGGCGAACTTACCTAATGGGAAGACACTTCAAGGTAAAAACTGATCATGATAGTCTTAAACACTTTTTTGAACAAAGACTATCTTCAGAAGAGCAGCAAAAATGGGTCACAAAGATGTTGGGTTATGACTTTGAAATAATCTACAAAAAAGGAAAGCTTAATGTTGCTGCAGATGCACTCTCAAGAAAGAATGAAGAGGTGGAAGCATTTCTTTGTGCCATTTCTATTATCCAACCAGATTGGATAACCGAAGCAAGAGATGAATGGAAGAAGGACAAACATGTATGGACACTCATTCAAAAGTTGCAGCAAGATCCTAGTACATCTGATACATTTAGTTGGAAAAATGATTCCTTATGGTACAAAGATCGCTTATATCTTTCTAAGAATTCCCAACTAAAACAAAAGATTCTTCTGGAATTGCACACTTCTCCTTTAGGAGGACACTCAGGATTTTTAAAAACTTACCACAGGGTGAAGAAATAATTTTTTTGGGATGGCGTTAAATATGATATTCAAAATTTTGTGGCGGAATGTTTGGTTTTCCAGCAGAATAAAGTGGAAACAATTAAGACCCCGGGACTTCTACAACCTTTATCCATTCCAAGTCAACGTTGGGAGGAGATTTCAATAGATTTTATCACAGGTTTACCTAAGTCCGAAGGAAAGAGTGTCATCATGGTGGTAGTTGATAGACTTACTAAGTATGCACACTTTTGTGCATTATCTCATCCATTTAAAGCAAGTACAGTTGCTACTACATTTATGGATAGAATTCAAAAGCTACATGGAAGCCCAAGGGTTATTGTGAGCGACAGAGATCCCATTTTTACTGGAAATTTTTGGATGGAGTTATTTTCTTGTTTGGGTACTCAATTAGCTCATAGCTCATCTTATCATCCTCATTCTAATGGTCAAACTGAGATAGTAAATAAATGTTTGGAAGGATATCTTCGTTGTTTTGTATCTGATAAACAAACACAATGGGTCAAGTGGTTACCTCTCGTTGAATGGTGGTATAACACTTCCTTCCATACTGCAGCAAAAATGACCCCATTTATGGCACTTTATGGACATCATCCACCATCCATCACATCATATTTAAGAGAAAATTTGAAGGTTCAAGCAGTGGAAGATCACATCGAGCATCAGCAAGAAGTTCTCCAACTCTTAAAGGATAACCTGAATTTGGCACAAAATCGAATGAAACAACAGGCAGATCAACATCATAGCGAGAGAAGTTTTGATGTAGGAGATTGTGTATTTTTACGGCTACAACCATACAAACAAATGTCCCTCAAGCAAGCAAAGAAGGATAATAAATTATCGCCAAAGTACTATGGTCCTTACAAGGTGTTGCAAAAGATTGGTACTATGGCATACAAATTGGAGCTTCCTGCTTCTTCGCGAGTACATCCATTTTTCCATGTTTCATGCTTAAAGAAGGTTATAGGTGAAAATCTTCCAGTTCAAACAATATTGCCAGAACTTGATGAGGAAGGAAAAATGATATTGGAACCTGAAGCGGTCACAGAAACAAGAACTCGAAAATTACGGAATCGATCAATTTCAGAGTATCTCATCAAGTGGAAGAACTTACACACTGAAGATTCTACATGGGAGGATGAGAATTTTATACAGAAGCACCCAGAGCTACTCAAGCATTGAGGACAACACTTTTTTGAAGGAGAGGGGCATGTTAGGTCCCTATATTACTAGTATAGTCCTTTATTGTTGTTATTGTAACCCCCTTATTGTTATTATTGTACCCCTGTAACCCCCATATTGTTATTATTGTGCCCTTAAATTATTATTGTTAGGTCGGCTAGGATTACATTGTGGCCCACTAGGATTACATTATGGTCCCATGGACTCCTATATATAGAAAGGAGGTTTTGTAAATTGTATCATCCAAGAATTTTTCATTTATGTAATGTATTGGAGGTTGCCCCCTTGAAGTGGCTTATTTCTAAGGCGTTGATATTTGTTTTCTTCTATTTTTGAAGCTGATTACACAACACCTATCGTTTCAACATATATGGGGGTTCAAATAACCTTCCATTGCAAAGGTTTAAATAACATTAAAACCCTGTTGCAAAGATGAAATCTCCTCTTAGCCTAGGCTATGAATTCAGCCCACAGCGAGGAGTCACACTTAATTACAATAAAAATTCCAAATATCATGCAACTGTTCGAAACAGGATAGAACCCTCGAGCGTAAAGGAAATTAAAAACGGAAAAAAAATTCCATAAATCTAAATTTAGAGTTCATAATGTCGCGAGTGCCATGGGGCTAGAACTGGTACTTTACTCCGAAAATTTAAAACCCTAACAGAGAATCTGGTACTTGTTAAGAAAACAATAGAGTCAAGAATGAAACTAAAGCACTTCAAGGGAAAGTCAAACGCATTGTGTAATTCCTTGCCAATCGACCATGGTATGTTTACCTACTTCAAGACCAAGACGTAAAACATTAGAAAACCATACCTTCCTAGTTTTTTACCGAAGGGTAAAAACTAAGGAAAATACAAAGTAAAATTACATTACCTAGTTTAAATATACTCCACAGGCTATGACCGTAACATTGTGAGGAGAAATGGGAAGAGAAAGTTAAGCCAAAATAGATGATAGGAAACTAATCTAGCGAGATAATAAGGAAAAAATATTAATCATTTAGGTGGCTTACCTGCCATGGAGGAAAGAAGCCATAGTGGGTAGTCAACATGAGAAAATGGTATACGCATAGCTAGAAAGGAAGTTCCCCAAACCTGGAAAATTTAGTACACATTTAAATTACATTTTATATGCATGTCTAAGCGCATAAGAAATGGTGTAGAGCCATTGTCAACTCCCTGTGAATAATAAAACAAATTTATTACCCAGCTCAAATACTGGTTCAACACTACCGCAAAGGCCTAAACCCCAAAATTGTAAATGCAATGGGAATTACCTGGTTTGAATATGCCATGGAAAGAAAGGCTTAAACTGGAGGAATGGTCCTTGGTCAACAAAGCTTAGGTCGTGGCGAAATTGCAAAGGGGAATTGCCGACAGAGCTTGCAAATGCAAAAATCAAGAGTTGATTAGGGTTACACAATGGTCGATACCCTAGACAAGTACCTTGAAAATCTCCACAGTGGATCTCAAAACCCCAAATCCGACGGCGATAAGGAGGGCAGGTGTCACCGGTGCAATAAAAATTCCCATGTGAAGGTACAATACAACAAATCCTCCTATTAACACTTAATCTCTGATGATAATTATTTAATAATGAATAAATCAAATGTTCAGGTTAAAAGATATGCAATCATCGGACTGTCCTCCAAAGTATTAATAATAGGTGTTATGAGTTTTAATATCAAAGATCTAACCATCATAAGCTCATAAGGGACTCGTATAATGACATGAATATAGCATAGATGTTGAGAATTAAACAAAGCAATAGGACCATGTGGGTATCCAGAATATCATAAATATAAGGCGAGTGCCAAGTTGACATAACGCATATAGATTTACTTTGTGAAGTTAGCAATATTTATGTGGAAACTATGGCTAAAAAGAGTAAGTGTATTTTTTTTTTTTTTTATACTGCGATGTATGTTACAGCAGATTTAACATCAAAATATTTTAATTAAAATGTGCTCCGAGACATTTTATCTATGGATTACATTGTACATATTAAAATGATTTTTTTTGTTATTAATATAATTTTAAGTATACTTCTTACAATATTAGTTAATATGACATATTACAATATTGTATTGGTGGCCCACATTGAATTTTTTTATTATTATCAATATTTTTAAATGTCATTTATTAATTTTAATATTAAGAATCGAATTATTTTATTTTATTTTTTATCTTTCAATTTATGTTCTAGCTTTAGACATTGAATATTATTTATATACAACAATCAAATATTTTATTTTAACAATTTCTTTCTATATATAAATATATGTGAAGTTTATATCAACATAAATTGGTTAACATATATCTTCGAATTGTTTATTTAAATCTTGTGTCTCAAATAGTTTTGAAAACTATAATTTTAAAATTTCTAATTAGGTTATCTATTTTAAGGTTGATATGAAATCATATTAAGTCAGGTGGACATCGAAATAATAGTCCACATTGTTCTTCTATTTAACGAATATTTTCCTTTTATTTTTAGTTTTATTTTAAGAGAGACAAATGTCAACTCCACATTGAGAATCCACTGAATCACACATATCCCTCACATTGGTTGTAGAAATCGAAATAAATGGATGAAATTGAAATAAACTACCAAATTATTTTTCCATTTGGAGAATATTTTAGTTTTATTTTAAGAGAGACAAATGTCAACTCCACATTGAGAATCCACTGAATCACACATATCCCTCACACTGGTTGTAGAATACACCTCTTGGTGTATTAAAATTCAAAAATACAATTAGAACAAGTTGTATCAATTACAGATTTAAATTCTAAATATCAATAAATTCCAATTCAAAATAAATTACAAAGTTAAATCTAACAATTTCAACAAATTATGTACATTACATCATTCAAATGTCTTTACTAATTGACACAAGTATACTAAAATTATATTTTTTTTATCATATATTATTTTTTAGAATCAATAGAGATCCATTTTAACAACATATATAATCTCTTGAGGTGCCAACTTATTTTAAAGTGAAAAAAAAATGCACCTAAAAGAAATTTGAAAAGTTAATATTTTTAATTATAACACATTAATTTTATATTAAAAATAAAATGAATAATTCTCTTATTACTTTCAATTACTTATTACTTTTGGGATATATATATATATATATATATATATATATATATATATATATATATATATATATATTCAAATAGTTTATAGTTTATTGTCTTCAAATAGTTTATTTAAGTTTTATATTGGAATATATAAAAGTATATAAATATTATAAATATTACTTGCATTTAAATGAAAGTATAAGTTTATATTTTATTTATTTTCGCATAATTACTTTATTTTTTTTTAATACAAATTTATGTTAGTTCACATGCACATTTAAATATTTTATTTATGGCTCACTAAGAGTGAAATAATTTTAGATCTCCTTCATAGTGTGTTGTAATTTAAAAAAGGTATAGAGTGAAAAAAGTGATATTAAGATTACCAATGTCTTATAATGTTTTTAATTAAAACTAATAGAATATATATATTCATTTTTCTTAAAGAGTATCATAAAAGAAACACATGTGGCTTCAAATCTGGGATGAATAGGGAAAAAATTACATATCTCCCTCATACATGACTATAATGCACATCTAGATGAAATAACGAATAAAACAAGCAATGTTAGAGTGAGACTATGTTTTATATTCACTTTTTATTTTATCATAGCCAACGTTGTTTTAAATTTAACGTTAGAGTGAGACTATGTTTTATAATATGTTTATTAAAATTCCTCAAATGTGTATGTTCATTTTTTATATTATTATAGTCAACATGATTTTTTAATTTAAAGAATATTTTATTTTTTATTTTAAGAAAGTAACTTTTCAAGTCAATCATGAGTAGGAAAGGAATTATACGCATCCCTCATACTAGGTTGTAAAATACCTCTATCATACCTCTATCAGTACGGTAAGGTATTCAAAATATGTCCACTTAAATATAAAAACGTTATTCTTTACCTATTTTATCATGAATTATTTCTGTAAAATCAGAGATTGGGAATTTGTCATCTCTCATATGGAAACATTTCTCTTATTTGGGATGTCACTATATACATAACTGGCCACATAAATTAACTTAGATAGTGTAAGAATCCTACATTTCTGTTTTTCAAGTTTTTTTTGAACATTCACTATTTTAGCCACATAAACTAACTTAGATAGTGTAAGAATCCTACATTTCTGTTTTTCAAAATGTTTTTGAACATTCATTATTTTTAGACATAAAAAGGGATCCGAGTGGGACATGATTCAATGATTAGACATTATGATAATGTAATTATTCTACGGAATAATAAACAATATTGTTTGGAAAATACTTAGGAAATAGCAATAGAGATTTGAGATTTCTTGCTAGCATGGAAATAGTAGTTGTTGGCGGTAAAGTTCAACATGGACCTTCTTTAAAAGTCTCCAAAAAATTCTCAAAAAAAAATTAAAAATAATTGAATTTAATATGATGAGAGTGAAAGATCATATTAAATTATTTAGTTTATTGAATAAAGTAGAATAAAGCATTGCCGAAAAAGACGAAGGGATTTGAAGAAAAATAAATTAAAAAAACCTTCTTTGAAAAAAAACAACAACATAGACAAAAAAAAGTTGGCAGACCCAAAAGCTAAATGCTACTAAAAAAATATATTGGGAAAAGTTGAATGCTGCTAAAAATATATTGGGAAAAAAATCTAGAAAATAATCCACCCAAGAATCAATTGGGTTGGGTTGTTGATTCTGGATGTCAATAAATCTTAACTCTAGCGAACTAGTATCTAGGGTTCATGGTGACGAGGCATTGTTCTTGGTTCTTAATTGTTTTACCAACTGAAATTTGGTTTATAATTTTGGTTTTATTTTACGTTTATGGTTCAATATTAACCAGGATTATAGATAATTTAGATTTAAATTTATTTAATGGTATTTGGTCAAAATAATATTCTAGCGAAAGAAATAAATAATATTTGTATGTTTGATGAACATACTTCGTCTAATATTTCGATCTAGATAAACAATTTGTCGTATTAATTTTGGTATTTAAAATATATTTATGATGGCATGTAAGACAAATTCTGGGTGTATAGAGAAAAATAATATACATTAGAAAACTTGAGTTTATGAGATTTCAAAAGAATCATCAAGTTCTGTGACATTTATAAGTACGAATTGAAAATAGTTATACGAGGTCACTAATATAACAATGGCATCTTGTATTTTACGATGGGATTTACATGGTTCTTATGGTTCACATAAGGTTATCCTTCTTATTAGTCCTTGCCCCTACAGAGCTGCAGGGACTATTGTAACCATTTTTTCCAAAACTATTAGTTGAAACAAGAACCAAAAGAAGTCATTATACCTTTTAAGCAAAGATTTCTTACGTTATTAGGAAGAATATTATTTCGCATCCAATCAAACATTTTGCCAATCTTATTGGCGTCATATCTGAGCATATCAAGGAAATACTTATATACATATGATATATTTCATGATACTTCAAGATATCTTCTGGAACGTAAAGGTAATGGTAACCTTAGTTATTAAACATTTAATGTTTAATATATAATTTTGTGGAGATAACATATATCCTTAGAAATTCCATGCGAATGAGGAAAAATAAAAAAAGTAGAACAAATTATCACCACTTGACCACTCGTCAAGACAAAAGTGTGGCAATCTGCATGACCACTCATGAAGACAAAATTGTGGCTATTTGCATGTACTGTCACCGCTTACCTTCTGCATCTACTGCTTACTGTCTGCATCTATTATCATCGCTTGACTTATACTGCCTCATTTATTGTATTTGATGGGATATCTTGGTTGTGATGGTCTATCTCTTTGTATTGCTTGTTGTTTCTTATTGTGAAGATCATGAATGCTTCCTAAATGCGTCCTAATTAGTTTTCCCACAGGCAAGAGCCTTTTTCTATATTGACCTCTGCTTACGTTAGATTATGTATTCTTGTAGAGGATGTACTCTGAGAGGATGAAGCACTAAGCTTCTTCCATACTGCTGAATCCAACATGGACTCGGTGCAAATTGAATTCTTCAGTCACTGTAGCAGTTTATTTTGAAGCTTTTAAGCTTTTGATTCACGTGGAGCTCAAAACATCTGAAGCAAAAAATTCTCTAATCACGTGGAGCACAGAGCATCTGAAGCAAAATTTTCTTTTAGGTATGTACTATCGTTTAAATGTTTTATCCATGTACATTTAAATGCTTTTACATGTACATTTAATTGTTTTTACCCATGTCTAAGATCTTATTAGGACATCATTATAGTATGTGTCTATGCACAAACACAGATCTGACATAGAGATTTAAAAATATCATAATATAAAGTAATAAAAAAAACCTAATAAGTAAATTTTATTAAGAGTAATGTAGTAAGCCACCAAAGGCGCTCCATTCCCTGCATTTTTCATTATCTCTAATTTGATGTTTAACTATGAGAATTATTTTAGAGGCGCATTCTCTTTTTAAACTCTATAACGTTGTGCATTTATCCACCCATAATCCTTGAAAAACATTAAGTTTTTATAATCAACTTTCCATCAAAAATTCAACTTGAGTTTGGTACAATTAAGGGATGTGATTTCTAAAATTGCTTGAATGGACTCGGCAAAATTTTAGTAGCATAACAAGCAAAAGTAGACGCATAACTAACAGTAGCATAGAAATCATAACAAGCTGTAGGGCAGCAGTAGTAGGAGGATTAGAATAATCAGAATAAAAATAAGGGACCAAATTAGAATAAGGGAAGTTGCAATAGCGGCAGAAACTGGGGGGTTAATTGTAGCGAAGCGAAAATGGCTAACAAATGGAATCCAAATCACATTGATTATCACAGTTTTTAAACTATGAATATAAACGAGTATGCATATTTTGTATTTCTCGAAATTTCAACAATGCCCTGATAAAAAAGATTAAATTCTATGTTTAAAAAATATTACATAGAAGTTATAGAATATATATTTCATCTTAAATGAAGACAATATTGTTGAACTGGAACAATTTAATACTCTCGGAATGAACATAATTGTGCCAATTTAATACTCTGTGCATAAACACAATTATCAAGGTATAAATACAACCCGATAATATTGAAATGGCCGATGAAGAAGATCTAAACCAACACATGGATGTTCTGTTTAATCAACAAGTAGGATTCATTGGTATGAGATTCCATTTATCATTATTCAATGATTGGTATCCTTGCCTCATGCTGCCCTATTTGACTGGTTTTATTCAATGAATGGTATCCTTACCTCATGCTGCCCTATTTGGCTGGTGTTATTCAATGAATGGTATCCTTACCTCATGTTATCCTATTTGGATGGTGTTATTCAATGATTGGTATCCTTGCCTAGTGCTTCCCTATTTGGCTGGTGCATGCATTCTTTGGATGCATCAGTCAGTGTAAGCTTCCCCACACCGTCCTTGACTCTCTATTCTAACCCAACACCACCCCCCTTCGAAAATCCTTCGGAAATATCTTGTAGGTAGGGCGAGAGAAGCTTCCATCGCTTCAATGCTTTCAGAAACTATGCTATGTGTATTTCTCTGTTGGGACCATAGGGACACCGTTCTCTAGGTACTAAGCTATTGTTCCTAAGGACTAAGCTATTGCTGGAACAATGCTTGTAGGAACACTAAAAGATCCTGTAACATAGATACTATGAAGAAACACGTGTAGATGCCAAAAGATCACTAGAAAAAACAAGAAAAGCAAGGGATGTAGGAAAGCGTGCAAATTTAGGAACCTCGGTGAGAAGCCATCCTTTTCCTAAACGCAGACGATGAAGGAAAGGAACTTAGGCATATGTATGAACATCCAAGAGTGCATGGGAAAGGGATTCTTGAACACTACCTTTAAGTAATACAAATGTACATCCCTCCTACAAAGGCAAAAGAATTGGAATTGGATCTTTACTCTATCTGTTGAAACTGCTGCTTTATCTACTGGTGCCTTGGCCCTGACTTCTATCTCTACTTCCTTCCAGCGACACCAGTGGGCTAGATTTCCCATGCTGGACTTACCAAGCATGGAAACTAATGAAATTGGAACCCTTCAACCAATAATATATGCTCAATAAGTGTCATAATCCCAAGTCAGTTAAATAAAGAACGAGTCCAACGCCGAGACCAACAGAAAGTTATCAGGTCGAGAATAAATAGGAAAACACAAAGCATGCAAAGCCAAAGTTGAGCAGCAACTAGGCCCGCTGATAGTAATTCAGCAAAACACGGGTCGACAAATTTCACGATGGGGTGGGGTGTGCCTGGCCTGTCGGCAATGGCGTGCCTTACTGAAGATCCTGTCTTGGGGTCCTACTGCCTAACCTGAGTCCTGCTACCTAGCCTCAGTCTTGCAACAAGGATACGACTGACTTCCAGGGGAATTTTTCCAAATGATGGGCTCCTTTGAGGCATTTTCATTTAGAATTATTGAGAGTATATGAATGAACTGTATTTTGAGCAATTACCTATTTATTAACACAAATCATTGAGAGTATATTAATGAACTATATTTTGAGCCATTAACTTTAAGCCATTACATATTTATTAACACAAATCATTGTCAGACAACATGGGTTCATTCAAAGGTTGTACAAGTAAGTGAGGTGGATGATCCAAGTGTGGTAACGAATGTAGCACCCAACGGACACGTGAAATTCATGTCTGGTTCAAGTCAAGTACTTTACTTCGATTGTTTCTAATGATAATAAACATTCATTACTTCCAAGGTGCGACGTTATATGCCTATCTCACCTGCTTCAACTCAAGTACTTTACTTTGATTGTTTCTAATAATAATAAACATTCATTACTTGCAAGGTGCCACGTTATATGCCTATCTCATATGCCTATCTGAAAAAAGAATTGGAAATTCACTAAAAGTTATCCAATACACAAAAAAGTCGCATAAGGTAAAAAATAGATACATTGGCCACTAAAAGAAACATCCATATCAAATGCGGAAGACTCCCGATAAACTTTTTGCAATGAATGGGTTGTCCTACTCCCCCGCCATTAAACGAGAAGTAATGATTTTTTTCATGGATGGGCACTATTAAAAGACAGGAAGACAATCTAAATTAAAAATAAACTCTTATTAGGATAACAATGATGCAGAAGCTTTAAAGGTTGTAACGTCGGCTCTTCAGCTCTCCTCCAAATAAACGAACAAACTCAGATTTTCTTAACCAAGCCAAAGGCACTTCAGCTCTCGTCCAAATAAGCCAACAAACTCAGATTTTCTTAATTAAGCCAAGAGCACAAGATGTGGCGATGGTATTACCCGGTAGTAAGGCAAAAGCACAAGGTGAAGCTCCAATAAGTGAAAACCCTACCACCCAATAATTTTTTTAAAAGATCAGTATATCCATCTCTCATAAGGACGAGGAGCGGCCCTCCACATGTCGTTGGGATTAAAAGCTGCAGCTCCTCTATAAAGAACAATTATTATAGAAAAATGGGCAAAATCGGTAGGAATTCAGACAATGAAAATCGCTTGCATGTCAAGTTCTCTCGAGGCAGGAACTTGTTGCGCAATCATCCGTTCTTGTTTAACAAATTTGTGCAACCAATGGAAAATTTACTATGTAAAAGGCTAGTAAACTGGTCATATAAATCAGTTGGCTGTAATGAAAAAAGGAGATACGGGATATTAGAATTTTTTTTTTTAATCCAAATAGAATGAAATTGAATTTTTTCATGTTGTTGAATGCAAAATTCAGCACATTATTCCAATTATGGAAGTAGTAATTATTAAGAAACTATATAAATGAATATAAAAAAACATAAAACATATTAATAAACACTTATAAAGGAAGTTACAATTAATATAGAACTATTAAGCAAGATTAACTACCACATTTAATATGTTGATGCATAAATAGTATGATCAATAGAGGAAGACATCGTATGAGAGGAAGACTTCATACGAAAGTAAGAGATTCTCTACCAAACACCAAAAATTTTCAATATTGTAAATAATTCACAAAAGTACATGAATACACACTAAACCAAATGTGTATAGATATTATACAGTAATAGTATCATATGCATATAAATTAAAAAAAACACAATATAACAAATTGAAACATCTCAAACAAAAGCACTTCAAATTAGTGTATTTTCTAAGGTCTTATAATTACACAGAAATTATTTCAATATGAATCTCTAGGCAAAATCAGTGCACAAATTCTAGTATTCGCATTGTCTACTACTCATAACAAAATGTGGAAGGTAACTATAATAAGCCCATTAGACACCCCTAATCATTATATCAATATGCATGCAAGCACCCAAAAAGCAACATAATAGAAGTAGATATTCCAATGTGGGAAGGAAGATGAAATTAACATCACCACGAGAAAAATGAGCTCTGAATTTGCTATGAAGTCCACAAAGTCCCCAAAAGTAATATATACGCTTAAAAAAAATGTATGCATTATGAAAAAAATAAATAAATTAAAAACAACAAAAAATAAATTAATAAATAAATAATATTAAAGGAAAAACGAACCATACGTGGAAGTAAATGGACATAGTATGTCTTCTTTCTGATTCTTTGGAAGGGCATCCTGAGGAACATTGACAACGAGAGATTATGTAGCATCCCATTCATTGTAGAATAAAGCAAGGAGGAAAAACCATTTCTATAGAAATATTAAATCAACCATTACAAGAAGAATTCATAATATAAATTACTTATAAAAGAGGGAACGACCTTGTCAGAACTGGAATTCCTGAATCCCTCAATAAGCACTGAGCATAATAGAGTGAAACCCAATATGTATAGGTTATTCTCAAATCAAAAGGGAAACAACTAAAATAATACAAATAAATAAATCATTAAAACATTTTACACTTAAGGTCTCACTGAATATGAGAGTTTTGGATGCATATATTCAAACCGTCATAGTAATAGGAAAGGGTTCCATTCTGCCACAATGACAATGAGAAAAAATAGTGAAGAAAGAACATATATTTTATAGACTCTGTGTAATAGAATAAAATTTGAAACCATCCAAAATTGGAACCTTAGTAAATTTCTTTATGAAGGCTTACTCATCTTGAGCAGCCTAATCTGATTCCAAGAATACTAGTCGCACAGAGGCAAGCCAGGTAAACCCTAAGAATAAGAGAGGAATATGGTAAAACCTATAGAGAAAACCAAATGAAATGAGAATTTAATGGAAAATGTTGTATAAATGAATAGTAGATTACCAACTTTCTAGAGACTAAACCTCCCTAGAGTGCTCGACTATATGGCTGGGAACCTTGGTAAATTTCCATGAGAAACAGATACAAGAGGCGAGTGAAGTTTAGGTGGATTGCCATAGGGTGACACCATAGTTTGCTAGAGAAGAAAAATAAAACAAAAATAAGAAGAGGGAAAACACAAGTATCCTAGGTTTTTCCAAACCATTATGACCGCTAATGCATCCTAAGAAAATAGCCATTGTGGATGGGTTGGACACTTAGGGCAGGTGGAAATCACTTGGGCAAAAGTAGAAGGCGGTTGATAATTTGTCCGAAGTGTACAAGAAAAGGAATGCCTAACATAGTTATAAAGCCCTACATATCCATACTTCCAATGTATCGATATATAATATCAATAAAACAAAACATTGTAAATACAATACATTGTCAAAATATCTAGTGCACCAATTTAAGTATAATCATAGGAAATAACAATGTAATGGAGGTCATGGTTTGTGTGCAAGTGAAATCGCACATGTGAAACTCCATAAAAATATAAGCAAGGTATATGGGCTATTACATTAGACTATAGGCATCGATGTAACAAAAGATTGAAATGTTAACTTAGAATAATTACAATGTGTGCTTGAATAAAAGTCATTGACCATATTTTAAAGATGGAAATAAGAGTTTAGTATATAGTATGGAAACTATTATCGGATATTAAGAAGGGAATTAAAATCGATGTAATTCACATACATAATACACCTAATCACCAAGTTAATTGAATCTAAGACCAAAGGGAGACCAATATAGTTTACAAGAGTATATGACTGATATGGAAACAAAAAATATGAAAAAAAAATATTGGGAAATGGTGTTTGTAACATATGGTATCAGAGACCAACTTTAAAAAAAAAGGCCTATGGAAAACCACCAGATTGAATATAATTTAGATAGAATTGTGAATAAGTTAACACATGTAAAATAATTATGGATTATATTGATTATAACATAGTAAAGTGGAGCAATGTTATAGATAATAATGGTAGATGGTTCAAATCTACCTGTGGTAGATGGAGAAGGAATTTTTGTCAAATTGGGAGGAGGAATTACCCCACCAACTTATTAATTTCTAGTGATTTTGAGAAATATGCAACAAGAGTTGGTTCACCTTAGAAGCAGTCATGAACGATTGTTGATGGTTAGTGAGGAAAGACAAATGCCGATAAGAGACCTAACTAAAACATCTAGCCACAAGACCATAAAGCCAGTGGGACATGGAGAGAAAGTAGAAACCCTAGAAATAAAATATATGGAGACAGAGACAAAAAACACTGAAAGTGGAAGTGAATCAGATTAAATATTTCCAGAAACATAAAAAACAAAAAAGAAGAACAAAGTGGAGTTGCAGGGAGAGTTTAGGAAGATAAAGACTCCTACATTTGATGGCTAAAAGTAGGAGGATGCGGAGGCATGGTAGCTAAATATGACAAAGAATTTCAATTTTATTAGTACGAAAACAATTTGAAGGCTTGATTGGCCATTTTTAAACTATAAGGGAAAGATTCTTTTTGGTGGGAGGAAGTCAAAATAGTGCACAGATTGGGGGAAAAAAACACTTTCTTGGGAAGAGTTGTAAAAATAATTTAAGTCTAAATATCTAGATGAATTGTACTATGACAATCAGCCTAATGAATTCCATGAGTTGAGACTAAGACAATTAACTATGGATGATTTTGTAGCTAAATTCACCAATTCGCTATTTTATGTTCCCTATATCAAGGAAGAGAAATTAAAAGTGAAAATGTTTTTAAACTACTTACTTATTCCTTATAAATAAAGGATTGAGTTCGTAAATCTTAAAACAATGGATGAAGAAATGAGGAAAGAAAGACTGTGTTATAAAAAATTTAGAAATGGATGAGAAATCTCAAAACCTTGGCAGAGTAAGGACAAAAATAAATCTGCAGGGGGAATAAAGAGACAAAACCTGCATATCTTAAAAACTTTGGAAGGGATCACCAACAAAACAATTTCAGTAGAGGTAATTCAAGCCATGCTACACAATCACAAACAAAGTCAAGACCAACATAGCTAAATAATAAAAAATAGGTGGGGTTAAAGAAAGAGAACGTTTAAAATGTGGTGGGTATGGATAACCTCACAACCTCACATGTTGAGGGACTATCCACATAAGTCGAGGTATATTCAAAATATACTAGGAGTACATGAAGAAAAAACAATAAATCGCATTGCAAGGAATATTCCAAAAATAAGTGCAGTTTTGGATGATAGACAAGCACGACACCAATACACTATGATCGAGATTCAAGGTACTATATTAAATCATTTTGTCTTTGTATTAATTGACCCAAGGGCTAGTCCTAGTTATATTAGTCCTCAAATTGGGGAAAAAATTATGCTAAAAACTAAATTTTTAAAGAACGCATGGCTAGTACATCTAACCATGGGCACAAAAAGGAAAGTAACTAGCCATGTAAAACAATGTTTGGTAGATCTAAATGGTTGTATAACTACAAAAACCTTAAATATACTTCCTTTAGGGTCATATGTTGTCTTAATAGGTATGGATTGTTTGGAAAGTCACAGAGTTGTAATAAACTTCTTGGAGAAAAAAGTGATTTGTTTAAATCAAGAAGGAATAACATAGCTTATAAAAGGCATACCAAAACCAATCTTAGTCCGATATATTTCAGCATCAAAGTTTGAAATTTGTTCAAGAAAATGTTGTAAACTATTCATTGTTCAAAATGAAACAAATGAGTATAAATTAGAAAACTAAACTTTAGATGAATTTCCAATTATTAGAGACTTTAAGGATGTTTTTCTAGAAGAGATTCGAGGTCTATATCCCTACAAAAACATGAATTTCTCCATTGATTTAGTTCAAGGAGATACCCCAGTGTATGGAGCACCTTACTGATTGACTATTCCAGAGTTATTAGAACTGAAAAATGTAGTTACATGTACTACTAAATAAAGGATATATTAGACCTAATGTTTCCCCATTGGAGTCACTAGTGTTATTTTTTAAGAATAAGGATGGAACATTTAGAATGTGAATATATTATCAACAATCAAAAAAATTAAACATTAAAAAAAAAAAAAAAAAATTACCGCCCATTGATGATCTGTTTGATCAAGTAAGAGGGGCAACAATATTCTCAAAAATTCATTTGAGAACTGGATATAATAGATAGGAATTAAGGATTGATCTGATAAACACTCCTGAATATTCCTCTTGATAGTTCATCAGAATGGAACTGATAATAATATATTAAAATACTAAAATTTGACACTACTATAGTTTTATTAAAATTATAGATTTGTAGGTTTAACAGTAATTAATACATGCATGTGAATGTAAATTATGCAAAAAAGTAGAGAACAAAAAAATAATATCTCACACACACACATAAGACATATGATATTCTCTCTAGTAAACCTTATGAGATAAAACCCAACTCGAAGGTCAGGTCGCTTCACTCTCTTTCTCTCTTTGGGAATATGGCTACAGGTACAAAGAATTAATTCATGTGGCTCATGGGCTGCTATAGTGCACATATCCTCTCAGTTTGTTCTACCTCCTATCTCTCATGGCTATCATTTCTCAGCTATGGAACAAAATTCTCTCGAAAGAATGGAACACCTTTTCCTCTTAGTAGCCTTGTTATAACATCGGTCGATAGCCTACTAGTGGTTAATATTGATTACATCAATTATTAACTAGAGTTACAATATAGACTATTCTAAAGTATTTGACACAAAAAATACATGGTTATCAAATTTTCCATTAATAATGGGGGTTGACGTGACATCCTCTCGAGGTATAGGTGTAAAAACAGGAAGGTGAATTTATGAGTGGCATAAATTTTTCATATGGACTCTGATTGACCCGATTCTTGCACCATTGGAAATATCTCTATGTGTAGAATAACATAAAGTGGTGTGGCACTAAAGCCATAAATTTTTACCCCAAAAAAATGTCATTTGATGCCTCAAAATGCTCCCAGAATATTTCATACCTCGCTTTCCCAAACTGGGTCTTGCTGGTAAAAATGGTCCCATGAGTTTATTCCTCGACATTTTCCACTTAGAATGCATCGAGATGGATTAAAAACAATATAGTTATCCAATCTAGACCACACCTACCAATTTTGGGAGGATTTTGGTCCCCAAAATCTTCTGCTGAATGAGGTGAGGAAAATTTTCCTCCAACTTCTCTATGATGTGCCATTTATCTTTTCTTTGAAGTTGTCCCTTCAACCCAATTTGCTAAAGGTAATGTTTCCTTCATATTATAGTTCTGGACCTCTTCTACAAAACCATATCTTTTTTCATCTCTGCCTGAGCATCTCATTTCAAATCCTTCACGCAATGTAGGAATTGTTTGTCTTCTTGATCTAGCATGGAAGGCTCATAGAGTTTCAAATTCTCTACATTTACAACTGCGTAAATGCAAATATATGGTGGTAAAATGCATCAATAGGGATTATCACCCACCTTTTCCATTATCTCAAAGGGACCATACCTCAGAGCCTTGATTTTCTTACTCGACCCTTGTAGCCTATCCTTGTTCAACTGTAACCACACTATGTCTCCCATCTTGAATGATTTCTATTTTTTGTGCTAATAATGCATGGCCTTATACTTCTCCTACTATTTTTGCATTGTTTCTTGTACATGTAGATGGATCTACTTGATCTTCTATATACATTTTTCACCCTCAAATAATATCCTATAAGATCTTCCCTCACTCATCCTTGCTTCCCATATGAAATATCGAAAGGTGAAGGAGGAAAATATCCAAAAAAAGTTTCAAATGGGGACTTTCCTATAAAAGTGTAGTTTGATATGTTGTAAGAATGTTGTATATATACCAGATATTCATCCTAGTTCTTTGGATGCTTTTGGTTGTATCCCCTCAAAGTTTGCACCAAATTCTTGTTGACTACTTATGTCTGCCCATTTGTCTGTGTTAGAAAATTATATATTACAGAGCAATGAAACACATACAATATGCAGAGAAACAAACACGCAAAACATATAAAACAAGAGAGAGAAAAATGTATGTGGTTCACCCAACTTGGGCTACGTCCACAGAAACAACCACTCTTTCCTTTATATTATCCAGCAAAATCAACAGCCACAACCTACAACAGATACACTGTAATATCCTCTTCTTTCACACACTATCCCCCTTTCTATTCCTCGCTCAGAATATAAACCTGATACACAACCACAATACCATACCCTCATACAACAAAGGGGTTTCCTTCTAGGGAAAAAACCATGAATTAAACATAACTTCTATCATCAGATCATCTACCTAATGAATGGCCTAGATTGACTACGAAATTACAATATTTTACAAGGAAATTTTACATTTGTTTTTAGCCTCTGGTGCGCTACCCCTAAAACTCCCCACTCTAGGGCGGGGGGGGCTCCAAAATGGAGTCGCCGTACCGCCCCGACCTGCCCCCATGATGGCGATCAAAAAATGGGTGGAGTTTCCGCCCCATTAAGGAAAGGGGTCCAACATGATGACACATCTAAATAAGGAAGATAACCAGGCTCCATACCCAACAATATCCCACTTCGATACTAATTGTAGCAAATCCACTACTACTTCATTTTTTGGAATATTACTCCACTTTGGACTTGGCTATTTCTCATCTTCATCATCATACTTCAAGACCAATTGAAACTCAGAATAATCTTAGTTTCTCCCTGGTTACAACTTTTTTAAGCATATCTGCAAGATTTTGGCTAGTGTGCATCTTTTTCAGCTTCAACTCTCCATCTCCCAACATGGACCATATAAAGTGGTACTTGAGCTATATGTGTTAGGTCCCGGAATGAAATGTTGAGTTATTTGCAATATGAATGGAACTCTCGCTGTCACTATATAACCTGCCCATTTCCTACTTCTTACCAAATTTATCCATAAACCTTTGTAACCAAATCATTTCTTTACGAGCGTCTGTAGCAGAAACATACTCTGCTTCTGTTGTTTAAAGTGCAACAAAACTTTTCATTTTTTAAACTCAACTGGTAGTTTTTCCAACTATAGTAAATACATAACATGTAGTGCTCCTCATGTTATATCTATCGCTTTCCATATCTACATCAACATATCCCTGTAGAGAAATGTTTGAACAACCAAAGCATAATGCTTGATCTGTGGTACCTCTCAAATATATGAGAATCCATTTCACTACCATCCAATGTTATTTTCTCAGATTTTTCATGTACTTTCTTAAAAATCTCACTGCATTTGAAATATCAGGCCATGTGCAGACCATTGCATACATTAAGATTCCAACTTCTAATGCATATGGAACTTTAGACATATAATCCATTTCTTCTTCGGTCTAGGGGCACATCTCCTTACTAATTTTGAAATGGCTAGCCAAAGCTGTACTAAATAGTTTTTCGTTTTGCATATTAAATCTTTTCAACACCTTTTGTATGTACTCATTCTAAGACAATGTTAATTTGAGATTTTCCTGTCTCTAGTTATTCTCATACCAAAGATTTGTTTTGCATCTCCCAAAACCTTCATTGCAAATGAATTTTCCAATTTTCTTTTGAGCACATTTATTTATTTCATGTTAGACCTTGCAACAAGCATGTAAACTACATACAATAACAGTATTATATAGCTGCTATCATTTAAATTTTTTAGATAAAAAAAATGATCATCATGACATCTACTATAACCTTGTTTAGTCATAAACCTGTCAAATTTTAGATACCATTGCCTTGGAGCTTGTTTTAATCCATATAAGCTCTTCTTTAACATGCACACTAATTTTTCCTTCCCTTTGAACTCACATCCTTGTGGTTTTTGCATATAGATCTCTTCCTCTAAATCTCCATGCATAAATGATGATTTTACATCTAACTCTTCAAGATGAAAATACTCCACTGCTACAAGACTTAAAATATTTCTGATTGAAGCCATCTTAACAACAGGAGAAAATATTTCATCAAAGTCAATACCTTTCTTTTATGCAAACTCCTTCACCACAAGTATAGATTTGTACCTCTGTTTTCCTCCATCTTCTTCCTCTAGCTTGTAAACCCATTTATTTTGCGATGTTGTTTTACCTGCAAGAAACATGACTAAGTCCCAAGTCTGGTTATGTATTAAGGATTCCATCTCTTCTTTCATGCCTAGCTCCCACTTCTTCCTAGTTTCTACTTGCATTTCTTCTTTGTAACATTCAGGTTCACCAGAATCAGTCAACAATAACTAATATAATGAAGGAGAGTATCGTTCAGGGGGTCTACTTATCTTGGTAGATCTTCTGACACCAATTTAAGGTGTTTGAGGTGCCTGTTGTTGTTGTGGTGGTTGTTGTTGTTGGGGCTATTTATTATTATTATTTTCAGGAACCTTTAATTTTTCTATGATCTCATCAAGAACTGTGTATTATTTGTTTTCTTTTTCCTGTTTCTTTTCCTGCAACTGATTCTTATACAAGACCTTTCATTGAATATTACATCTCTGTTCTTAATAATTTTTTTATTTTCATGATCATATAAGTGATAACCAAAATAATTAACACCATATCCAATAAAGGTACATTTCTTTGGTTTTTCCTCAAGCTCTGTTCTATTTTCTTTATTAATATGGAAAAATGCCTTGCAACCAAAATGATTAAAAAAAAAAAAAAATTACTTTTTTACTTTTCCATGCCTCCTCTGGAAGACCACCATCCAAGGAACTTGAAGGCCCTCTATTTATTAGTTAAAAATCAATATCTACAACATCTTCCCAAAATTGTAAAGGAAATCCTGCATGAAATCTCATGCACCTTGCACGCTCTATGATTGTCCCGTTCATCCTTTCTGACACACCATTTTCTTATGGTGTTCTTAGAACTATCTTCTCTCTGCGAATTCCATGCTCTAAACAATACCTATCAAAATATTTGCTGCAATATTCACCTCCATTGTCTGATCTCACACACTTCAACTTCTTTCTTGTCTCAATAACAACCAAAGCTTTCCATTTCTCGAAAGTTCCAAATACATCATATTTATTATGAATACAATAAATCCAAGTTTTCAAGTTGCATCATCAATAAAAGTAACATAATAATGAGATCCACTGAGAGATGATACCTGAGCAGGTCCTCATACATATGTATGCACACGCTGTAAATTTTCACTCTTCTTTTCTTTCCCAACTCTAAGAAATCTGACTCTATTTTTTTTTTCCATAAATACAATTCTCACAGAAATCCGAATCAATATCCTTCAAAGCGGAAAACAAATTTCCTGAGTGAAAAATATTCATCCCCTTTTCACTCATTTGTCTGAGCCTATGATGTTGTAATATTTCTTATGATCCTTTGGTAGTTAAATATTGAACACGGTTAGAAATACCATTGCATAAATACAATATACCAACCTTTTCTCCTTTTTCTATTACCATGACTCCTTTAGTAGTCTTCAAGGATTTATCTATAAAAGTTGTCACAAAACCCTCACTACACAACTGCCCTGTTGAAATCAGATTTCTCTTCAGATCTAGAACAGGCCTTACCTCATTTAATAACCATTTGTTTCCATTATTCTGTTTTACAAGAACTTTATCCGTTCCAATGATTTTACAGGGTTTATCATCACCGAGACAAACCTGTTCAAATTCTCCTTGAACATAGTCATGAAAATGATTTTTATCAGGTGTGGCATGGAATGACGACCCTGAATCTACTGTAGATTTTAACCCTGTACAGAAAGTATCTATGAACGAATATTTAAAACATAAAATAAATAATAGCCAGAGCATAAAACATAAAACAGATAAACACATATATTTTCCCCTGGATCCCAAATCGGGACGACCAGCTTGATTTTTCATTATATTCCTTTTAGTGTTACAACACATATATATACATGTCAAATCATACATAAACCCCAATCCATTAACCCTGGATTAGAACATAATCGTATTTCCCTTGACCGGATCTACAAAATTCCAGGGGCCGGAAACCATCGTACCCCAAAACCATGTGTAAACCCATGCACAAAACCATGGGCGGATCCACCCACAAGAAAATAAGCACCAAAAAAATTCTACGGGGTGCTACCCCGGACACCGACAGGGGGGGCTACCAGCCCCCCTGTCACCCCCCCATGCATGATTAGTCTTGGAAATAATATAACAAATACCCAACATTCTCCCACTTGTTGTTTTCTTTCCACAGGGGGCCACAGGAGAGCTTAGTCATTAGCCCAGTTCTGCAACACCCATTGTTTCTCTACACCAAGAGAAATTCTGAGTGCTTATAGACTTTTTCAATGCCTCTGCAACATTTCTAAAACTATCCACCTTTACCAACAACACCCTTTTAGCCTCAACCATATCTCTCACAAAGTGATATTGAACATCAATGTGCTTTGTCTTTGAATGATAAACAGGGTTCTTAGCCAAGAAAATCACACTTTGGATATCACAATATATCCTTATAGCTTTCTACACCAACCCCATACTTGAATACAATCTCTGCAACCAAATTGCTTCCTCTCTTGCATGAGTGGCTACTATGTATTCAGCCACTGTAGTTGAAAGAGCCACTACAAACTGTCTTTTACTCATCCAACTGACTGCACCTCCAAATAGGCTAAACACATACCCACTTGTATATCTTCTCTACTCCAGATCTCCAGACCAGTCTACATCAATAAAACCACGAATTTCCAACACTCTTTCCAATCCTGGTCTTCCCTGGTAGCACAAGCCACTATCGCTAGTGCCACGCAAATATCTGAAAACCCGCTTCGTTGTTGTCCAATGCTCCTTCCGTGGGTTCGACATAAACCTAATGAATACTCCCACTACATGTGCAATGTCTGGTATAGTACATACCATTTCATACATCAGGCTACCCACTGCACTTGCATATGGAACACGGGACATATCCTCCTCTTCTTCTTGTGTCTTGGGACACTATTCACCAGACATATTTGTACCTATAAGAATCAGAACATTCTCTGGTTTACTATCCTTCATATTGAACCTATGCAATATCGTCTCAACATACTTCCTCTGGTTTAACTAGAGATTCCTCTTTTCCCAATGTCTCTTAATTTCCATGCCCAAAATATAGTTTGCAGCACCAAGATCTTTCATGTCAAATTTGGAGAATGGCTGGGTCTTCAAATCTTGGATAATTTCTTTGTCATTTCCAATCAACAACATATCATCCACATACAAGACCAAATAAATAACACAGTCACCAATTATTTTAAAATAGACACAATGATCCTCCTTGCTTCTGGTGAAGCCAAGTCCCTGTATATAGGTATCAAATTTCTGATACCACATCCTTGGTGACTGTTTTAACCCATATAAAGACTTCTTTAACCTACATACCAACTCTTTCTTCCCCTTCACCATAAAGCCTTTAGTTTGTTTCATGTAGATCTCCTCTTCCAGATCCCCGTGAAGGAATGTTGTCGTCACATCCATCTGTTCTATCTCAAAATCAAATGCAGCAGCAACAGATAAAAGTAATCTAATAGAAGTAGCTTTGCCAACAGGAGAAAAAATATCACCAAAATACTTTCTTGGCACCTCGGAATAACCTTTTTCTACCAACCGAGCTTTGTATTTCTCCACCTTGCCCTCTACATTCATCTTCTTCTTAAACACTCATTTTCTCTCGATGGGCTTCCTTCTAGCCGGCAACTCCACCAGATCCCATGCCTCATTTTTGTGTAAGGATGTCATTTCATCAACCATGGCCTCTGTCCAGAGTTTTCCATCCTCTGAATGTACTACCTTCCTGATGGTTCTGGGATCATCATCAGTTATAGTTAAAGCAAAATTTGAATAGAAAGAAGATGGACTATACCTTTCTAGTTGTCTTCTTTCCCGAACTGATATTCTAATAGTTGGAGTTTGTGGCTTTTCCTCTTCTGAGTCTTCTTCTGTTGTAGAGTCTGATTCATCCTCCTTTAGATCAAACTCTATCTTCTCAGGTTCCTTTGGTAGAAATTCATGTTTAATAATATATTTCACCTCTCTAAACACCACATCTCGGCTGTACACAACCTTCCTTGTTTCCGGGTTCCAAAGCTTGTAACTGTTTAAACCATCTTTATACCCAATAAATATGCATCGCTCAGATTTATTATCCAACTTGCTCCTTTTCTTTTTTGGAACATGTACATATGCATCACATCCAAATACCCTTAGATGTGAAAGAGAGGGTTTCTTACCAGTCCATACCTCATGTGGAGTCTTATCCTCCAACGCTGATGAAGGTGATCTGTTAACCAAGTAACATGCAGTATCCACTGCCTCTACCCGGAATTATTGTCCTAACCCAGTACGACTGAGCATGCTTCTTGCCTTGTCCATCAGCGTTCTATTCATTCTTTTTGCAACTCTATTTTTTTGATGGGTGTATGGAGTAGTCTTCTGTCGTGCTATACCACACTTCTTACAAAACTCTTCAAATTCCTTCTTGTAGAACTCCCCACCATTATCTGTCCTCAGCACCTTTATCTTCTTCTCTATCTGGTTTTCCACCAGAGCCTTAAATTCTTTAAATATGTCAAAGATTTCAAATTTATTCCTTAAATAAATATATCCATCTCTTCCTTGAGAGTTCATCTATGAATGAAACATAGTACACAGACTTACCCAGTGATGGAATCGACACAGGTCGAAACACATAACTGTGCACAAGCTCTAATATCTTGTTCGCCCTCTTAGCACCAGAAGGAAAACTCACCCGACTTTGCTTCCCATATACAAAATTTTCATAGAAATCGAAATCCAGAGAGCTATTAGACATACCTTCTACCTTAACATTTCCATGCAGTATCTGAAGGCCCTTCTCTCAAATATGTCCAACCCTTTGATGCCATAACATGGTCTTTTATCCAGAGACCGATAGGCTTTCCACTCCACTTTTGGGAACCACAGAACTGTTTTACCCAACAATAATAATGTTTCCCTGAAGCTTGTACAGAGTTCCAATCTGAACTCCCTGCATTAATACCAGTGCTCCTCGAACCATCTTACAGGTATCTTTCTCGAAAACTATTTTGACATTTGCATCATCCATCTTGCTTACAGAAATCAGATTTTTGGCTAATGTAGGATTGTGCAGAACACCAGGAAGTGTTATAATCCTTCCACCTTGCAGCTTCAGCTTTACTTTTCCACGTCTGACGAATCTGGCCTTGCTATCATCCCCTAGGAAGACATCACCGCCATCATATTTCTCATACTCACAGAACCACTCCCTATGGGGAGTGAAGTGAAAAGAGGCACCTGATTCAATCAACCATGACTCATGATCTACATGTGTATTTTAAGAAGAAGCCAAATACACATCCCCAACTTGATCTGAGGTGGTTTTTGCCTCTGCAGAAGGAGCATCATCAGATCCCTTTCCTTTCTCAGGAGCCTTAGAATTGCAGTCCTTTTTGTAGTTCCCTTCATTTTCGCATTTCGAGCACACCTTTACAAACTTTCCAAGAGATTTAAATCTCCCTCGAGATTTAGATCTCCCACTCGAAACCTTATTCTTGTTTCTATTTTGGGTCCTTCCTCGTATAGATAAGGAATGTCCATTCTGACCTTCCATAGTTCTACGTCTATTTTCCTTCGAGAGCAAGGCTAAGACAATATCATCAAAATTCAAGCTAGTTGTATTGCTACCTATTGCAATAACCAGGCTGTTCCATGAGTCTAGTAGAGAACACAAAAAGTGATGCACTTATCTTCATCTGAGATTTTAATATCAACAGATGACAACTAACTTACTACAGTATTGAAGGCATTCAAATGCTCTGTCATTGAGTCTCCATCATTCATCCTCAGGTTATATAGCTTTTTTTGTAGGAACAATTTATTCACGAGAGACTTAGATTGGTACAAAGTCCCTAGCTTGTCCCACAAGGTGTTCTTCGTAGCTTCCCCAGATACATTCAACAATACTAAATCTAAGACACATAACTATATTGTGCTCTTTGCCTTCCGATCCGGCTTCTTCCAGTCTTCATCTGACATTTTCATTGGTTTAGTAACCGGATCTACCATGATCCACTAATATTTATCGACCAACAGATCCTCCATCTTGAGCTTCCACAACTCAAAACTCTACCATTAAATTTCTCAATCTCTATCTTCCCACCACTCTCCATCTTCTTTCACCACAAGAATCGACCTTGTAGATCTCCCACTGAACAAGGTCTGCCTCAGGCCCGAGCAGAAATTCCCTTAGCAGCAAAGGCATCCCCTTGAATTTAAAAATGCTTTGATACCAAATGTACATTTTAACCCTGTACAGAAATTATCTACGAATGAATCTTTAAAACAGAAAATAAACAATAACGAGAGCATAAACATAAAACAGATAAACACAGAGATTTTCCCCTGGATCCCAAATTAGGATGAACATCTTGATTTTTCATTATATTCCCTTTAGTGTTACAACACATATATATACATGTCGAAGCATACATAAATCCCAATCCATTAACCCTGGATTAATCATAGTTCCCTTGACCAGATCTACAAAATACTAGGGGCCGAAAACCATCATACCCCAAAACCATGTGCAAACCCATGCACAAAACCATGGGTGGAATCGCCCACCAGAAAATAAGGACCAAAAAAAATTTCCAGGGCGCTGCCCTGGACCCTAACAGGGGGGTCTACTACCCCCCCCTATGACCCCCCCATGCGTGATTAGTCGTAGAAATAATATAACACATACCCAACATCATCCACCTAGGAATTAGTAACATTTTCTAAAGAAATAATTAAATAATCTTATAACACATCACCTATCACATTTGTGTCATGATTGTTTTCTTGTTGTGCGTCTCCTTTTCCTTTTCGATATTTACAGTATTTCTTCAAGTTTCCTTTCTTTCCACATTTCTAACAGACTATCCCCGATCTAGACTTGGATATGATTTTCTCTGATTTACTGCGATATCCTGATCTCTTTCCTCTTTCCATTTTTCTTCTTCTACTCTATACACTCAAATCATTACCCGATATCTCACCAGAGCTTTTCCGTTGCATTTCCTCACTAAGGATAGCATCGAAAATATCATCAAAATTTAAAGTACTAGATCCAGAGACAGAGTTACTAATGGCCATAACTAAACCACTCCAACTTTATAGCAATGAGCACGAAAACAATAGAGCCCTAACTTCATCTTCAAATTTTACCCCTATAGAACTTAACTGACTTAACTGTATTAAATTCATTTAAATGGTCAGCAACAAATCCACCTTCTAACATCTTCATATTAAATAAACGTTTCATAAGAAATACCTTATTTGAGTCTGAGGGTTTTTCATATAGTTTCGCCAATGCCTTAACTAAACCCTATTTTGTTGGTTGCTTCGAAATATTGAATGCTACCGATGCTGCAAGGCACAACCGTATTGTTCCAAGTTCCTTTTTATCAAGAATATCCCATTTTCCGTCTGTCATACTGACGACTTTTTTTTTCCGCTCAATGGTAGGTACAGATCTTTCTAATACAAATAATTTTCCATCTGCATATTCCACAATGGGTAGTTTTGGCAGTTAAATTTCTCGACCCTAAACCTACCATCTTCTTCCATATAAACCACTCAAACCAAGAAACCTTTTTTCCTATGAGTTAATTAGCCAAATAGACCTTCGGCTCTGATACCAGTTGTTAGAAAATTATATATTATAGAGCCATGGAACACATAAAATATGTGGAAACACAAACACAGAAAACATATAAAAAAAGAGAGATGTAGATATAGGTGGTTCACCCAGCTTGGGCTACGTCCACATAAACAACCAGTCCTTCCTTTATATTATCTATAAAAATGAAGAGACGCAACCTACTATAGATCTGTTGTAATATCCTCTTCTTTCACACAGAGTCCCCGTTTCTATTTCTAACTTAGAATATACACCCCATACATAACCGCAATAACATACCCTCATGCAACAGAGGGGTTGCCTTCTATGGAAAAAAAAATTAAATTAAACACAACTTCTATCGTTAGATCATCCACCTAATGAATGGTTCAGATTCACTACGAAATTACAATATTTTAGAAGGAAATTTGACATCTATTTTTAGTTTCGGGGGCTAATTTTCCATGTTTTTTCCAAATAAAAAAATTCCAATTTTCATTTTTTTTTTAAATTAATTCACCCAAATTTTATAGTATAAATTTATTTTACCCAAAAATTGCCAAAATTTTATATATACTAATACAAAATAATTATAAGCCTAAATATGTTTAGAAAAAAACAATAAAAACTTTACAATTTACATATTGGGGACTAGTAATATTCGCCAAGGTTTCTAAACTTTAAGATAAACTTTCATCCTTAAAATTTTCCCCTGTTGTATCCCTCAGAAGCTACACCAAATTCTTGTTGACTACTTCTATCTTCCCATCTCTCTCTGGATGGAATGTTGTAGATACCTTCAAATTCATTTCCATATTCTCCCACAATGTAGTCCAAAGTGCACTGACAAATATTGTATCCCTATCTGAAATGATGCTCCTTGGTATCCCAAAGTGAACCCAAACCTTTCAAAAGAATAAGTTTCTCATTTCTTGTCCACTGCGTCTTTTCATAGGGCATCAAAACATACATCTTGCTAAACCCATCAACTACCATGACCAGGTTGTCATGTCCCTTGCTGGTTGTCAGTAAACCTCCCACAAATTACATGGAAATTCCTTCCTAAGGACGATGAGGTACAAGTATGGGATGAAATAGACTGTGTTTCTTGTTACTAGGCTTGTTGGTACAACAAATAATGCATCCTCTTATGAACCTAGCTACCTTCTCTTGCATTTTGGGCCAATACACACACCTATGCAATCTAGCCACATCTTTCCCTACACCCAAATTCCCTGCAACCTTAGAGGTGTGAGCCTTTATGATCATAGTAAATCATTGAACTTTAGGAACACATAACTTACGTAGCCTGTAGAGTAACTCGTCTTAGATATGGTATTCAACGATGTTGTCACCATCGTGCACATGAATCTGACTTTGCAACTATTGATACACCTCCTTAAATTCCTCACCCTATGAATATGTCCCTCTGTATGCATCATGGTTCAATGGATCCATGTGCCTAAGAGTCCCAAAAGTTATAATATTTGATGTTGGTGGCCTTCAAATCATGTCGACTGACTTTTTTGTGCTAACCTTATTAAACTTGATCACTAAATTAAATTTCTTCAAAAAACCTATCAACTTGTAATTACCGGTATGTTGTAGCTTACTCTAGGCCTGCAAGCACTATAATGATTGGCGATCTGTGTGGATTATTATCTCATTTCCCATCAAATAGTGGTTCCACTTCTTCACAACTTTCACTATGGCATAGAGATCCTTGTCATAGGTAGGGTAGATAATAAATTCCCCATGAAAAAATCTAAAATGGTAAGATAAATGCCTTCCTTGCTACATCAAGACAACTCCCAAAGCATACTGACATGCATCTATCTCCACTTCAAAAGGTCACTACAAGTTTGGTAATGCGAGAAATCGTTCATCACTAATATTATTATTTAGCTCCTCGAAATCCTTTTTCTAACCTTTTCCCCACTCTAAACTCTTGCCACTTGTTGTTATGGCATGGATAAGTGATTCTACTTGTTAAAACAAGGCTATGAATTTCCTCAAGTACTGTGTTTCCCCAGTGAAAATCCTGACCTAAAAAAATTTGAGAAGGCACCGACCATTTCATGATGGAGTCCATATTGGAAGGATCTATCTTGAACTCTCTTCCACCAATCATATACTCTAGATACACAGAAGAATGTTGTGCAAACTCACACTTCTTTACATTTTGTAGCAATTGGTGTTTCTTCAATGTATCCAACACTCACGTCAAATGTGAAATATGGTTCTCATAGGTAGAAATATATACCAGTATGTCATCCATATATACAATAACAAATGAATCTATAAAAGGGCACAATATATGATTCATTAATCTCATAAACATAGTTGGTGCATTACATAGGCCAAATGGCATGACTAACTAGTCATACAAACCTTGCCTTTTTTTGAAGAAGATCTTCTTAGTATCTTCTTCTTTGAATCAAACCTAGTGATATCTATACTTCAAGTACTGCTTTGTGAAGTATTTTTCTTGCTACAGCTGATCCATCCCATCATCTATACATATCCCCCAAGTCCCATCCTTCTTTTTCACAATAATGATGGGTGACCCACATGGTGATGCACTCAATCGAATGACACCTTCGTCTAGCAACTTCTGTAATTGTTTCTATAACGAACTGTCTGTACAACCCAATATTTGGCAAGGGGGAATCTGAAAATAGTTGGATCTCGTGCTCCACTTCCCTCTTAGGGGTAGCCTTTTAGGCTCTTGGAACACATCCCTATATGCCTGTAACAACTCCTCCAATTTTTGTTTTTGTTTATTATTATGCCCCTCCAGGGATGAATTGGCTCTTATTGACTCATTTTTAGACTAAATTTCTCATATAAACAATAAAACATAATTCTTGATGGAACTGATCAATTTCTTGGCATGGTTGGCACTTACCAATGAAATTTTTTACTTTCCTTTCTCCATGTTGGTGGTGAAATATTTTCCATCCTTGATGAGTTAGTATTAGTTGGCTCTCCTCATGAATATTGCATCATGCATGTACATGTATGCACTCCCAAACATGACTACACATACATCAAGGGCAACCACATCTAGATGTACTTCATAAATAAAGTTAGCATTGATAACAAACCTAATTTTACGCTATTTTTTTACCTTCAATTCTGCATCCTTATTTTACCCATCCCAATGGATATGGGTTTGGATTATCATGAACTTCGAGCCTAAACTTCTTGACCAGATCTGCTACAAATAGATTTTCTTGCAATCGTGAGTCAAATGGAGCATTAATATTTGTATTCTTGGCCTGTATATTTATTTGGAAGTGTTTGGTAATTTCTTTCTCTTCTTGTTGTTGCAGGATATTCATATTTACCTCATTATCCATTGATGTACAGATGATCTTCTTATACACGTCTGAGCTGCTTTCCACTTGGTTTCTCAAATAAGTGTCCATGAGATTCTTCTTCTTGTTATATTTCTTCTTGTTCTTCGGGTTTGGCTCTGGATGCAACTTCTAGCACTTCTCCTCTGTATGGCCATCAATTTTGTAGTGGTTGGAGTGGTTGATAGGATCTTTTCACTGATGTTCTATGGATACTGTATATTTATATTTTACCCCTTTTTCGCTTCCTCTTCTTCTTTCCCTGCTTAGAACTATCTTGATGCTCCTTCTTCTTCGATCCACTTTATTGTGCTATCTTCAGGCCTATGTTCTCTAGGTATTGTGCTTGTACACAAGCATCGTCCTCCAATTTCGGCTTAAACAACATCACCTTCTCACGCAGATAGCTGTGAAGAACCCCCAAATAATTTCGGAGTACATAAGGGTTCTTTGTAGAGATACCTAAAATTATAGCCATCTTTCTAAATTTCTTGGTCTACTCTTTCATGCTTTGGCCTGAATTTTTCCTGAAGTAATGCCACCAAATCCACTGGTCCTCCACGTACCCAATGGAATAAAAATGTGGCTTAATGAGAGTTTTTAAACCCTCAAACTTAGTCACTAGTGGTTCTCCTTCCAACCTCAAGGGTTGTGTGTGGATCTCCCATGAAGTGAGTTCATGGCCCTCTAATTTCAACTGTGCAAATGAGAAAATTTTTCCTTCCTCAATATGATGGACACTGAAACAAAGTTCTAGTTGCTACAACCAGTGGTTCAACTTTAGATCATCGATATTGTCGTGGCATGAATCTATATCGAATTTTTCTTCCACTTTAAACATGGGCTATGATTAGTTCACGGCACTTGAGCTGGGTTTATTTTTTTGGGGTCCTTTCATCGATTGGTTCCTCGTTTCTCCTTGATATTAAGATCCCTATTCTAATATGTACTCTGCATTCGACACCCCATATTCTATAAATATCCCGAGCTTTCATTTCAAGTCCACCATGAGGAGGCTTAGGTTGTGGCATATATATATATATATATATCAATTGGTGTTCCAACTATGTAAACCTCACCTCTGCAGGATCACGAGCTTCCTTTACATATTTCTTGCCCATGATTAAGGTTTTACAATTTTTGGCCCCACTGATCTAGATACCTGCAATCTCAAAAAAATAACCAAATAAGCCTTCTCTTATACCAAATGACCCATAAATTTCCATGGATATTCCATTGTATACTTCTTCAGAATAGATTTGATAATAATATATTAAAATTTTAAAATTTTACACTATTATAATTTTATTAAAATTTTAGATTTGTACATTTAATTGTAATTAATGCATGCATGTAAATATAAATTATACATTTTTTTAAAAGTAGAGAATGAAAAAATAATCTCTCACACACACATAAGACATTGGATATGCTCTCTGGGAAACCATTTTAGGAGAAAACCCAGCTGGAAGATGAGGTCGCTTCGCTATGTTTCTCTGTTTGGAAATATGGCTGGTGGTATAAAGAAGACATGCATGTGGCCCATGGGCTGCTACAATTCACATATAATTTTTTTTCCTCTACCTCTTATCTCTCCTAGATAAATTTTCTCAACTATGGAACACAATGCTCTTTGAATAATGGAATGCCTCTTCCTCCTAGTGGCCCGGTTATAACACATCCTGATAGCCTACTAGTGGCTAATTTTGACAACATAAAATCTTAAATAGAGTTACAATATATAATATTCTAGAGTCTTTTACATAAAAAACACGTGACTATACCCTTTTCCATGAATAATGGGGGCTAACGCGGCATCCTCCAGAACTATAGGTGTTAAAACAAGAAGGTTAACTTATGAGTGAAATAACCTTTTCATACAGACTCCAATTGACGCACTTATTGCACCATTGTAAAGATATTTGTGTGTAGAATAACATGAGATGTTATGGGGTGAAAGAGATAAAATTTTAGCCCCCAAAAATGTCGTGTGATGCCTCAAAATTCTTGCGGAAGGTTTTGGACCCCTTTTTGCCATACTGGGTCCCGCTGGTAAAAATGGTCTCGTGAGATGATTCCTCCACTTTTTCCACTCCAAATGCATCAAGATGGATGGAAAACACTATAATTATGCAATATGGTTCAAGGATGAAGACATTCATAAAACAATGTTTTTAACTAGATGTTTTCACTACAAATTTGTAGTGTTACCATTTGGACTTACCAATGCACCAGAAACACTTATGTGCTTAATGAATATCATGCTTAATAGGTACCTTGACAAATTTGTGTTTGTATTTATAGATGACATTCTCATGTTTTCCAAAAATTAAGAAGAGCTTAAAGAACATTTGAGATTGGTACTATAAACATTAAGAGAGAATCAATTGTATGCAGAATTTAGTAAATGTGAATTATGCAAAGACAAAAAACAATACCTAGACCATGTCATTTCAAAACAAGAATTATATGTTGATATGGAAATATTTAGGGCCATTTTGAGCTGGACCATACCTAAGAATGTGTCAAATTCTCTATATTTGATTGAAATTACACGACACTACAAAATACTCATTGAAGGTTTTTTAAAGTTGGCCTATCCTATTACTTAATTACGAAATAATGTAACAAAAATTGAGTGGAAAACGAAGTGCTAGGAAATTTTTGATAAACTGGAACATTTATTAACACTAGCACCTATTTTGAGAATTGCAGATATGGGAAAGGAATTTTTGTATGCACACATGTTTTTTTGGAGGGTTTACATGGGCTTTTAATGCATGATAATTATGTAATCGTCTATGAATCTAGAAAACTAATACCAAATTAAAAGAACTATGAAATATATGACTTACATTTGGTTGTTGTAATACATGCCTTAAAAATGTGGAGACACTATTTCTTGGCCAAAAATTTCACATTGGTGATTGATCACATTGGCCTAAAATATTTTTTCTTCCAACTAGATATTACCTCTTGACAAGCTAGGCAGATGGATTTTCTCAATGAATTTGAATTTGATATTAAACATATTCAGGGTAAATAAAATAAACTAGAATATGGTTTAATTAGACATGCAAATTAAATTTTGGGAATTTGTCTTAGCATTTTAACTATAGAATTTGATGAACAACTCAAAAATTCAATACAGGAGTATCAGACTTACTGGGAAATGTTATGAAACCAACTCCAAAAATAGAAGAAAAGAGAGATCAATGCCTTAGAAATATCCACTTTAAGGGGGAAAACTCAAATACATTACATAAATGAAAAATTATTGAATGATAAAAATGACCAAAACCTCCTTCTATATATAGGAGTCCATGGGCCCACAATATAATCCTTTCCGACCTAACAATAATAATGTAAGGGAACAATAATAACAATATTGGGGTTACAGGGGTACAACAATAACAATAAGGGGACTACACTAATAACAATAAGGTACTAAACTAGTAATATAGTGACCTAACATGCCCCTCTCTTTCAAAAAAGTGTTGTCCTTAATGCTTGAGTAGCTTTGGGTGCTTCTGTATAAAATTCACATCCTCCCATGTAGAATCTTCAACGGGTAGGTTCTTCCACTTGATGAGATACTCTGAAATTGATCGATTTCATAGCTATCGACTTTTTAGGTTCCAATATGATTTTTCATTCCTCATCAAGTTCTAGCAATATTGTTTGGACTAGAATATTTTCACCTATAACCTTCTTTAAGCATGAAACATGGAAAACTGGATGTACTCGTGAAGAAGCAGGAAACTCGAATTTGTATGCCATAGTACCAATATTTTGCAACACCTTGTAAGGACCATAGTACTTTGGTGATAATTTATTATCATTCTTAGCATGCTTGAGGGAAATTTTTTTGTATGGTTGTAGCCATAAAAATACCCAATCTCCTACATCAAAAATTCTCTCGCTGGGATGTTGATTTGCATGTTGTTTCATTCAATTTTGTGTCAAATTTAGGCTATCCTTTAAGATTTTGAGAACTTCTTTTTGATGCTCGATATGATATTCCACTTCTTGAACATTATAATTTTCTCTTAAATATGATGTGATGGACAGTGGATGATATCCATAAAGTGCCATAAATGGGGTCATTCTTGCTGCAGTATGGAAGGAAGTGTTATACCACCATTGAGTGAGAGGTAACCACTTGACCCATTGTGTTTGTTTATTAGATACAAAATAAAAAATATATCCTTCCAAACATTTATTCACTATCTCAGTTTGACCATCGGTTTGAGAATGATAAGATGGGCTATGAGCTAATTGAGTACCCAAACAAGAAAATCACTACGTACGAAAATTTCCAGTAAAAATGGGATCTCTGTAGCTCACAATAATATTTGGGTTTCCATGTATCTTTTGAATTATGTCCATAAATGTAGTAGCAACTATACTTGCTTTAAATGGATGAGACAATGCACAAAAGTGTGCATACTTGGTAATTCTATCAACTACGACCATGATGACACTCTTTCCTTTGGACTTAGGTAATCCTGTGATAAAATCCATTGAAATCTCCTCCCAATGTTAACCTGGCATGGATAAAGGTTGTAGAAGACCCGAGGTCTTAATTGTCTCAAGTTTATTTTTCTGCCAAACCAAACATTCCGTCATAAACTTTTGAATATCAGATTTAAGGCCAGCCCAAAAAAATTCTTTCTTCACCTTGTGGTAAGTTTTTAAAAACCCGAGTGTTCTCCTAAAGGAGAAGTGTGTAATTCCAAAATAATATTTTGTTTCAGTTGGGAATTCTTACAAATATATAAGTGATCTTTCTAACATAAGGAATCATTTTTCCAACTAAATGTATTAGATTTTCTAGGTTCTTGCTGCAAATTTTGAATGAGTGTCCACATTTCTTTATCCCTATTCCATTCATCCCTTGCTTCTATTATCCAGTATGGTTGGATAATAGAAATGGCACAAAGAAATGCTTCCACCTCTTCATTCTTTCTTGATAGTGCGTATGCAACAACATTTAGCTTCCCTTTTTTGTAGATTATTTCAAATTCATAACCCAACATCTTTTTGACCCATTTTTTATGCTCTTCTGAAGAAAGCTTTTGTTCCAAAAAGTGTTTAAGACTATCATGAACAACTTTTACCTTTAAGTGTCTTCCCATTAGGTAAGGTCTCCATTTCTTTAGTGCAGGTAGTATTGCTAATATTTTCTGCTCATAAATAGCTTTCTGTAAATACTTTCATTTGATTGGACGACTTTAAAAAGAAATGGGTCTTTCTTCTTGTAGTAAAACAACACCAATTCATTTGTTCTTTATGTGGAATATTATGGCTACTTTATCTTTATCTAAGAGTGTTTCTTGTCGGTCCTGATAATCACGGGAGCCGAAGAGCCGAAGGGTTTCGCCGAGACGTGGTTGCAGTTTGCTGCGTGTTTGAAGGAACTCAATGGCGGATGCTTACTGGAGAGTTAGCCGCTCGTTTGGGCTTCCAGCTCCGGCCAAGTGCGCTCGTGGTGATCTCCCGCCGTCAGGGATCTCTGGCGGTTGAGATATTTCTGGTTATTTACCTGATGTGGGAGGTCGATCATATCTGCGGGAATCCAACGCCCCTGGAGCTCTGGATTCGCACGTTCGAAATGGGAGTCTTGAAAACGGAGACGCGATGGCATCTAGGGTTTATCAGATTTCAAGCTTCCATGTCGCCGACCTGGGCTCGCTCTGCGCGGATAGATCAAGCAGCTTTGGACTGCTAACTTCTTCCATCAATGCAGAACAGCACACATTCCAAGCCGCTCTAGACAGCAGCATAGACAAAACCCAGAGTACCCGCTGCCTCTTGTCTCAGATTTGCAGAGGAAAGCAGAAGCCTGATCTCTCTGCCTTGTTTCAGATCCAGATCTTACTCCTTTCTGGCAAAACGCTGCTACAATGGGTGAGCTCTTCGGATCTAGTGCAGGACCTCAAGCAAATCCTGCAATATAAGCTGGGGATTCCCTATGCATCTCAACGACTCCTCCACGAAGGTAAACAACTTGAAGATATTTACCCCCTTTCGTTTTACGGCATTAAGAGAAATTCTACCATCATTTTTACCCTTCGTTTGCGAGGGGGAGCTGTTGGACAGTCATCTACAGCTGCGGCTTTTTCATACAAAGATGCTGTCCATGCTCAGATACCTAAGAAAACAGACCCACCAGCTCAGGCTCCAAAACCATTTTTGGTGGACAAACTGGAGGAAACCCCCACTGTTGAAGTAATGCATCCAACGCTGGATGAGCAAATACAAAAGTTTGCAGAGCATGCCATTATTTGCAGGTTTAATGGGCTATGGCCACGCACAGCAGACCTCTACCAATGGATTCACTCTAACTGGACAAACAATTGCAGGATTCTACTCTGCTCTAAGGGTTTCTTCATTGTAGTGTTTTCTTTCAGTGAGGACTACCAAAAAGCATTAACTGACGGCCCAAGGTGTTGGGGCTCAGCGGGGTTATTCCTCACCCCCTGGTTCCCAGATTTCGACCCCTCTACAGCAGTCATCACCAAGCTCCCCATCTGAGTCAGACTTCCTAATCTCCCGGCGCATCTATGGCACTTCGCTGTATTCCAAGGGATCGGCAATACTCTAGGCCGCTTTCTGGCTACAGACCCCTCTAGAGGGGAACAGGGCATATACACCTACGCTAGAATCTGTGCAGAAATAGACATGAGCAAAGGACTACCAGATCAGATTAACCTCAAAATTGGAGATTTCCATTGGACTCAGACCCTGGATTACGAGAACATAGCCTTCCGATGCCGGAATTGCCATCACATAGGGCACCTTCGGAGCTCTTGTCCCTCGATGACTGCCCAAAAGAAGAAAGCCAATCTTAAGCCGAAATCCAAAAGCTGGAAACCTCATGATCCTCCCCCCATGGATGATTTTGATCTCAGCTCAGATGAAGAGGAAGGGGATGCGGAAGGAATGGACGCAAAGCCGGCACAGGCTCCGCCTTCGGCTTGTCCTGAGGATTCTAATGCTCCACAAAACTCACAGAAAAGAGCTCATGAGTCCTCTCCCTCGGATTCAGACAAGGAGACCTCTCCGTCAGCCCCGCTCAGTTTTCAAATCATGCCAGCTCAGCAGAATCAGCTTGGCTGGGTCAAAGTTGGTAAAAAGAAAGGAAAAAAATGCCGAATAGTTGATTCTACCCACGCTGGGTAGACTCCCCTGTTCAGCTCTTGTTTATCTGTTTTTGTTACTTGTTGCTTAGCACTGCTCTCTTTTTATTCTCACTCAGGGGCCGAGGTGGATAGTTCATCCTTTCCGGGTGCCCATTCTCTTGCTTCTCTTGGATGTAATCTCATATTGTACCATACGTTCTCTTAATAGAATTAGTTTTACGTAAAAAAAAAAAAAAAAAAAAAAACACCAATTCCATTTGCTGAGGCATCAAATTCCACAATAAAGAATTTTGTGAAGTGTAGCGTAGCTAAGACCGGTGCTAGCCACATTGCCTCTTTAAGATGTTCAAAGGCCTTAGTTTCTTCACTAGTCCATGAAAATTCATCTTTCTTCAATAATGTTGTTAGAGGTGCTTCTATTCTCCCATAATTCTTGTGATAATACCTTGTTAACCCAAGAAATGCTCGCAATTGCTTTATGGTTGTGGGGAATTTCAATTCCTTAATGGCTTTAATTTTGTTAGAGTCTACCTTAACACCCTTGTGAGATACAATATGACCCAGATATTCCACCTCTTGTACTCGAAAGAAAAATTTCGATGTTTTTTCATATGATTGTTTCTCCTACAATACTTTTAGCACCTTGTCAACATGTTGAACATGATCCATCCAAGACCTGTTGTAGATTAGTATATCATCAGAAAATATTAGCACAAATTTTATAAGGAAAGGTTTGAAAATGGAATTCATCAACCCTCGAAATGTAGAATGTGCATTGGTAAGGCCAAAAGGCATGAACAAAAATACCTAATCACCCTCATGGGTTCGAATTGTTGTTTTCAGAATATCTGCAGTCTTCGTTCTATTTTGATGATGTCCTGAATGAAGATCCAACTTTGTAAAATAAATTTCTCCATGTAATTCATCAATCACAGGAATGGGAAATTTATTTTTAATGGTGAGCTTATTGAGCTCCCTATAATCTGGACACATGCTTTATGATCCATCCTTCTTGTGCACCAATACTATTGGAGCAGAGAAAGAACTTTGAATAGGCTGAATTATACCAGCCTCTAACATTTCTACAATCATATGTTCAATTTCCCTCTTTTGGAAATAAGTATATCTATAAGCCCTGATGTTTGGAGGAACACTTCCTAGAATCAAATGAATAGCATGATCATGATCATGAATAGGTGGGAGTCCTTTGGGAGTTTCAAACACCTTGGAATGTTTGTCCAAGAATTTTTGGAGATCTGCATAAATAGATTACTTTGATGTTGGAACTTCTAGTGAGCATAATTGTGAAATTACGCCTCATTATTATTTCTTCAGAATATTTGTCATGACGTTAGAGCTTATTTTTTTTCACAGCTTCCCTGTGATACCCCGAAATTCGACTTCCTTTCCTTCTGACAAAAAAAAAATTCAAGAAAAGTTCTTGAAAATTAAAAGCTACCGTCCCCAACGATTATAACCATTGTACTCCTATTACAACTTCAACACCTCACATTGGAATGGAAAGCATCGTACTATTCAATACATATTCCCCCATGGTTAGCTAGATATTTTGGCATTTTCTAGAGAAATTTATAGTTCCTCCATTTCCAACCATCACTTGACATTCTCGTGCTGGGTATAGGAAAAAATTCAATTCCTTGGCTACCTTACAATGACTAAAATTATGGGTACTATCCGAATCAATCAAAACTATTACCTTTTTCTTCTTGATATGTCCTTCTATCTTGAGAGTTTGAGGAGTGGTAATTCCTGCCAATGCATTACAAAATATGGTCAGACTCATTTCTTCCTTTTCTAGGGTTGATTCCTGGTGTATATCTTCTTCTTTTGAAGATTCTTATTCATTTTCTTCTTCCTCTTCACAATATATGTAAAATAATTTATTCTCAACACACTTATGACCTTTAGTGTATTTTCTATCACAACTGTATCAAATCCCTTTTGCTCTTTTTTCTTCCAATTGTTGTGGTGTCAACCTTGTAGGTTGTGGAAGTCTAGGAGTAGCAACACTTCCATCTTCATATATGTGAGTGGTAGGCTTCCTTGTCGCCATAATTTTACATTCAATTTTTCTTGCCAACCTGAATGCCTTTCCCAATGAATCAGGTTCCCAAATGTGAACTTGATGTTGGATTTTATCCTTTAGAGTACCTATGAAGACATCAATATTGTGTTCCTCTTGAATATCAATTACCCTTATATTCAAATTTTGGAAGTCCTCAATGTGCTCCACCACTGAACCCTTACGTTTGAGATTTATCAATTGGCTAAAGAAGGAGTTGCTTTTTGTACCCTCATAATGAGCTATCATTTCCTCCATAAAAATTGACCAAGTGATGTATTTTGTTCTAAATTTAAATTTGCATGCGTACCTTTTGTGCGTTTTTCACATTATTGAAATCAAAATATTGCTCCATCTGCAGTATCCATGTTACGGGACCCTTGCCATGAAAGTTCCTCATATCCATCTTTGGAATATGGTCATTTTTCCATCCAAAATTAGAGTTTATAAAATCAAAATTAAAATTTATTTTATTCTCATCATGAGTTTTCTCTACTATCTTTTCGCCATTAGGAAACATTTCTTGTATCAAATTTGCCAAACCTTCGATGTCTACTTTTATATAAATCTTCATGTTTTCCATGTTGTCTTTCATTTTTTCATCGATCTTAGCTTCCATGTCATCCATATTAGCTTCCATGCCTTTCTTCAAACCATCCATATTAATTTCCACACCTTTCTTCAAAACTTCCATTTCATTTTTTTTTCTCTTAGCGATAGTGAAATTGGGTGCACCTGCTCTTGTAATTTTGATATCTCATGTTGCATTTCTTTGTCTTCGTGAGACATAGTAGAGCCTTCTGAAGGCTTAATGGGTGTTTAATTAATTTTAGGTGGAATTTCAAAACCCAATACTAATATTTATTCTTCAATATGCCCTTGAAATAAATTAAAACTATTTTTTTTCAAACGAGACTTATGTAATTCGAAAAAAAATACACACCTTTTTCTTTCTTTTGAGGAGATCAATATTGACGTTGAATTATATATGTGATTTTAGATCTTCAATATCTAAAATTGGGCCCTGTAGTATCTCTCTGAATCTTCTTTCAAATTCCATAGGTCAAACCTGATTTGGATTATTCAAGACAAAGTTATACCAAATCTCCCACAATGACCTAATTATGGATTATTTCAGTAAAGCGACCTTGTACAACATGCCATGTGTCATTGTTTCCTCCTTATACTTCGAAATTGATATAAAAGAAACTGCAGTCCATGTACTTGCAGCCACTTTTTACAGATTTCCAATCCAATGCTCAGAGAGAGGGTTATGACGATTTTCCCACGGTCACCTCTTTGAGATGAAATTCAGGAGCCTGAAAAATCCCTAACTTCCACAGACCTTATCTCCGAAAATATTATGAATCAAACGATGAAATTTTTCCACGATGTTCCTAAGGATTTCAACTTCTCTCTTTAAACATTTCAACATCTGAACCCTTGTAGAAAAAAATTATGGTGAATATTCCCCGATTACCTGTTTAGGTTAAATTCAGGAGCCTGCAAAAATCCCCAACTTGCACAGATCATATCTATGAAAATATTGCGAATGAAGATCTGAAATTTTTCCACACCATTCCACAAGATCTTTTCATTACTCTATAAAAATTTCAGCTTCTAAACCTTTGTATAAAACAATTTATAGCTAAAATCCCACGATGACCTGTTTGGAGCAGCGAAACCCTAGAATCCAAAGCTCTCATACCAAATGTTATGAATACAGCTCCAAAAATAGAAGAAAAGAGAGTTAAAACCCTTAGAAATAGCCAATTTGAGTGGGAAACCTCCAATAAAGTACATAAATGAACAATTATTGGATGATAAAAATGACTAAAACCTCCTTCTATATATAGGAGTCCATGGACCCACAATATATCTTAGCCGACCTAACAATAATAATGTAAGGGCATAATAATAAAAATATTGGGGTTATAACGGTACAAAATTAAGAATATGGGGGCTACACTAATAAAAATAGGGACTAAACTAGTAATATAGGGACCTAACAGGAAATTATAAAACAATTTCAAGAAGTAGAAGTTTCAGTCTATGTTGAAAATGTAGAAAAATTATTAACTTATAGAAATATGCTATACATTTCAAATGCAAGTGCCTTAAAACAATTTATATTAAATGAGCATCATGAAAAACCATATGTTGGACACCTTTGTTATCAAAATATGATAACTTCACTAAGGAAATAGTTCTATTGCACTCGTATGAAAAAGGAAGTAGATGAATATATGTCAAATGTCTAGATTGTCAGTAGGTGAAGGTAGAACACCAACACCTAGCTAGACTATTAAATCCACTACCCATTCCTAAATGGAAATTGGAATTTATTTCATTAGACATTAGTATGGGACTATGAAGAAAAAGATGACATCATGATTCCATCATGGTGGTTGAAAAAAAACTAAGAAAGGTAGCAAATTTTATACCAGTAAAGTATACATTTAGGACGACTCACATTTCAAACTTCTTTATGAAGGAGATTTTTCAATTACATGGTGTACCAAAGATGGCAATATCGGATAGGGATGCTAAATTCACTTCCAAATTTTGGAAGGCCCTATTTGGGGGAATGGAGACTCATCTAAATTTCAGTATAGCTTATCACCCCAAAACTGATGCACAAATAGAGAGAAAAAACCATATTCGAGAGGACATGTTAATAATGTATGTAAAGGACAAGCATACCAAATGGGAATATTTTCTACATTTAGCAAAATTTTCTTATAACAATAGTTTTCAAGCTTCTATAAAGATGAGTCCTTTTTGAAGAAATGTAAGGAAGGAAATGCCACAAACCTATCAGTTTGAGTCGGTTGGAAGACATGCTAATTTTAGGACGCAATGCATTACAAGAAATAGAATAGGTAGTGCGAAAAATTAAAAATTATTTAAAAATGCATAAGATAGATAGACAAGTTATTTTGATCAAGAAATAACCCACATGGAGTTTAAGGTCACATAGCATCTATATATAAGATTTAAACCAAGGAAAATGACCTTGAGGATGGGGAGTTGTGATAAATTATCACCATGGTCTTGTGGTCATTTTTAAATCTTAGACAAAGTTCGAATAGTAGTATAGGAATTGGTGTTGTCGAGACACATAAAAGTACAAGATGTTTTTCATGTTTCTTTGTTAAAAATATACATGCATGATAACCGTCACATATTTTATTGAAATTTGATAAAGGTGGAACTAGAAGTACATTTCATGGAAGAACCACTTCACATATTAGATCATAGAGAGACCTTGCTTTGGAATCGTTCCATCACTCAAGTTAAAGTGCAATGGAATCAATTTACACCTGAGGAGACCACTTCAGAAAGGGAAGATGAAATGCAAGAGGACTTTATAGCATTGATCCAAAAGGAGAAAAATTGAAAAAAAAAACAAAATAGAGATGGTGTTTACTTTTAAAGTGGGAGGAGATGTATCACCCTTAGATTTTTTTTTTGAATATTTTTTTGAACATTCACTATTTTTATAAATAAAAAGGTTATGGGTCTGAGTGCTAGTGGAAACCATGATTGGACATTATGATAATGTAATTGTTTTATGGAATAATAAATAATATTTTTTGGAAAACACTCACGAAAGAGAACTAGGTATTTGAGATTTACTTCCAACATGGAAACAATGGTTGGTGGTCAATCCAAGATGGACCTTCCCTAAAAATCTCCGAAAAATCCCTACCAGAAAAAATAAAAATTATTGAATTTAATAGTATGGAAGAGAAATATCATATTAAATTTCTTCTTTGGGGAAATATTATAAGTTGGGTGGAACAAATTACTACGGGAGAAAAATATAGACTTTAAAGAAAAAGAAAAGGGAAAATAAAACTTTTCGAAAAAAGAAGAAGCAAAAAAAAGAAAAATCCTAGGAAAAATGGTTGGGAGAGCCAAAAGTGGGACGCTACTAAGAATATGTTGGGAAGAAAATATATAAAATAATCAACTAAGGGATCAATGGGGTCATTTATTCTGGAGGTAAAGAAATCTTAGCTCGGGGGGCAACTGGTATTAACAGTTCATGGTCGTGAGACACGTGCTTGGTTCTTGATTGTTTTACCAGTAGAAATTACAGTTAGAATTATGGTTGTATTTCATATTTATGGTAAAATATTAATCACGTTGATAGATAATTTAAATTTATATTATTTAATGGCAACTGATCGAAATAATATTCTAGTGAAAGAAATAATATACTCATGCTTGATGAGCATACTTCACTTTTATATGTCTAATATTTGGATCTAGATAAACAAGCTATCACATTGAACGTGGTATGTCACATCCCTTTATGATGATATGCCAGTCACATCGTGTAAGTGAAAAACTGCAGAATAATTTTCTTGGTGTATAGATAAAAATGTTAAGTTGGAAAAGTTAATTTTATGCGATTTGAAAGGAACCAATTTGAAAAAAAAATGAATCAAAAGATAAGGATGGTCCTATCCTTTTATCCTAGGAAATTTCCTACCATTTCTCACTTTCCAATCTTGTTGTACAGGGTTTTATGTTAATTCCTGAAGACTATGTAAGGATTCTCTATGTTGGGTAGGGTAAATTTTAATGATTCAAATATTATTCCTATGTATGGTATTATATGCAACTATTATACTTTGAGAATTCATACATATAGAATACAGGGGAAATGTAATAAAAAACATGTAATTTACTATCAAAATCCCATGGTCACAAATCTTGTCATGAGTACGTATTGTTGCGGCCCAGGTTGAGTGTTATCCCCATGTGGTTTTTTATTGTAGTTTATCATGTCATAGATTATTCCTTTTACTTTTTACTGTTTTATTTTTTTATCTTTTAAAACTATCAAATAACATCTAAAAAAATAAAAACCAATGAGAAAAACAAAATTAATAAAATTACCATACTTTTTTTTTAGCAAGAATACTCGTGTGATTTTGAATTGATGGCATTCACAAAAATATTTTCTTAATATCATACCTTTTCATTGATTATTATATGCCCAGTAAGAATAAAAATAAAAAACTTAGTGACCAATAAAAAAATTATAAAACATTTAAAAATATATTGATTAAGAAATACATAAAAAAAATAACACATATAACACTATTTTATGGGAAAAAAAACTTTGAGAGTCACTCCTCCCCGTATTTTTACCTACACCAAGATTTTACCTCTCTTCCCCACTACCTCCCTCCTGACATGCACTAATCCCACATCCTGACATGCACTACCCCAACACAACTACAAATAGTGATGAGTTCCTCACCACCTCATATATAATGAAAATTACAACACACCACTGCAACTAACAAGAAAATTAACTCACATTTAGAGGAGGTGGCCAGGAGGGAGCGGAGTTGACGGGCATGTGGACTTGCGTGGGGTAGGATAGGATAACATAGAAACGAGTGAGTGTAGATGGTAGGATAATAGGGGGGATGATTTTCAAAGTCATCCTCCCATCAAATGATATATTTTTGCTTATGTGTATTGTTTACTATTTTTTTATTAATGTTTAAATCATTTTAATTTTTTATTTTTACCATATATTCTATTTTTCTTAATTGTTTAATAAGTTTCTCTTTTTCTCTATTTTTTAAATTCTCTCTTATTATTTTCTTTAATTCACTTATGTAGTATTTCCTTTTCCTTTTTTCTTACCTTTTTTAATTATTTATTTTTCCTTTTCATTTTTCTTTTTATTTTTCTCCTTAGTTATAGAATTAAAAAAAAAATCTTCTAAGAAATTTTTTTTTTTCAAAAAAGTGGCTACTATTAGTGTGAACCCGAAAGATTTTGTTCATTTTATCTTTAATGGTTTTTCTTTTAATCATACCAATAATACTAGCCATAGTGGTGGCTAGTATTTCCCTAGACAATTACGGTTGTCTTCCATGCATACAACAATGTTCTCGTGTGATATTTCTTCTTAGATAGCAATGAATTTTGATCTTGCTTGTTTTTTGGACCCATAGTCCCCTTAGTCTCCCTTGCATGTATTTAGCTAATTCGCAACCTCATTAATGGCCCTTTAGGTGGTTCATCCTTTAGAAAATCAATTCTTCAACATTCCTCCTCTCACTCTTCTCTTTTGGTGCGCAAATATCTCTCCATATCCATCCCAATTAGATATAAAGCATATGAGGAAGTTTATTTTATTTTTACCAACAATTTTGTCTACTATTTTGTTGAGTTGTGGGTTTGGTTAGCTAATCTTCATTCATGTGTAACGAAATATAGTATCCTTATGATCAAGCAAAAAAATTCATCCACCCTTTTATAAAGATTTTTTTTGTTGCTAATTTTGAAAGTACCAAAAATATTGAACTAATATTAAGGATGGTACATGTATTTAGGGAAATGAAGCCTATTCTTAAAGCACGAGTCTCCTCCTTTCATTTTTTTTATAAAGGTTTTGACCCCCACTCTTTTATGGGTCCAACATCCAAATCTATTATTGCAAATTTAGGGTTTATGCCCTCTTTAGGTCATTGGGTCCACTCATGAAAAGTCCCATTTTATTTTATTATTTAAACCCAAATGAAAAGTATTGAAACACATGCCAACATCGATGTTGAAATATACTTTAGCTTAGGTTTCTTTCTTGAAATTATTTAAACTAGAAATTTGTTTTCTTATATTTAGAAATTAGATTATGAGGAATCCTCTATATGACATAAGGATTATTATGAAATATGTCATATAGCTACTCAATGTCCAAATATGTTCAGTAAAAATAGTAAGTAATAATGATAATAAACTATGGTAATCAGGTCTTTAGAGGACAATATGCTAGTTTGTAGGATAAATCTCCTTTAGTAGCTCCTCCACCTCAAGATACTTCATTTCCCTAAGAAAAAAAATGAGAATAGGTTTCCCAACTCCTAAATATATAAGATCATATACCACGTGTCTGTTATGAAACCAACTCCAAAAATAGAAGAAAAGAGAGATCAACGCCTCCGAAATAAGCCACTTCAATGGGGAAACCTCCTTTACATTAAATAAATGAACAATTCTTGGATGATATAAATGAAAAAACCTCGTCCTATATATAGGAGTCCATGAGGTCACGATATAATCCTAGCCGACCTAACAATAATAATGTAAGGGCACAATCATAACAATATTGGGGTGACAAGGGTACAACAATAACAATAAGGGGGCTATACTAACAACAATAAGGGACTACAGTAGTAATATAGGGACCTAGCATGCCCCTCTCCTTCAAAAACGTGTTGTCATGAACACTTGAGTAGCTTTGGGTGCTTCTGTACAAAATTCTCATCCTCCCATGTAGAATATTCAATGGGCAAGTTCTTCCATTTGATCAGATACTCTGAAATTGATCCATTTCGTAGCTATTGAGTTCTTGTTTCTGTGAATACTTGAGATTCCTATATGATTTTTCCTTCCTCATCAAGTTCTGGAAATATTGTTTGAACTATAATTTTTTCACCTATAACCTTCTTTAAGCATGAAACATGGAAAACCGTATACACTCGCAAAGAAGCAGGAAGCTCCAATTTGTATGCCATAGTAGCAATATTTTGCAACACCTTTTAAGGACTATAGTACTTTGGCGATAATTTATTATCCTTATTATCTTTCTTGAGGGACATTTTTTTTTATGGTTGTAGCTGTAAAAATACCCAGCCTCCTAGATAAAAACTTCTCTCGCTGCAATGTTGATTCGCTTGTTATTTCATTCGATTTTGTCCCAAATCTAGGCTATCCTTTAAGAGTTGAAGAACTTGTTGTTGATGCTCAATGTGATATTCCACTACTTGAACCTTATAATTTTCTCTTAAATATTATTTTTTCGATTGTCGATGATATCCATAGTGTCATAAATGGGGTCATTTTTGCAACAGTATGGAAGGAGGTGTTATACCACCATTCAACGAGAGGTAACCACTTGACCCATTATGTTTATTTAAAAGATACAAAACAACGAAGATATCATTCCAAACATGTATTCGCTATCTTAGTTTGACCATCGAATGGAGGATGATAAGATGAGCTATGAGCTAGTTGAGTACCCAAACAATAAAACAATTCTGCCCAAAAATTTCCAGTAAAAATGGGATCTCTGCCGCTTACAATAATCTTTGGGTATCCATGTATCTTTTGAATGTTTCCATAAATATAGTAGAAACTGTACTTTCTTTAAATGGATGAGATAATGCAAAAAATGGTGCATACATGGTAGGTCTATCAACTACCACCATGATGACACTCTTTCCTTCCGACTTAGGTAAAACTGTGATAAAATCCATTGAAATCTCCTCCCAACGTTTACTTGGAATGGATAAAGGTTGTAGAAGACCTGGGTCTTAATTGTGTCAAATTTGTTTTGCTGGCAAACAAAACATTCTGCCACGCAATTTTAAATATCATATTTAAGGCCATCCCAAAAAAAATCATTCTTCACCCTATGGTAAGTTTTTAAAAATCTTGAGTGTCCTCCTAAAGGAGAAGTGTGCAATTCCAAAAGAATATTTTGTTTCAGTTGGGAATTCTTATAAAGATATAGGCGATCTTTGTACCATAAGGAATTATTTTTCCAACTAAATGTATCAGATGTATTAGGATCTTTCTCCAACTTTTTAATGAGTGTCCAAACTACTTCATCCTTCTTCCATTCATCCCTTGCTTTGGTTATCCAATCTGGTTGGATAATAGAAATGACACAAAGAAATTCTTCCACTTCTTCATTCTTTCTTGAGAGTGCATCTGTAACAACATTTAGCTTCCCTTTTCTGTAGATGATTTAAAAAACATAACCCAACATATGTGTGACCCATTTTTATTGTTCTTCTTAAGATATTCATTGTTCCAAAAAGTGTTTAAGACTATCTTGATCATTTTTTACCTTGAAGTTTATTCCCATTAGGTAAGGTCATCATTTATTTAGTGCATGTTGTATTGCTAACATTTCCTTCTCATAAATAGTTTTCTGTAAATAATTTCCTTTTATTGGACAAATTTCAAAAGCAATGGGTTTACTTCTTGCATTAAAACAAAACCAATTCCATTTCCTAAGGCATCGCATCCCATAATAAAGGTTTTTGTGAAGTCTGACATAGCTAGGAACGGTGCTAGGCACATTGCCTCTTGAAGATGTTCAAAGGCCTTAGTTGCTTCAGGAGTCCATGAAAATGCATCTTTCTTCAATAATGTTGTTAGAGGTGCTGCTATTCTCCCATAATTCTTAAAAAACTTGCAATAATACCATGTTAACCCGAGAAATCCTCGCAACTTCTTTATGGTTGTGGGGATTTTCCATTCCTTAATGGATTCGGTTTTGTTAGGGTCTACCTCAACAGCCTCGTGAGATACAATATGACCCATATATTTCGTCTCTTGTACTGCGAAGTGACATTAGGATGTTTTTTCATATAATGTTTTCTCCTCCAATATTTTGAGCACCCTCTCAACATGTTGTGCATGATCCTTCCAAGACCTACTGTAGATTAGTATGTCATCAAAAAATACTAGCACAAATTCTCTAAGGAAGGGCTTCAAAATGGAATTCATCAACGCTTGAAATGTAGAAATTGCATTGGTAAGGCCAAAAGGCATGACCAAAAATTCATAAGGGCCCTCATGAGTCTGAAATGTTGTTTTCAGAATATCTTCAGTCTTCATTCTAATTTGATGATATCCTGAGATCCAACTTGGTAAAATAAATTTCTCCATGTAATTCATCCAATAATTCATCAATCACAGGAATGGGAAATTTATCTTTAATATTGAGCTTATTGAGCCCCCTATAATCTGGACACATGTGCCATGATCCATCCCTCTTGTGCACCAATAATATTGGAGCAGAGAAATAAATTTGACTAGGTTGAATTAAACCATCCTCTAACATTTCTTCAATCATAAAAATTTCTCTTTTTTGGACATCAAGACATCTATGAGGCCTGATGTTTGAAGAACACTTCCTGGAATCAAATTAATAGCATGACCATGACCATGAATAGGTGGGAGTCCTTTGGGAGTTTCAGACACCTTGGAATGATTGTCCAAGAATTTTTGGAGATATAGAGAAATAGATGACTTTGATGTTGGAACTTCTAGTGAGCATAATTATGCCTCATTGTTCTTTCGTCAGAAGCTTTTTCATGACATTAAAGATTATTATCTTTCCCGGATTCCCTGCGATACCTCATAATCTAACTTCCTTTCCTTTTGAAAATAATTTCAAGAGAATTTCTTGAAAATTAAAAGCTACCATCCCCAAATATTGTAACCATTGTACTCCTAGTACAACATCAACACCTCCCCTTGGAATGGAAAGCATTGGACTATTCAATACATATTCCCTGATGGGTAGCTTGATAATATGGCATTTTACAGAGAAATTTATAGTTCCTCCATTTGCAACCATCAACTAACATTTTGGTGTTGGGTATAGGAAACAATTCAATTCCTTGCCTACCTTAAAATGAATAAAATTATGGGTACTACCCGGATCAATCAACACTATTACCTTTTTCTTCTTGATGTGTCCTTCTATCTTGAGAGTTTGAGGATTGGTAACTCCTGCCAATGCATTACACGATATGGTCAGACTCATTTCTTCTTCTTCTAGAGTTGGTTCCTGGTGTATATCCTCTTCTCTTGAAGTTTTTTGTTCATTTTCTTCCTCCTCTTCACAATCTATGTAAAATAATTTCTTCTTAGCACACTTATGACCTTTAGTGTATTTTTTATCACAACTGTAGCAAAGCCGTTTTTATCTTTTTTCTTCCAATTGTTATAGTGTCAATGTTGTAGGTTGTGGAAGTCTAGGAGTAGCAACGCTTCCATCTTTATAGATGTGAGTTGTAGGGTTCCTTGTTGCCATAATTTTACATTCATTTTTTCATGCCAACCTGAATGCCTTCTCCAATTAATTAGGTTCCCAAACACGAACCTTATGTTGAATTTTATCCTTTAAAGTCCTTATGAAGACATCAATCATGTGTTCCTCTGGAATATCAATTACCCTTATATTTAATTTTTGGAAGTCTTCAATGTGCTCCACCACTGAACCCTTTTGTTTGAGATTTATCAATTGGCTAAAAAAATTGTTTCTCTTTGTATCCTCATAATGTGCTATAAATTCCCCCATAAAAATTGACAAAGTGACTATTTTTTTATGGGAAAAAAGCCATAGATACCATACAAATGTATTTTGTTCTAAATATAAAGTTGGAATGCATACTGTTTGTGTTTTTTTCACATTATTGAGATCAAAATATTGCTAAATATTTAGCATCCATGTTAAAGGATATTTTCCATCAAACTTCCTCTTATCAGTATTCAGAATATGGTGGGTCTTCCATCCAACATTAGAGTTTACGAAATCACGATTAACATTTATTTTTTTCTAATCATGAGTTTCCTCTACTATCTTTCTACCATTAGGAAACATTTCTTGTATCAATTTTGTCAAACCTTCCATGTATTCTTTTAGATCATTCTTCATGTTTTCCATTTTTTCTTCCATGTTATCCATTTTAGCTTCCCTAGAAACTTCCTTGTCATCCATGCCATTCTTCAAGACATCCATATTAGCTTCTATGATTTTATTTAAACCATCCATCTTAGCTTCCATGTCTTTCTTCATAACTTCCATTTAATTTTATTTTTCTCTTTGCGAGAGCGAAATTTGGTGCACTTGCTCTTGTAATCTTCATATGTCATCTTGCATTTCTTCATCTTCATGAGTCATAGTAGAGCCCTTTGAACTCTTAATGGGTGTTGAATTATTTTGAGGGGGAATTTTAGAACCCAATAGTGATATCTATTCTAAAATATTCTCTTGGAATCAATTCAAACTGATTCTTCAAACACGACTTATGCAATTCGAGAAAAAAAAATACACACATTTTTCTTTCTTTTGGGGAGCTCGATATTGAAACTAAATTATCTCAGTCATTTAGGATCTTCAATATCTAAAATTCAGTCTTGTAGTAACCCTTTGAATCTTCTTTCGAATGTCATAGCTCTGACGTGATTTGGATTCTTCAAGGCAAAGCTATGCCCAATCTCGCACAATAACCTAAGTATGGACTGGTTCAGTAGCGTAAACTTGTATGGTCTATCATGTGTCAATGTTTCCTCCTTCAACTCTCAAATTCATACACATGAAACTACAACTTGTGTACTTGCGGCCATTTTTTACAGAATTCCAATCTGATGCTCAGAGAGAGAGCTCTGATGATTTTCCCACGGTCACCTCTTTGAGATGAAATTTGAAAGCCTGAAAAAACCCTAACTTCCACAGATCATATCTCCAAAAATATTGTGAACCAATATCTGAAATTTTTAAAGACATTCCTCAGGATTTCGGCTTCGTGCTATAAAAGTTTCAGCGTCTGAACCTTTGTAAAATAAAAACTACAGAGAAAACTCAACGATGACCTGTTTAGGTGAAATTTGGGAGCCTAAAACAACCCTAACTTCCATAGATCATATCTCCGAAAATGTTGCGAACCAAGATCTGAATTTTTTTATATAAATTTCCTTGTGATTTTGGCTTCGCGTGCAAATTTTTTTAGCTCTTGAATCTTTGTATAAAAAACGTTATAGGGAAAATGCCACGATGGCCTGTTTGGAACAGTCAAAACCTAGAATCCAAAGCTCTAATACCAAATGTTATGAAACCAGCTCCAAAAACTAAAAATAAAAGAACATCAATGCCTTAGAAATAAGCCACTTCGAGGGGAAAACCTCCTTTACATTACATAATTGAATAATTATTGGATGATACAAATGAAAAAACCTCCTTCTATATATAGGAGTCCATGGGATAACAATATAATCCTAGTCGACCTAACAATAATAATGGAAGGGCACAATAATAAAAATATTGGGGTTACAGGGTTACAACAATAATAATTAGGGGGAAACACTAAGAAAAATAAGGGACTAGACTAGTAATATAGGGACCTAATAGCGTCTTTCAAGAATATTTAAACGGTAAGTTAAATACTCAGGTAGTGTCAGGTTAGGTAACTGAAGCTAATGAAGAAAACTTTTAGCTTAAGAAGAATCCCTACTTCAAGGTCCTTCACACTTGGAAGAACCTACAAATACTACACCTCTATGAAAGAAGAAAAATGATACAAGTTGTTAAGGAGATGGTTTTAATTAATCACTAAATTTAACTCCAAGGAAAATAATACTACTAGTTTATTAATTGAAGTATTTTGATTTTCGTTTAATTCAAAATTAAAATATTTTTATGTTTTTTTGTTTGCTAGGTAATGTGGCACACCTAAATTGTGCCTTGAGTAGCCACAACCAAGAGACATCCAATTCGTCAAAGTCACACGAGCGTAGGCCATAACAACCCCTAACATGGCCGATTTTTTCCCACAAAGTTTCAAACCGGTGACCTTTACACTAAGGAGCGCCCTAACAAAACACCTATCACTATCTACTTTAGCCCTATAAATTATTTTATCTTTAAAAAAAGAAGTTTAAAATTAAATTAATTATTTAAAAAATAATAAATTATATATAATTTATTTTTTTAGTGTTTTAAATATATTTCTTAAAATGTAGCCAAAATTTTGTTTATATTTCTTGATTTAGTTTGAAAATGATATATATATATATATATATATATATTAAAATTATTGTTATAAATTTTATTTCGAAATTCCAGTGGAAAAATATTAAAATTATTTTTCATTATATGTAAGAATAACTATAGCAATATATCTATAGATTATGTATAAATTAGTTTGGGACTTTTTTTTATAAGAAAAAGAATTCTATATATTAATTTAGCCACTAAAGAGTTTGTGATCTTTGTGATACTAAGATGGTTGAAAGTGAAAAAAAAAATATCTAATATTAAAATATTTGCTACAGTATCAACCTTCTTAACTTGTCAAGTCAACAAAACTAAAATCCTCTAGAAACAATGCTTCTCTCACTTCTTTTCAATCATAGAAATAGAATGTTAAAAAATATCAATTAATGTGTTACTTTTTTAAAGTGTGATAGAACATCTTAATCCAATAGACCATCTTAATCTTAGTATACATTAATCATCATCAAATAACCAATTTAATATAAAACTTTAAAAATAAATTATTATTTATCTATTTGTAATTTTTTTTATCTTAAAAGCAATTAAAGTATACAACCATTCATTCATTGTCATGTATTCAAAATAGCATAAATAGTTATTTTCTATCATATATGTATTTCCTCTTCCATTTATTACTTTTAAATATAATTTCTCTTACAACTAGTAATTGCGCTACACTCTATATACTATCTATACTAACTCAGTTATAATTTTTTATTTTTATATTTTATAACTTGGTTAACATAGGAAAGAGTAGTATGGAGGAAATGAGTGGTATAGAGGAAAAAATATGTGATTTAATTGAATATTTAACTTATAAAAATTAAGTAAAATACAATGGGTCATAGTTAAATCCGTGAGTCTATTAGATATATTAGTTTTATAAAATAGTGTTGAATATTATTAATAAAAGTTCAGAAATTATGTTGAATGTGTGATAGTTAGAACTTGGCATATTAGTTATAGATCTACAATGAAATGAAGATTTTATTGAATCCTACTGTGCGCAGTCCCATGTGGTTGATTTCTGCAAAGAAAGTACAGATGAAGAAGAGAAGCAACACAAAGATGGTTGTGAACCCCACTGTACACAGCTACAAGTGGACGAAGATTTGATCGTACCAGAAACATGGCTTGCTAATGAAGATGTGATGAATCCAGTAACAGAGCTTGCTGATGAATATGTGATGATTCTAGCAACACAGCTTACTGATGATGATATGGCGATTGTAGCAACAAATCTTGTTGATGATATGGTAAATCCAAAGACTAATATTGTTGATTTTGACAAAGAATTTTTGGCTAATGATGATTGGTTGTAGATGATGCAACAAAAACAAAATATTGACATGATGTTATTTGGTGAGATAACGCCACTGCAGTTAGTGGAAGACAACCTGATTGCAGCAACACCGGTTACTAAAAAAGAGGCAAAGACAAAGACAGAGATAGAGACAGAATCAGAGCAGAAGGAAGAAATAGAGAAAAAAGCAGAGACAAAAGAAAAGAAGGAAGTTTGCAAAGGGAATGCAGAAACAGAGATAGAGACGGAAGAAGAAAAGGAAAAACAACAAGACAAAGTTCTCATTGAAGAGAAAAAATACCAGAACCTATGTCGTTATGAAAATGTTTTTTATTCTAACATTGATTTTTAGTGTCCAGGTGCATAGAATGATTATGAAAAAGAGTTGAAATTTCTGGAAGCATGGCTAGCAACACCATGACTAGATGAGATCTACATAGCATATGTAGATATGAATGTTGAAGATGAAATGCATGATGAACATGTCAATGAAATTTTCATGTATGGCAGTTTTGAAGAAATAAGATATTATTCTAATCTTATATTGCAGCAGATTGATGATCAGTGCATAACAGAAGACAATATGTGGCAGCAGCCCACATTCTAGTCAATTTTTGAAGAATTCCAGGACATGTTTAGATAGCCTGGAACAATAAAACACCTACACCAGCAAATAAATAAACCGAGCTTTGAAAAATACAACAAAGCGAAAAATCTGAAACAATTCAGAGGCTACAGAATCTGGAAAAAGGGAAGAAGAAAATCAAATCTAGTTGAAGTCGATTTTTTTTTAATTTGTAAGCCTTGGTAAGACATAGACCAGCAGGTATCTGAATTAAATTTTTATGTGGTTGAAATTAAAGGGGGCTGTTAAAAAATGTAATCTCAACCACCTGCTAGGTGTCGAATTTGTTAGTCCAAGTGTCCCAGTTTAGTTTCAGTCAGTCGAGTTTAGTCGACTTTAACTCCAGTTATTTATTGTTGATGTTTCCAATGTAATCTATTTAACTATTTCGTAATCTTGAGAAGAGAAACCCTCTGCTCCAGTTCTTTTCAGTCTTTCAATTATTTTCATGGTATCAGAGAAAGCTTGCATAAGCCTCCTTGGAGAGTAGCAACAGAGCCACGAAGCAGTAGAAGAGAGGAGAAGTTGGTTGGCGTGACTTTCAAGCTAATACTCGCACCAACGCGCCAAAACAAAGGATTGGCATGAGAATACAAGGCATACCTGTGCCAGTTTTATGCCTTCTGTTGTTTTAAAATAGTCGCGGTTGTTTCAGTCAGAACTGCACCAATCTGCGTCAAAGTTTTTTTTTATGCTGCATTAATGTGAATCTTGTTACCAAAGGGTTTGGCCATCGAGGAGACACGAGGCCTGCATTGATCAACTGCGTTAAGCTGCACACGAAACAACACCTCCATCCCCAGCGTTACGGTATTGTTTACGATATTCAAGGGTTTAACAAAACGAATGACATGAACATATGAATGTGCATGAATGTATGCATGTGCACGATTCAAAGGAATTTTTTGTGAGCAATGTGTTAACGATGTATGAGAAATGCCATGAAATTTTTTTAAAAGTTTTTTTAAAAAAACTTTGAATTTGAAAAGACATTTTCTAAATGGAATAAATCCCATTTAAAAGAGAAGAAAGTGCTATGATATGAAGAAATTTTTTTAAAGTTTAAAAAAAAAAAAAAAACTTAAAATTTGTAAAGGTTTTACGAAAAAAAGAGCTCGTAAAGCAAAGGAAGTTTAATGGTTTATAGCATAAATATATTTTTTTTTTTAGTTTAAAAAAAAAAAAAAAAAAACTTAAATTGATTATGGGTATTGCGATATTTTGAATAAGAGGTTTGCCATATTTTTTGTTGAGTTGTAGTTAACACTCAGAAATGGGAAAAGTGAAGATGCTAAAGTAGAAACAGAAGATGTTCAAGATATTTTTAGATCTAGAAACTAAGAGGAAAAAAGATGTATGTGCATTAAGATGCATAAAATAATCAGTCGATGAAAGTATACTTCCCTTGCTTTCCAATGCCAAGACATCCAAGGAGGCATGGGATACCCTTGAGAGATGTTTTGGTACAAGGGGGAGCATTGAAGCAAATGGGAGCTTTGAAGATGAAGATGAATGTGGATATGTAGCATCAGATCTACAGTGAAATGAAGAGCTCGTTGAATCCCACTGTGCACAGTCACATGTGGGTAATGTCTACGAAGAAAGTGAAGATGAAGCAGAGAGGTAGCACAAAGATGCTTGTGAACCCCGCTTTACACAGCTACAAGTGGACGAAGATTTGATGGTACCAACAACATGGCTTGTTGATGAAGATGTGATGAATCGAGAAACATAGCTTGCTGACGAATATGTGATGATTCCAACAACACAGCTTGTTGATGATGATATGGAGATTCTAGCAAAAGAGCTTGCTAATGATATGGTAAATCCAGAGACTAATATTTTTTATTTTGATAGATAATTTTTGGCTAATGATGACTGGTTGCAGATGATGCAACAAAAACAAGATATTGACATGATGCTATTTGGTGAGATAACCCCACTATAGTTAGTGGAAGACAACTTGATTACAGCAACACCGGTTAGTGAAGAAGAGGCAAATACAGAGACAGAGAGAGAGACAGAAATAGAGCAGAAGGAAGAAACAGAGAAAAAAGCAGAGACAGAAGAAAATAAAGAAGTTTGCAAAGGGAATGCAGAAACAGAGATAGAGAGAGAAGCAGAAAAGGAAAAAAAACAAGAGAAAGTTCTCATTGAAGAGAAAAAATACTAGAACCTATGTCGTTCTGAAAATGTTTTTTATTCTAACATTGATTTTCAGTGTCCAGGTCCACAGAATGATTATGAAAAAGAGTTGAAATTTCTAGAAACATTGCTAGCAACACCATGTCTAGATGAGATCTACACAGTAGATGTAGATATGAATGTTGAAGATGACATGCATGATGAACATGTCAATGAAATTTTCATTTATGGGAGTTTTGAAGAAATAAGATATTATTCTAATCTTATATTGCAACATATTGATGATCAACACATAACAGAAGACAATATGTGGTAGCAGCCCACATGCAAGTCAATTTTTGAAGAAGTACAAGACATGCTTAGACAGCCTGGAACAATAAAATACCTGCACCAGCAAATCAAGAAACCGAGCATTGAAAAACATAAAAATCAAAAAATCTGAAACAATTTAAAGGCTACAGAATCTGGAAAAAGAGAATAAGAAAATCAAATCTAGTTGAAATTGAGTTTTTTTTTAATTTGTAAGCCTCGCTAATACATAGACACGCAGGTATCTGAATTAAATTTTTATGTGGTTGAAATTAAAGGGGAGTGTTATAAAATTTAATCTCAACCACCTGCTAGGTGTCGAATCCGTCAATCCAAGTGTCCTAGTTTGGTTTTAGTCAGTCCAGTTTAGTCGAGTTTAACTCTAGTTATTTATTGGTGATGTTTCCAATGTAATCTATTTAACTATTTCGTAATCTTGAGAAGAGCAATTCTCTACTCCAGTTCTTTTTAGTTTTTCAATTATTATCATGGTATCAGAGCAAGCTTGCATAAGCCTCCTTGGAGAGCAACAACAGATCCACGAAGGAGAAGAAGAGAGGAGAAGTTGGTTGGCGCGACTGTCAATCGAATGCTCGCGCCAACGTGCCAAAAAAAAGGATTGGCACTAGAATACAAGGCATACGCTTGCCAGTTTTATGCCTTACATTGTTTTAAAATAGTCGCGGTTGTTTCAGTCGGAACCGCGCCAGTCTGCGTTAAAGGTTTTTTTTTATCTTGCGTTAATGTGAATCTTGTTACCAAAGGGTTTGGCCATCGAGGAGACGCAAGGCCTGCATTGATCGGCTGCGTTAAGCTGCACACGAAACAACACCTCCATCACCAGTGTTATGGTATTGTTTACGGTATTCAAAGGTTTAACAAAATGAATGGCATGAATATGTGAATGTGCAAGAATGTATGCATGTGCACGATTTGAAGGATTTTTTTGTGAGCAATGTGTTAATGATGTATGAAAAATGCCATGAAAATTTTTTAAAAGTTTTTTAAAAAAAATTTAAATTTGAAAAGACGTTTTCGAAATGGAAGAAAGCCCATTTAAAAGAGAAGAAAGCCCTATGGTGTGAAGAAATAATTTTAATTTTAATTTTTTTTTAAACTTAAAATTTGTAAAGGTTTCATGAAAAAAAAGAGCTCGTAAAGCAAAGGAAGTTTAATGGTTTATAGCATAATTTTTTTTTTTTTGAGTTTAAAAAAAAAAAAAAAAAAAAAAAAAAAAGAACTTATATTGATTATGGGTATTTCGATATTTTGAAGAAGAGGTTTGCCATATTTTTTTTTGAGTTGTAGTTAACACTCACAAATTGGAAAATCGAAGATGCTAAAGCAGAAACAAAAGATGTTCGAGATCTTTCTAGATCTGGAAATTAAGAGGAAAAAAGATGCCTATGCATTAAGATGCATAAAAGAATCAGTCGATGAAAGTATACTTCCCTTGATTTCCGATGCCAAGATAGCCAAGGAGGCATGGGATACCCTTGAGAGATGTTTTGGTACAAAGGGGAGCATTGAAGCAAAGGGGAACTTTGAAGAAGAAGATGAAGGTGGATTTGTAGCAGCAGATCTACAGCGAAATGAAGAGTTTGTTGAATCCCACTGTGTCACATGTGGTTGATGTCTACGAAGAAAGTGCAGATGAAGCAGAGAAGCAACACAAAGATGCTTATGAACCCCACTATACACATCTATAAGTGGACAAAGATTTGATAGTACCAACAACATGGCTTGCTGATGAAGATGTGATGAATCCAGCAACAGAGCTTGTTGATGAATATGTGATGATTCCAGCAACACAGCTTGCTGATGATGATATGGCGATTCCAGCAACAGAGCTTGCTGATGATATGGTAAATCCAGAGACTAATATTGTTGATTTTGAGAGAGAATTTTTCGCTAATGATGATTGGTTGTAGATGACGCAATAAAAACAAGATATTGACATGACGCTATTTGCTGAGATAACCCCACTGTAGTTAGTGGAAGACAACCTGATTGCAACAACACCGATTAGTGAAGAAGAGGCAAAGATAAAGACAGAGATAGAGACAGAAAAAGAGAATAAGGAAGAAACAGAGAAAAAAGCAGAGACAAAAGAAAAGAAAGAAGTTGGCAAAGGGAATGCAGAAACAGAGATAGAGACAGAAGAAGAAAAGGAAAAATAACAAGAGAAAGTTCTCATTGAAGAGAAAAAAGACCAGAACCTATTTCGTTCTGAAAATGTTTTTTGTTCTAACATTGATTTTTAGTGTCCAGGTACACAGAATGATTATGAAAAAGAGTTGAAATTTCTGGAAACATGGCTAGCAACACCATGTCTGGATGAGATCTACACAACGGATGTAGATATGAATGTTGAATATGGCATCCATGATGAACATGTCAATGAAATTTTCATGTATGGGAGTTTTGAAGAAATAAGATATTATTCTAATCTTATATTGCAATAGATTGATGATCAGTACATAACAGAAGACAATATGTGGCAGCAGCCCACATTCAAGTCGAAGAAGTCCAGGACATGCTTAGACAGCCTGGAACAATAAAAGACCTGCACCAGCAAATCAAGAAACTGAGCTTTGAAAAATACAACAAAGTGAAAAATCTGAAACAATTCAGAGGCTTCAAAATCTGGAAAAAGAGAAGAATAAAATCAAATCTAGTTGAAGACGAGTTTTTTTTAATTTGTAAGCCTTGCTAAGACATAGACCAGCAGGTATTTGAATTAAATTTTTATGTGGTTGAAATTAAAGGGGAGTTTCAAAAAACGTAATCTCATCCACCTACTGGGTGTCGAATCTGTCAGTCCAAGTGTCCCAGTTTAGTTTTAGTCAGTCCATTTTAGTCGAGTTTAACTCCAGTTCTTTATTGGTGATGTTTCCAATGTAATCTATTTAACTATTTCGTAATCTTGAGAAGAGAAACTCTTTGCTACAGTTCTTTATAGTTTTTCAATTATTTTCACGGTATCAGAGCAAGCCTGCATAAGCCTCCTTGGAGAGTAGCAACAAAGCCACGAAGGAGCAGAAGAGAGGAGAAGTTGGTTGGCACAATTGTCAAGCTAATACTCATGCCAACGCGCCGAAACAAAGGATTGGCGCGAGAATACAAGGCATACCCGCGCCAGTTTTATACCTTGCGTTGTTTTAAAATAGTCGTGGCTATTTCATTCGGAACCATGCTAGTTTGCATTAACGTTTTTTTTTATGCTACATTAATGTGAATCTTGTTACCAAAGGGTTTGGTGGTTGAGGAGATGTGAGGCCTGCATTGATGAGTTGCGTTAAGCTGCACACGAAACAACACCTCCATCACTAGCGGTATGATATTGTTTACAGTATTCAAGGGTTTAACAAAACAAATGGCATGAATATATGAATGTCCATGAATGTATTCCTGTCCACGATTCGAAGGAATTTTTTGTGAGCAATGCGTTAACGATGTATGAGAAATGCCATGAAATTTTTTTAAAAGTTCTTTTAAAAAACTTTAAATTTGAAAAGATGTTTTCTAAATGGAAGAAAGCCCATTTAAAAGAGAAGAAAGCCCTATGATATGAAGAATTTTTTTTTTTTTTTTTTTTTTTTAACTTACAATTTGTAAAGGTTTTACGAAAAAAAAGAGCTCGTAAAGCAAAGGAAGCTTAATGGTTTATAGCATAAATATTTTTTTTTTGAGTTTAAAAAAAAAAAAAAACTTAAATTGATTACGAGTATTGCGATATTTTGAAGAAGAGTTTTGCCAGATTTTTTGTTGAGTTGTAGTTAACGCTCACAAAATGGAAAAGTGAAGAGGCTAAAGTAGAAACAAAAGATGTTTGAGATCTTCTTACATCTGGACGAAAATTTGATGGTACCAGCAACATGGCTTGGTGACGAAGATGTAATGAATCTAGCAACAAAGCTTACTGATGAATATGTGATGATTCCAACAACACAAATTGTTGATGATGATATGGTGATTCCAGCAACAGAGCTTGCTGATGATATGGTAAATCCAAAGACTAATATTGTAGATTTTGACAAAGAATTTTTGGCTAATGAATACTGGTTGTAGATGATGCAACAAAAATAAGATATTGACATGATGTTAATTGGTGAAATAACCCCACTGCAGTTAGTGGAAGACAACCTGATTGCAGCAACACTGGTTAGTGAAGAAGAGGCAAAGACAGAGATAGAGATAGAGACAGAAACAAAGCAGAAGGAAGAAACAGAGAAAAAAGCAGAGATAGAAGAAAAGAAAGAAGTCTGCAAAGGGAATGCAGAAACAGAGATAGAGATAGCAGCAAAAAATGAAAGAAAAACAGGAGAAAGTTCTCATTGAGGAGAAAAAAGACCAGAACCTATGTCGTTCTGAAAACGTTTTTTATTCTAACATTGATTTTCAGTGTCCAAGTACACGTAATGATTATGAAAAAGAGTTGAAATTTATGGAAACATGGCTAGAAACACCATGTCTGGATGAGATCTACATAGCAGATGTAGATATGAATGTTGAAGATGACATGCATGATGAACATGTCAACGGAATTTTCATGTATGGGAGTTTTGAAGAAATAAGATATTATTCTAATCTTATATTGCAAGAGATTGATGATCAACACATAACAGAAGACAATATGTGGCAGTAGCCCACATTCAAGTCGATTTTTGAAGAAGTCTAGGACATGCTTAGACAGCCTGGAACAATAAAAGACCTACACCAGCAAATCAAGAAAGAAATCTTTGAAAAATACAACAAAGTGAAAAATCTGAAACAATTCAGAGGCTACAGAATCTAGAAAAAGAGAAGAAGAAAATACAATCTAGTTGAAGTCGAGTTTTTTTTAATTTGTAAGCCTCGTTAAGACATAGACCAGTAGTTATCTGAATTAAATTTTTATGTGGTTGAAATTAAAGGGGAGTGTTAAAAAATGTAATCTCAACTACCTGCTAGGTGTAGAATCCGTCAATCCAAGTGTCCCAGTTTAGTTTCAGTCAGTCCAGTTTAGTCGAGTTTAACTCCAGTTATTTATTGCTGAGGTTTCCAATCTAATCTATTTAATTGTTTCGTAATCTTGAGAAGAGCAGCCCTCTGCTCCAGTTCTTTTCAGTTTTTCAATTATTTTCATGGTATCAGAGCAAGCTTGCATAAGCCTCGTTGGAGAGCAGCAACAGAGCCAGGAAGGAGCATAAGAGAGAAGAAGTTGGTTCGCGCGACTGTCAACCTAATACTCGTGCCAACGCACCAAAACAAAGGATTGGCGCAAGAATACAAGGCACAAACGCGTTAGTTTTATGCCTTGCGTTGTTTTAAAATAGCCGTGGCTATTTCAGTTGGAACCACGCCAGTCTGCATTAAAGTTTTTTTTTATGCTGCGTTAGTGTGAATCTTGTTACGAAAGGGTTTGGCTGTCGAGGAGACACGAAGCCTGCATTGATCGGCTATGTTAAGCTGCACACAAAACAACACCTCCATCACCAGCGTTATAGTATTTTTTATGATATTCAAGGGTTTAACAAAATGAATGGCATGAATATATGAATGTGCATAAATGTATGCATGTGCATGATTCGAAGGAATTTTTGTGAGCAATGTGTTAACGATGTATGAGAAATGCCATGAAAATTTTTTAAAAGTTTTTTTTAAAAACTTTAAATTTGAAAAGACATTTTCTAATTGGAAGAAAGCCCATTTAAAAGAGAAGAAAATCCTATGATATGAAGAAACTTTTTTAAAGTTCAAAAAAAAAAAAACTTAAAATTTGTAAAGGTTTTATGAAAAAAAAGAGCTCGTAAAGAAAAGGAAGTTTAATGGTTTATAGCATTAATATTTTTTTTGAGTTTTTATTAAAAAAAAAACTTAAATTGATTATGGGTATTATGATATTTTGAAGAAGAGGTTTGCCAAATTTTTTGTTGAGTTGTAGTTAAGACTCACAAATGGGAAAGGTGAAGAGGCTAAAGCAGAAATAGAAGATGTTTGAGATCTTTTTAGATCTGGAAATTAAGAGGCAAAAAGATGCCTATGCATTAAGATGCATAAAAGAATCAGTCGATGAAAGTATAATTCCTTTGATTTCCAATGCCAAGACAGCCAAGGAGGCATGGGATACGCTTGAGAGATGTTTTGGTACAAAGGGGAGCATTGAAGCAAAGGGAGATTTGAAAATGAAGATGAAGGTGGATCTGTAGCAGAAGATCTACAGTGAAATGAAGAGTTTGTTGAATCCCACTGTGCGTGGTCACATGTGGCTGATGTATGCGAAGAAAGTGCAGATGAAAAAGAGAAGTAGCACAAAGATGCTTGTGAACCCCACTGTACACAACTACAAGTGGACGAATATTTGATGGTAACAACAACATGGCTTGTTGACGAAGATTTGATGAATCCAACAACAGATCCTGCTGACGAATATGTGATGATTCTAGCAACACAGCTTGCTGATGATGATATGGCGATTCCAAAAACAAAGTTTACTAATGATATGGTAAATCCAGAGACTAATATTGTTGATGTTGACAAATAATTTTTGGCTAATGATGACTGGTTGCAGATGATGCAACAAAAACAAGATATTGACATGATGCTATTTGGTGAGATAACCCCACTGCAGTTAGTGGAAGACAAGTTGATTGCCACAACACTGGTTAGTGAAGAAGAGGTAAAGATAGAGACAGAGATAGAGATAGAAGAAAAAAAGGAAAAACAACAAGAGAAAGTTCTCACTGAAGAGCAAAAAGATTAGAACCTATGTCGTTCTGAAAATGTTTTTTATTCTAACATTGATTTTCATTGTCCAGGTACATAGAATGATTATGAGAAAGAGTTGAAATTTCTGGAAACATGGCTAGCAACACCATGTCTGGATGAGATATATACAGCAGATGTAGATATGAATGTTGAAGATGACATGCATGATGAAGATGTCAATGAAATTTTCATGTATGGGAGTTTTGAAGAAATAGGATATTATTCTAATGTTATATTGCAACAGATTGATGATCAGTGCATAACAAAAGACAATATGTGGCAGCAGCCCACATTCAAGTCGATTTTTGAAGAAGTCTAGGACATGCTTAGATAGCCTAGAACAATAAAATTCCTGCACCAGCAAATCAAGAAACCGAGCTTTGAAAAATACAACAAAGTGAAAAATCTGAAACAATTCAGAGGCTACAGAATCTGGAAAAAGAGAAGAAGAAAATCAAATCTAGTTGAAATTGAGTTTTCCTTAATTTGTAAGCCTCACTAAGACATAAACCAGCAGGTATCTGAATTAAATTTTTATGTGGTTGAAATTAAAAGGGAGTGTTAAAAAACGTAATCTCAACCACCTGCTAGGTGTCGAATTCATTTGTCCAAGTGTCCTAGTTTAGTTTCAGTCAGTCCAGCTTAGTCGAGTTTAACTCCAGTTATTTATTGCTGATGTTTCCAATGTAATATATTTAACTATTTCGTAATCTTGAGAAGAGAAACTCTCTGCTCCAGTTCTTTTCACTTTTTCAATTATTTTCATGGTATCAGAGCAAGCTTGCATAAGCCTCCTTGGAGAGCAGCAACAGAGCCACGAAGGAGCAGAATAGAGGAGAATTTGGTTGGTGCGACTGTCAAGCTAATACTTGCGCCAACACGCCAAAACAAAGGATTGGCGCGAGAATACAAGGCATACCCGCACCAGTTTTATGCCTTGCGTTGTTTTAAAATAGTCCTGGCTATTTTATTCGGAACCGCGCCGGTTTGTGTTAAAGTTTTTTTTTATCTTGCGTTAATGTGAATCTTGTTACCAAAGGGTTTGGACGTCGAGGAGACGCGAGGCCTACATTGATCGGCTGTTTTAAGCTACACACGAAACACCACCTCCATCACCAGTGTTACAGTATTGTTTATGGTATTCAAGGGTTTAACAAAACAAATGGCATGAATATATGAATGTGCATGAATGTATGCATGCACACAATTCGAAGGAATTTTTTGTGAGCAATGTGTTAACAATGTATGAGAAATGCCATGAAAATTTTTTAAAAGTTTTTTTAGAAAAATTTAAATTTGAAAAGACATTTTCTAAATGGAAGAAAGCCCATTTAAAAGAGAAGAAAGCCCTATGATATGAAGAATTTTTTTTAAAGTTAAAAAAAAAAAAAAACTTAAAATTTGTAAAGGTTTTATGAAAAAAAAGAGCTCGTAAAGAAAAGGAATTTTAATGGTTTATAGCATAAATACTTTTTTTTGAGTTTAAAAAAAAAAAAAAAAAAAAAAAACCTTAAACTGATTATGGGTATTATGATATTTTAAAGAAGAGTTTTGCAAGATTTTTTGTTGAGTTGTAGTTAACAGTCACAAATGGGAAAAGCGAAGAGGTTAAAGAAGAAACAAAATATGTTCGAGATATTTTTAGATTTGGAAATTAAGAGGCAAAAAGATGCCTATGCATTAAGATGCATAAAAAAATCAGTCGATGAAAGTATACTTCCCTTGATTTCCGATGCCAAGACAGCCAAGGAGGCATGGGATACCCTTGAGAGATGTTTTCAGACAAGGCGGAGCATTGAAGCAAAGGGGAGCTTTGAAGATGAAGATGAAGGTGGATCTGTAGCAGCAGATCTACAACGAAATGAAGAGTTTGTTGAATCCCACTGTGCGCAGTCACATGTGGCTGATGTCTATGAAAAAAGTGCAGATGAAGCAGAGAAGAAGGACAAAGATGCTTGTGAAACCGACTGTACACAACTACAAGTGGACAAAGATTTGATGGTACCAACAACATGGCTTGCTGACGAAGATGTGATGAATCTAGCAACAGAGCTTGCTGATGAATATGTGATGATTCTAGCAACATAGCTTGCTGATGATGATATGGCAATTCCAGCAATAGAGCTTGTTGATGATATGGTAAATCCAAAGACTAATATTGTTGATTTTGATAGAGAATATTTTGCTAATGATGACTGGTTGCAGATGATGCAACAAAAACAATATATTGGCATGACGCTATTTGGTGAGATAACCCCACTGCAGTTAGTGGAAGACAACCTGATTGCAGCAACACCGGTTAGTGAAGAAGAGGCAATGACAGAGACAGAGATAGAGACAGAAACAGAGTAGAAGGAATAAAAAGAGAAAAAAGAAGAGACAAAAGAAAAGAAAGAAGTCTGCAAAGGGAATCCAGAAACAGAGATAGAGAGAGAAGAAGAAAAGGTAAAACAAAAAGAGAAAGTTCTCATTGAAGATAAAAAAGACTAGAACCTATGTCATTCTGAAAATGTTTTTTATTCTAACATTGATTTTCAGTGTCCAGGTACATAGAATGATCATGAAAAAGAGTTGAAATTTCTGAAAGCATGGCTAGCAACACCACGTTTGGATGAGATCTACATAGCAAATGTAGATATGAATGTTGAAGATTAAATGCATGATGAACATGTCAATGAAATTTTCATGTATGGGAGTTTTGAAGAAATAAGATATTATTCTAATCTTATATTGTAAGAGATTGATGATTAGCGCATAACAGAAGACAATATGTGGCAGCATCCCACATTCAAGTTGATTTCTGATGAAGTCTAGGACATGCTTAGAAATCCTGGAACAATAAAAGACCTGCACCAGCAAATCAAGAAACCGAGCATTGAAAAATACAACAAAGCGAAAAATATGTAACAATTCAGAGGCTACAGAATCTAGAAAAAGAAAAGAAGAAAATCAAATCTAGTTGAAGTCGAGTTTTTTTTAATTTGTAAGCCTCGCTAAGACATAGACCAGTAGGTATCTGAATTAAATTTTTATGTGGTTGAAATTAAAAGGGAGTGTTAGAAAACGCAATCTCAACCACCTGCTAGGTGTCGAATCTATCAGTCCAAGTGTCCCAGTTTAGTTTCAGTCAGTCTAGTTTAGTCTAGTTTAACTCCAGTTATTTATTGGTGATGTTTCCAATGTAATCTATTTAACTATTTCGTAATCTTGAGAAGAGCAACTCTCTGCTCCAGTTCTTTTTATTTTTTCAATTATTTTCATGGTATCAGAGCAGGCTTGCATAAGCCTCCTTGGAGAGCAGCAATAGAGCCACGAAGGAGCAGAAGAGAGGAGAAGTTGGTTAGCGCGACTGTTAAGATATTACTCGCGCCAACGCGCCAAAACAAAGGATTGGCGTGAGAATACAGGGCATACCTGCGGCAGTTTTATGCCTTGAATTGTTTTAAAATAGTCGCGGCTATTTCAGTCGGAACCGCGCCAGTCTGTGTTAAAGTTTTTTTTTATGCTTCATTAATGTGAATCTTGTTACCAAAGGGTTTGGCCGTCGAGGAGATGCGACGCCTACATTTATCGGTTGCGTTAAGTTGCACACGAAACAACACCTCCATCACCAGTGTTACGGTATTGTTTACGTTATTCAAGGGTTTAACAAAACGAATGGCATGAATATATGAATGTGCATGAATGTATGCATGTGCACGGTTCGAAGGAATTTTTTGTGAGCAATGTGTTAACAATGTATGAGAAATGCCATGAAATTTTTTTTAAAGTTTTTTAAAAAACTTTAAATTTCAAAAGACGTTTTCTAAATGGAAGAAAGCCCATTTGAAAGAGAAGAAAGCCCTATGATATGAAGAATTTTTTTTAAAGTTAAAAAAAAAATAATAAATTAAAATTTGTAAAGGTTTTATGAAAAAAAAGGGCTTGTAAAGCAAAGGAATTTTAATGGTTTATAGCATAAATAATTTTTTTTTTGAGTTAAAAAAAAAAAAAAAAAAAAAAAAACCTTAAATTGATCATGGGTATTGTGATATTTTGAAGAACAGTTTGTCATATTTTTTGTTGAGTTGTAGTTAACACTCACAAATGGGAAAAGCGAAGAGGCTAAAGCAGAAATAGAAGATGTTCGAGATCTTTTTAGATTTGGAAATTAGGAGGCAAAAAGATGACTATGCATTAATATGCATAAAATAATCAGTTGATGAAAGTATCTTCCCTTGATTTCTGATGCCAAGACAACCAAGGATACATGGGATACCCTTGAGAGATTTTTTGGTACAAGGGGGAGCATTGAAGCAAAGGGGATCTTTGAAGATGAAGATGAAGTTGGATCTGTAGTAGCAGATCTACAGCGAAATGAAAAGTCTATTGAATCCCACTGTGTGTAGTCACATGTACCTGATGTTTGCGAAGAATGTGAAGATGAAGCAGAGAAGCAGCACACAGATGCTTGTGAACCCCACTGTACACAACTACAAGTGGATGAAGATTTTATGCTACCAGCAACATGGCTTACTAATGAAGATGTGATGAATCCAACAATAGAGCTTGCTGACGAATATGTGATGATTCTAGCAACATAGCTTGCTGATGATGATATGGCGATTCTAGCAACAGAGCTTGCTGATGATATGGTAAATCCAGAGACCAATATTGTTGATTTTGACAGAGAATTTTTGGCTAATGATAACTGGTTGCAGATGATGCAAAAAAAACAAGATATTGACATCATGCTATTTGGTGAGATAACCCCACTGCATTTAGTGGAAGACAACCTGATTGCAGCAACACCGGTTAGTGAAGAAGAGTCAAAGACAGAGACAAAGATAGAGACAGAAACAGATCAGAAGGAAGAAACAAAGAAAAAAGTAGAGACAAAAGAAAAGAAAGAAGTCTGCAAAGGGAATTCAGAAACAGAGAAGGAAAAACAACAAGAGAAAGCTCTCATTGAAGAGAAAAAAGACCAGAACCTATGTCGTTCTGAATTTTTTTTTATTCTAACATTGATTTTCAGTGTCCAGGTACACAGAATGATTATGAGAAAGAGTTGAAATTTCTTGAAACTTGGCTAGCAACACAAAGTCTGAATGAGATCTACACAACAGATGTAGATATGAATGTTGAAGATGACATGCATGATGAACATGTCAATGAAATTTTCATGTATGGGAGTTTTGAAGAAATAAGATATTATTCTAATCTTATATTGCAACAGATTGATGATTAGCGCATAACAGAAGACAATATGTCGTAGCAGCCCACATTTAAGTCAATTTTCGAAGAATTCCAGGACATGCTTAGACAACCTGGAACAATAAAAGACCTGCACCAGCAAATCAAGAAACAGAGCTTTGAAAAATACAACCAATCGAAAAATCTGAAACAATTCAGAGGCTACAGAATCTAGAAAAAGAGAAGAAGAAAATCAAATCTAGTTGAGGTCGAGTTTTTTTTAATTTGTAAGCCTCACTAAGACATAGACCAGAAGGTATCTGAATTAAATTTTTATGTCATTGAAACTAAATGGGAGTGTTAAAAAACTTAATCTCAACCACTTACTAGGTGTTGAATTCATCAGTCCAAGTGTCCCAGTTTAGTTTCAGTCAGTCCAGTTTAGTCGAGTTTAACTCCAGTTATTTATTGTTGATGTTTCCAATGTAATCTATTTAACTGTTTCGTAATCTTGAGAAGAGAAACTCTCTGCTCCAGTTCTTTTCAGTTTTTCAATTATTTTCATGGTATCAAAGCAAGCTTGCATAAGCCTCCTTGGAGAGCAGCAACAGAGCCACGAAGGAGCAGAAGAGAGGATAATTTGATTGGCGCGACTGTCAAGCTAATACTTGCGCCAACGCGACAAAACAAAGGTTTGGTGTGAGAATACAAGGCATACCCATGCCAGTTTTATGCCTCGCGTTGTTTTAAAATAGTCGCGGTTGTTTCAGTCGGAACCGCACCAGTCTCCGTTAAAGTTTTTTTTATGTTTCGTTAATGTGAATATTGTTACCAAAGGGTTTGGCTGTTGAGGAAACGCGAGGCCTGCATTTATCGACTACGTTAAGCTGCACACGAAACAACACGTCATTCACCAGCGTTACGGTATTGTTTACGGTATTCAAGGGTTTAACAAAATGAATGGCATGAATATATGAATGTGGATGAATGTATGCATGTGCACGATTCTCAGGAATTTTTTGTGAGAATTGTGTTAACGATGTATGAGAAATGCTATGAAAAATTCTAAAAGTTTTTTTTTAAAAATTTAAATTTGAAAAGACATTTTCTAAATGGAAGAAAGCCCTATGATATGAAGAATTTTTTTTAAAGTTAAAAAAAAAAAACTTAAAATTTGTAAAGGTTTTACGAAAAAAAGAGCTCGTAATGCAAAATAAGTTTAATGGTTTATAACATAAATATTTTTTTTTTGAGTTTAACAAAAAAAAAAAATTAAAATGATTATGGGTATTCCGATATTTTGAAGAAAATGTTTGCCAGATTTTTTGTTGAGTTGTAGTTAACACTCACAAATGGTAAAAGTGAAGAGGCTAAAGCAGAAACAAAATATGTTTGAGATATTTTTAGATCTTCAAATTAAGAGGCAAAAAGATGCCTATGCATTAAGATGCATAAAATAATCAGTCGATGAAAGTATACTTCCCTTGATTTCCGATGCCAAGACAGCCAAGGAGGCATGGAATACCCTTGAGAGATGTTTTGGTACAAGGGGGAGCATTGAAGCAAAGGGGAGCTTTAAAGATGAAGGTGAAGGTGGATCTGTAGCAGCAGATCTACAATGAAATGAAGAGTTTGTTGAATCCCACTGTGTGCAGCCACATGTGGCTGATGTCTGCGAAGAAAGTGCAGATGAAGTAGAGAAGCAGCACAAAGATGCTTGTGAACCCCACTGTACATAGCTACAAGTGGACGAAGATTTGATGCTACCAGCAACATGGCTTGCTGACGAAGATGTGATGAATCCAACAACAGAGCTTGCTGACGAATATGTGATGATTCCAGCAACATAGCTTGTTGATGATGATACGACGATTCCAACAACAAAGCTTGCTGATGATATGGTAAATCAAGAGACTAACATTGTTGATTTTGACAGAGAATTTTTGGCTAATGATGACTGGTTGCAGATTATGCAACAAAAACAAGATATTGACATGATGCTATTTGGTGAGATAACCCCACTACAGTTAGTGGAAGACAACCTGATTGCAGCAACACCAGTTAGTGAAGAAGAGGCAAAGACAGAGACAGAGATAGAGACAGAAACATAGCAGAAGGAAGAAGAAGAGAAAAAAGCAGAGACAAAAGAAAAGAAATAATTCTGCAAAGGGAATGTAGAAACAGAGATAGAGACCGAAGTAGAAAAGGAAAAACAACAAGAGAAAGTTCTCATTGAAGAGAAAAAATACCAGAACCTATGTCGTTCTAAAATTTTTTTTTATTCTAACATTGATTTTCAGTGTCCAAGTACACACAATGACTATGAAAAAGAGTTTAGATTTCGAGAAACATGGCTAGCAACAGCATGTCTGGATGAGATCTACACAAAAGATCTAGATATGAATGTTGAAGATGACATGCATGATGAACATGTCAATGAAATTTTCATGTATGTCAGTTTTGAAGAAATAAGATATTATTCTAATCTTATATTGCAACAGATTGATGATCAGCGCATAACATAAGACAATATGTGGCATCATCCCACATTCAAGTTGATTTTTTAAGAAGTCCAAGACATGCTTAGATAGCTTGGAACAATAAAAGACCTGCACCAACAAATCAAGAACCTGAGCTTTGAAAAATATGACAAAGCGAAAAATCTGAAACAATTCAGAGGCTACAGAATCTGGAAAAAGAGAAGAAGAAAATCAAATCTAGTTGAAGTCGAGTTTTTTTTAATTTGTAAGCCTCGCTAAGACATAGACCAGCAGGTATCTGAATTAAATTTTTATGTGGTTTAAATTAAAGCGGAGTGTTAAAAAACGTAATCTCAACCACCTGGTAGGTTTGGAATCCGTCAGTCCAAGTGTCCCAGTTTAGTTTCAGTCAGTCCAGTTTAGTCGAGTTTAACTCCAGTTATTTATTGTTGATGTTTCCAAAGTAATCTATTTAACTATTTCGTAATCTTGAGAAGAGCAACTCTCTGATCCAATTCTTTTTAGTTTTTCAATTCTTTTCACTAGTGAAGATGAAGCACCAGATCGTTCCTTAAAATTTTGAATCATGCTTTCGCTGAAATGAATGTTGCATCTTCCTTCGCAAAATTCTAGATATCAAAATAATGTTTTCAGAGATATCCCCTGGGACGTCACCCGTGTTACTTGAATGTTTGACATGTTTGACGGGCAACGAATCATGTCGCATAAGCATGAAAATGTGCGCTTCAGCACAACGATCGATGAGTACCAGTTTAGCCTCCTTTGAAATATTGGGTATGATGTTATCCCTATTAAAAATCATTCTCAATAATTTCATGTGGTGAGGTTTCTCCAAAATAGGAATCACTCTATAGCAATCTACCCAAAACTTCATGAAATGCCAAAAGTAAACTCCGTCCACCCAGAGATCTACTCTTCAGTGCTCATTGACAAATATTCCCAACACTTCATGAAATGTCGAAAGGAAACTTAGAATGCCGCGGGTCTACAGTTGAGGGCTTCACTGACAAATCTAGAAGCTCGCAGGTTTGGAGTGGATTGAATATTTTTCAAGATGCTACCTTCCAGATCTGAAACTCTGCAGGGCTGGAATGGATTAAATAATTCCCCTATGAATGTTTTGTGAGAATTTAGAAAATGGAAATGAGCGGGATGGAAAGGGTGCATAATTTAAATTTCCTCATCCAAAGAAGTGTGAATGTGCGTATGTTGATTTTTAATAATGTTTAAGAATTTTTGAGGTGTAAATGTGTGTATGTTGTGGTTTAATATTGATTAGGAATTCTGGTTGATTCTGACACAAAATTTTAGTTTTTTATTAATTATTGTGTGAATACATTTTCTTGTCATTTTCATTTTTATAGGTTAATAGATATTTAATTAAAATGTTTCCAAGTGAAATTTTGTTGGCTAATTTTGATACTTTGATAGGATGTGTCAATTTGAAATTATATTGAAATACCTAATATTGATATCTTAATTTAGAATAAAAAATAACAGGTATATTAGTGCATAAGGTTGTTATAATTTGTAAATTTAAATAATATTTTTTTTTAAATTAATATATTTGTTTATATTTATGTGTCCTTACTAATTCTTATGGATAAAGAAGGATTGAATGTTGATTTTTTCAAGTTTCTTGAATTATATTAACTTCCTCCCTTTTATTTTTTTACAATATAGATGAGACACTTACCTAGTATTAAAAGGGTGTGTGCTTTAATAGAATAGATTGGATTGGTAATGAGATCACTTAAAGAGGGACAAATGATCTCACCAACTTAACTTGCACCCTTTTCTCATTAAAAAAAGTAGCTTTTATTTAAGTTGGAAGGACTTAAAAATCATGGTTTTAATTGATATATTTTCATTCTCCAGCGCTTAATCCAATGTAATCACAATCAAATCTGGGAGACCAATCTGGCCTTGAACAAAAGTAATTGTAGTATTTAAAGCTAAACCTAATAACATGTTTGAATCAAAGGAATCATTTCGATTATCCATGGAGCTAAAAATAAATTATTCCAATTCATCTAATATTTGATCTTAAATGACTAAGAAAACTCAAGATTTTGAGCATGTCATATTTATGTTGTTGTGTCTTTGGGAGATGACTCAATAATTGGACGAATGGAATGAAAACATGCAAGATAAATTCAAAAACAAAATGGTAAGCCTACTTAAGAAATTGGTTGCACTAGTTAAAGCAGCAATTAGACATTAGTAAGAAGTCAAAACTTTTAAGGGGTAGCAAGTGATGTGGCATCTCCATCCCATGAATTTTCAACCATGGATGGATAGCCACTTATACATCATTAGACTTTCAGCCCTTGAGAGACCATTTCACCATTATAACACAAATATGGTTTTCTTAGGAACATCTCCAATTCATTTAAATGCACACATAAAGTGTAGTACTAAAAATGGGATTAAACGAGCATTCATTAACATTTCATAGCAACTAAGAATCTATGTTTAAATTAAAACTAACCACACATAACATGCATAATACATGTAAATTTATTAAAATAAATAATATTCAATCACATTTAATAGACACTTATTTTTTAACTAAGAATCGTCCAAGGAAAGTAGTTTCATATGAAAAATTTTCCACCTAGTCATAGGCATCCACTGTAGATGTCATCCCCAAGTTGGATTATGAGGTCACTAGGGAAAATCAATGCAAGATATAGGCCCCGGCTCACCCAACCCAACTCATTTCTCTCATGGAATGGCTAATTCACTCATTACAAAGCATTGCACATGTAATCTAACCTACAGATATCAATGGCACTCTCTTTCACTTCCCTACACGACATAAGGAAGATCTTCTGTATTATTCTTGACAATGCCTTAGGGATTTTCTTCCCTTCGAATGATATTTAGTGTAGGCATAAAGAGTCCAATTTGTTGAATTATTTCTAGGAATAACTTGGAGGATTAAAATGTGCCTCTCAAACAACTAATGAACAATGTAACTAATAAGTGAAAGATTCCTTAGTTGCCCAACCTCTATTCTCATCTACAACTTCTCTATCTCTTCAACAAGGGAATCCAATTCCCCTTTCATGGTATTGATTGTGATCATCTTCATATATATGGTTAATTGGTAGCATAAGAGAATGTATCAAGCACTACAAAAATAAGTGATTTTTTTATGCCTCAAATGCTCTGTAAAATTACTTATGAAAAGGTTTTTTCAACCTATTGTGTGACTTTATTATTCACCCATTTTTTAAATAGGGGTCAAAAATTAGGTTGATTATGAGGTTGAACAGTATTTAGCCCAAAAAAGACAATATAATATACGTCAAAACACCTATCAAAATCTAGGTCAAAATTATTTATAAAAACATAACTTTAGATTCAAAAAAGTATGTTGAAAATGGATATTCCAAATGCGATTGAAAAATGATTTGATGGTGGCCATTTGTTACAAAACTATTATTAATGAGGTAGAAACTTATTTTGAAAGTTTAATAGGAGGTATGGTTTGAAAATTTTATTTCAAAAAACAATTCTTGATCATGAGCTGAAATATGATCCTAGTCATAACCACAACTCAAATCCTAATCCTAATCTCACTCCTACTTTTAAGATTTTCTTGATGAGCCTAACAACCAGCTGAGTCTAAATCACATTCTAAGTAGCTATATTCAACTTTGGATGGATAAGATCCACAATAATATATATATATATATATATATATATATATATATATATATATGTGTGTGTGTGTGTGTGTGTGTGTGTGTGTGTGTGTGTGTGTGTGTGTGTGTGTTATCACGTTATGATTTACATTTAGATTAATGCTTGAATCTCTCTCCATTATTAATATAAATTACAACAGTCTAATTTAATGTCATGGCATATCTAGATGAGAAATTATGGTTTTTGGTTTGCATGGTGTTAAATGAATGTATAAGGAATTTTACTTGAAAGCATTGCATCACAACGTGATAAATTCACTATGTACATATCCCCACCTATCAAATTCCTTGGTAACACTCCTCAAGCGAGACCTTACTTTCTTCAAGAATTGATAATGGTAATGCTAAACTAGTACAATGTTTGTTAGACACTTAAGTGGACCCTAGTTTAACATTTGGATCCAATAAATGGTTATGTTGTTGATACCAAAAAATTAAAGAACAGTTGGCTAAACCATAGGTGGGGGGTTTTTTTTATGATAGAATGAAATATTTGTTAGCGAGGAAGCCCCATTGTCTTTTTGGAGAATATAAAACTTCAAGGAGACATCATGTATGAAGACATCTTTGAAATTTAATGGATAAATTTTTCTAGTGAGCTTATGTGAATGGATGAATATGCTCAATGAAGCCCCACATCACCATTGAGGAGACAAGAATACAAGTAAGTTGAATCTTGAATCCAATAACTTTGGAGCATCTCAATCACTTGGTTAGTCGAGCAATAGAATTTTTGGGGAGCAGATAATGGAGGATACGTTGTATATAGTTTGTAGTAGAATTATACTAGTTGTCCCCAAAATCCAAGGTTCAATTTAAGAAGTAGTTTTGAGAGAGATTAGTGAACAAAAACCCTATAAGGATAAAAATTTTGTTTCTGAAGGAAAAGTTGTTTCTTACTAACCTGTTGAGCACGGTTCTGTAAAAACTTTCATTAAGGAATGGGTTACAATGGGTTTGAAAAATATGAGATCTAAAAGTATTGAATGACCATGGAGGACACGAAATCTAATGTGAAAGTTGAACAAGCTTCAAGGAAATAGATATAACTAACCATTGGTGGTTGAACTATATGTGAGAAAATGAAGAATTATATGAGGAGTTGCAAAATGACATTAGTGACGAAGGGAGTATGAAGTGAGGATGATAGAATTCGAGAGTTGGAAAATACCAACTTTGCACTAAGAAAGAAGAAAGATAAAAGGTATTGTGACTCAAACCTCCTAGAAAAATCACATACAAAAGAATTTTGGAAAGATTAGAAAGAGCAAGGGAACCATCCATGTGCCAAAATATAGGTTCAAGTGTACCCATTATAGTTGATAGGTTTTTTTTTCATTAGCGATGTTGATCAACAACCTTCTCATGAGAGGGTCTGAAAAGTCTAAATTTACTCTTCTCCTTAGCCCTAATGCCCTAAACAAATAATGGAAGGAGACTACCCATCTAACAACTAGATAAACTCTCTACATCTAACCATGGTTTCACAAGTAAAACCCTCTCTTCTAGTAACAACACCTGAACTTTAATAATTCACAATAATTGCATAAATACCTTACACTATTTTTTAATAACATGATAACAATGAATTTCGTACGATTAACAAAACAAAAAGACTATAACTAAGATTTCCCTGTTGGAGCCCTAGCTTGAATCCTTTCAAAAAACCCTCCTTACTTCAATCACATTGCTAATAATTGAAATCGAAACCTCAAAATGTGTGAAGCATTAAAAGCAACCTGACAAGAAGGGAAGATATAAAATAGAAAATTCATAGATCTTACTTGCTTATATTTTCAAACTTGATGCATGCTTCATTTCATGCAAGTGAAAATGTTGACTTTAAGTGGAGTATTAAGGAGGAATTAGCATATGGAGAGGAGGAATGTATTTTTTGAATGATTCTGGGAAATATGAGTCGACAATTGAATTCGTTCCTACTTTTATTTCTTTCTCTAGCATTTTCTCCTTATTTTCGTCTTTAAGGAAAATGTAGATGCAGGTGAGGAGGGAACCCTTGCTCTCTCTGGTATGAAAAGGTAAATGTTAGTGTTTGATTTTTTTTAAAACAATCTCGACCTCTGCCTCTCATTCTATGGAAGGGACTAGGCTATTTTAGGTGTATAATTTTTATTATTATATCACCATATTTTATGGAAATTTATTTGAAATTGGTCATTTTCAGGTAATTTATTTTTATTGTATTGTATAAGGAAAAATATAGTGAGAGCTAATTCATTAATTTTATTTAAGGAAAATTGTGTTGTTTGAAATGATTTAATGGCAATACAATTAAGGGGTGGACTTTCACTATTGCAAGATACTTTTTTTATTGCTTAGTTAACTTATTTCCTTGTGCATAAGGAAAACAATATTTTAATCAATCATAAAAAAATTTAAATCTTATTCTATGACAAAATTCAACTATTTATTGCCAAAAAATGTTCTCGATGAGGTTTCAATATGGTTATCCTTAATTTCAATTAAATTTATCTATTTTAAATATAAGCCACACTATCACCAAATTCAATTACGTATTTCCATAATACGTTCTCGACAAGGTTTCAATATGGATCTGCTTAATTTCAATTCAATTTATCTATTTTAAAGACAACCAACACTATCCAAATTTAAATGGAGCTTGAGGTATAGTTTTTATAAATAGAAAAAAATATCCATTTCAATTTCATATATATGAAGCATTAGAAAGGGATCAAAAAGAAATCAGGATTTTAATTAGGTTTAGCTTGGGTGGTTAAGAAGAGTTGTTATCTTCATTGTCTAAGGTAAATCTTACTTGTGATGTGTTTATTCCTTATGTAGGGTTTGAACTATCTTTTAGATTTCGAACTCAACCTTTTTAATTCCTCCATACTGCCATGACATGTTTCCATTTAGTTTTTCATTCAATTCATTCTTATGTTATTATTCATTTTATGTTAAGCAAAGTATGGATTGTGTTGGTTACATCTCGATGTTACAAAATATGGTATTATGGGTGTATTTATCATATGGTGAACAATATATTATATGTTTTGTGTATGGAAATAATTTTGTTTCTTACACTTCTTAGTATTTTGAACTATGTTTGGTTGTTTTTAGGTGTTGTAACAATGTATTTAGAAACCGCCTCTATTTTAGAAGACGAGATTTCTAATATACAAAATCCATCAATTATCCAACATGGTATTGAAGATAATGGTTTGAGGTGTAACATGTTTCCTACAAGTCTTATGCAAGTTGTAGATGCTCTTATAAAGTCATATTTCTTTAGTGGATTGGTTGAATATTTCTAATTGCAACCTACATCTGGGATCAAATGAGTGGGTCAACATTATGAGTTTCAAGCTAGATCTTACAATTTTTAATGGACGCAATTATCTAATTTGCGCACAATAAATGGTAACATTGTTGAACAGTTAATATTTATAGGACTTTACGAAAATGGTGGCTCGTATCGAAGGGATAAATAATAAAAAAATTCATCAACAAGATGAAGGAAGAGGCTCTAGGAGCCATAATGTTGAAGAATGTAACAAGGTTTTGTCTTCAATATTATTGTACTTGTAAAAATAAATTATTATTATTATTAAATGAATTATTAAAGTAAGGGTTTCATGCTTGGGTCATATTTCGACTAATGTCCCAATTGTGGATTTCTAGGTTAGTTTTTATAGATTTAAATTGATCCAATTTTTGGGCTTTTAAATCATGTAACATTAGGTTTTCAAAATGCTCCTCCATCATGTCATCTTCTTCAAGGTCATCATCCTTCTACTTAAAATACAACCCTAAATTCAAGTGATACAATTCATCAAAGTTTCCTCCTAAAGTTGGCCTCAATCAGTCTCCAAGTCGGCTCAAATCAAGACACAACACTTCACATTGTCATGTCAGCTCAATAACTATGGAAAACAACTATATATATATATATATATATATATATAGATAGATAGATAGATAGATAGATAGATAGGGGTATAACGTTTCATTTCTACCACATAATTTTGAAAATATCTAAAGTTTTGGACCACAGATACGATTCGTATCATGATCACAGGTTAAGTGTTGGAGGATAAGGTCTCGAACCTATTACAGAATTAAGGTAGCCATATATGCTATGACTTGGGTAACTTCAATGACATAATTTTGAAGAAAATTAATGCCTCGGTGTCAACAAAAATCTACCACAGAATCAATTCTATGTTATGATACTCAATGATATGAAGATGCTCAATGATCTTAGCTATTATTCTCAATTCTACGATGATTATCGATGATCTAAATACTGATTCTCGGTGATATGTTGCTATCTCAAACTCCATTAAGGTAATGATGATGGAGTTTAGATGCAACCAAAGAAATCTCAGTTTCATAGAGATCTCGGTGCTAACACAGTGAAGGGATGACTTGATGGAGGAAGTCTATAGTCTAAAGGTCTTGGTCATCTCAACTTAAATCTACTGAAGGAATACTTTTGATTGGATTTCCGCCAAGGAGGGGGGATTTTCCTTTACATGTGCCTACATATTGTGTCTTAATTTTTTTTTTCATTGGAATTACTCTTGATGATAATGAAAGACAAATTAAAAGAAAAAATAATAATAACAGAACATCACAAGGTAATGTCATGATAAGAGAAATTGTTTAACTTCCATCTCCTTAATTTCTCTAACACATAACAACCTCCATCTCAAGGTGGATTCAATGTCATATAATCCATATCATATACTCATATAATCCATACTCTTTAGTATATAAAAGAGCTATAAATTACAGTTTATTTTACCCTAAGACCCTACAAACCCTATATTCTCCTTGAAAACCTTATCCTCTATAACAAAAGCAACAAAGTTCTTGCATAATTTACAATGTCATGAATTTGAGAATTCCGCCAATTCAATGACACTCCAAACAATTTTTTAGAAAATAAAAAAATACTAGCTCAAAATATTCCATGGGTGGTATTGATCACCATGGTGTCAATCTAGTAAATACTTTTTGGTGGACTGACCAATATAATTTATTTGATCACTCTCCACATATTTCTCTCAAGGAATTGATTATGTTGGGATATATCTTAAACAATATTTTTGGTGGACCTGTGGTTCCATGAAAAACACCTACAAAATTTCATCCATAGAAGACACAAATTAAATGGTTCAGGCCCTCTCATAGTACATTAACAGTCTCACCTAGTCACTCAACACACCATAGACCAACATGCCTTCCCTCACTATTAAATTTGGCCATTATTTTGAGAAGATAAGGAGTTAGAGGGTAAGCATGATTAGGGTTCATTTTATCAAGAAGAGTCTCTCATAAGGATAATAACTTTAAGGAGAAATAAAATCACAATATTGACCACTTACTTCTTACCATTCCCACACCATAAAAAAACCCTAAAAATTTCATTCTTAAAATCCCTTGCATAGTTTCATAATGTCATTCAAGTAGAATATCACAATTACTTATTTCAGTAATGGTGTGATCATTTTTTTATTGTCTTAAAGGAACTATTTCTAGACATGAACCCAATCAAACATAAATCATCAAGTCAAAATGAATGGAAATTAATGGATAAGAGGGTGTGTCAGGGAGTTTCATTCAGTGTCAGGTGTGCCAAGGGGCGAGTGACAAGGAATGCTAGGGAACTCTAGGGTATGTCAAGAAGTTTCAAGGTGTTCTAACATGTGCCAGGTAGTGCCAAGTCATGTGAATTCATGCCAAGCATGCGAAGACATGCGATGTGTTAAGGCATGACAATATGTGCTAGGTGTTAGGGTATGGGAATGAATTTCAAGGAGTTTCATGTGACAAAAGGGAACACCAAGTTAAAATTAAAATAAATGAAGGCATATGAGTTTTAATAATCTAGGACCTTAACTGTTCAAGAGGGGCATGCTAGGGATACCAACACTAGTACAAATACATGCCAAAGGCCAAGTGCTACTGTGTCTTAAGTGCCAAATCATCCTCTATTACTTCCCTCTTAATTTTGAATAATTGATCTCAAATAAATTATATCTTAAACCATGCCAAGGAATTCCAGGGCATCCAAAAGCATGCCAAGAATTGTCAAGTGCCAAGAGCTAGTATGTGTCAGGGATTTATAGGGCATGCTATGGAGTTTAAGGTTTTATAAGGAGAGAGTGACAAGATATACTAGATAGTTCCAAGGCATGCTAGAGTGCTAGGGAAGCATACCAATATGTGAAAAGTCCCAATGTGTGTTGAGTTTTAGCGAGTGTCAAGGAAACACAAGTGAGCACTATGTCAAAATGCATGGAAATGAATTAATAAGAGTGTGTGATGGGGAGTGTCAATGAGTTCCACATGTGTTAAGGAGGGAGTGACATGGTATGCTAGGAAACGCTTAGTCATGCTAGTGTGTGAGAGTGGCATGATGCCAAGATGTTCGAGGTGCCAAGGTGTGCAAATACATGCTAGGAAGTGTTAGGGATTCCTAGGGACACACAAGGGAGAACTAGGTGAAAATAATGCATGAAAATTAATGATTAAGAGATTGTGAAAGGAAGTGTTATTCAGTTACATATGTGCTAAGGAGGGAGTGACAAGGTATGCTAGGAAGTACTAAGGCATTCTAAAGGTGAGGGAAACATGCCAAGACGTGTCAGGTAATAGGATGTGCTAATGCATGTCAGGGAGTGTTATGGAGTTCTAGGGGAAAAAAAGGGAACACTAGTTTCAAATGCATGGAAATGAATGGATACAAGTGTGTCACAAGGATTTTTATCAAGTTATAACTGTGTTAAGGAGGGAGTGACAAGGTATGTTAGGTAGTGCCAAGTAAGTCTAGAGTGATAGGGATATATGCCAAGATGTGCCAAGTGTGAGGGTGTGCTGATGTGTGCCAGGGAATGTTAGGGAGTGCCATGGAAAAACGAAAGAGAACTAGTCCAAAATTCATGGAAATGAACAGATAAGAGCGTGTGAGAGGGAGTGTCAGTCAGTTCCAAGTGTGATAAGGGGGGAGTGATAAGGTTATATGCTAGGAAATGCCAAGGCATGCTAGAGTGCTAGGGAATGTCACAGAATGGTAGGGTGTGTTAGGGAGTTCCTGATCATTCCAAGGAATGTAGGGGATGCTAACATGTGCCACATAGTGCCAATGGATTTTTAGACTTTCCAGGTGTTATGCCATGTCAAGATGTAAACTATGTTTCTTATGTGTTTTGTGGCCATGGTTGGACGTGAGCCTTGAATTGGTAAATTGTTAAGTGGGATGATTTAAGATTGGGCATGGGTAGCCTAAGATGAATTATAAGAAATTATTATGTGAAAAAGGCATATTCTACTTGTACTAAATGAAACTTGGTCAAGTTTTTGTATTCGAGGTAGGACTTGGTTGGGTTCCCAAGTCTAAAAAAAATAAGGGTAGTTATGAGGACATGATAGTTAAGGTGTTCCATGTCATGCAAATGAATGAAAAGGCGTGCTAACACATGTGAGATACTATCAATCCATGTTCAGGAGTGTTGGGAAGTGTCAAGGCATCACAAGGGAGAACTAGTTGAAAGTGCATGGAAACGAATGAACAAGAGTGTCTGTTAGGGAGTGTTAGTGAAATCTAGGTGTCCCATGGACGAAGTGAGTTAGGAGATTTTAATAATAGGACTTGCAGGAGGAAATCCTATGATTTAGATAAGTGGATGGACAAAGTAGTTTCAGACAAAGGGAGACTTTGGGTTAGACACAACACTATTTTTTTAATGACTGGTTGGGTTCCCAGGTCGCAAAAAAACTAATGCTATATATGAGGGCATGAAAACTAGGGAGTTCCAAGGTGTGTATGGAATCCTAGGAGGTGCTAAAAATGCTAGAAAATTACAAGACATGTTAGTAATTCCAGGATGTGCTACGTGCTAGGTTGTGTCGCCGGCACATGTTAGGGTGTGTCAGGGAAACAAAAAGGAGGACTAGGTTCAATTGAATGGAAATGAATGAATAAGAGCGTGTGATATGGAGTTTTAGCAAGTTATAGGTGTGCTAAGGAGGGAGTGACAAGGTATGTTAGGTAGTGCTAAGGCATGTGCTAGGGAAGCATGCTAATATGTCTCAAGTTCTAGGGTGTGCCAATGTGTGCCAAGGAGTGTTAGATAAAGGCAAGGGAGCACTATGTCATAGTGCATGGAAGTGAATGAATAAGAGTATGTGACAGGCAGTATAAATGAGTTCCAAGTGTGATAATGAGGATTGGAAATGCATGCCTTGTAGTTCTAATGAATTCTAGAGTTCTACAGTGGCATGTAACCAGATGTGCTAATGCATGCAAGGAAGTGTTAACTAGGAGTGCTAGGGAAACATAAGGTAGAACTACATCCAAATGCATGGAAATGAACAAATACAAGTTTTTGATTGGAAGTGTGAGTGAGTTTCAAGTGTGCTAAGGAGGGAGTGACAAGGTATGCTAGGTAGTATTAAGGCATGCTAGAGGCCAAGGCAACATGCTAAGATGTCCTAGGTGCTAGGGTGTACCAACACGTGCCAAGGAGTGTTAAGTAATGTTATGTAAACACAAGGGAGCACTAGAGCACTAGGTAAAAATTCATGGAAATGAATGAATAAGAGTTTCTGACAAGGATTTTCAATGAGCTCTAGGTGTGCTAAGGAGAGAGTGACAAGGTATGCTAGGTAGTGCGAAGGAATGCTAGAGCTCTAGGGCTGCATGCCAAGATGTGGCAGGTGTTAGGTTGTGCCAATGCATGTTGTGGAATGTTAGGGAGTGTCAGGGAAATACAAGGAATTAGTAGATCAAAATTCATGGAAATGAAAAAATATGAGGGTGTGACAGGGGGTTTCAATGAGTTCTAGGTGTGTTAAGGAGGGAGTGACAAGGTTATATGCTAGGAAATGCCAAGGTATGATAAACTGCCAAGGAATTTCAGGAAGTGCTAGGGTGTGTTAGGGAGTGCAAAAACATGCCAAGGAATGTAGGGTATTCTAACACATGCCGCATAGTGCTAAGGAATTTAAGACATGCCAGGTGTTCTGGCATTTCAAAATGTAAATTGTGTTTCTTAGCTGTTTTACCACCATATTTGGATGTGATGAGCCTTGTCTTGGTAAATTATTAAGTGGGATGAGCTGAGATTGGACATGAGTAGCCTAAGATGAGTTACATGTACTTCTTAGGTGAACAAGGCATATGGTGAATTTCCATGACACATGATATCTGGGTTTGGTCTTAGAATATTTTATGAGAACACATTCAAGTGCTACAACACATCTACTTTGCATAACAAAATCTACACACATCAGGGAATCAACTAGTGCACATGAAGTTTTTAATTTTTTCTAACCATTCTTCGTTAAATTACAAACTATAATAAAATAGGCTAGATCTCTCGTACCTGGGATCATGACCCTTTACAATCACACTTATACATGGAATAATACTATATCTTGGTGTTAGTCATTTTAAAACCAATATGCCTTGAATAAGACAACACTTGACCCATTTTTTGATGTTGGCCACACATATCCCTTTTAGTCCACATGTATTTAACACATCTAGTAGGTGCTCTTACCTCCGATTATGCAACTCCTCAATATGACTCGATCAATGAACTCAAATCCTTTAGGCTACTAAACTTGAGTAAAAATTTTTTTCCCTATATCTACCTTTTTTTTCCTTTAAGGTCTGCAACACTTAGGGTTTTCAATCAGTTGTTCACAACTCTATTTTTGAATAACTCTTTGTTCTACCAACTTTTTCCATACTCTTGCTCCAATATTACAAGTCTAGGTCTATGGAGGTTTCCCTAATTCTCACTGACTCAATCCTCTACAATACAATGAGATATGGCTAGTTGGATAGCCCAATTTACTTCTACTTTAGTCCTTTAAAGTATGCACGTCCTTAGGTCCGATACACCTACCATTCTACCAGTATTTTTTTCCTTCACAAGTATAGGAATCAAGAATCTTCTTTGATTGTCACCTAACAACCCTCCAACTATACATGGAATACCATCAATTTTCCCAACCACGGGCAAATATTTTACCAATATATTGCCCAAAACACTACCCACATCTAGGGATCTTCAAATCTTCCACTAAATAGTGATTTGAGTCCTCTCAAAATAATTATTCTTGTGTACCAATTTCTTTGTTGTCCAATCAATGAAAAAATCTATGTTACTCCTCTTATCACTATTCTAAAAATTTGTAGATGACTAAAGTAGGGTCACAAATCATCCACTAAAAATCCATTGACTAATTATTTATAGGTTGCTTCATATCTTTATCCAAAATACTATGGAAATTCCACCAAAATCAACTCCTCTTCATGTCAATGCATTCCCCATATGGGACATTTATTCTGCTCAATATTCTACTCATGTTCCACCTTCCTTTGGATTTTCTATTTCCACACATACTTATGCAAACCATCTTCCGAATATGAGGTGCATATTGCAGAGATAAATCTCTTTTTAAGCGCTGCGACCCCTTTTCTTCTACGAATATTTTTCACAGTCTTAAGGGCATACCTTATCGACTGAACATGTTAGGAAACCTCCCAAACTAGGGCATTATACTTCTATTCAATTTTCTTTAGAACAAACCCTATCCACCCATAGCAAAAGAAACAACTCTTGCCTCCATAAGGGACCTAACCTAGCTCATATGTATCCACATATTTTGGGCATTTATTTGACTAAATATTTACCTAAAATTTATATATCTACAACCCACAAACTAGAGTTACCTCAGTCAATATTACACATATGGCTACCTCTGTTCTGGCCCTAAATCTTAGTGCAGACCCTCCTCCATTTTTGTTGGTCTTTAACATATACCTTGCAGCTTACTAACCACTATAAGATAGGGTCTCAAACCTCTATACTATTTCAAAATTTGCTACAAACTTCACACAAAAACACCATTGAAATCCCATGCCCAAATCCTCATGAGTTGCCTCTCTTGAGCTCAATATGCCATAATAGAACCAACAATATTCCATCCTACTTCCTATCTCAAACCCATTAAGATATGTGACATTCTTTTCAACCCTCACATGTTGATATTTCTGTTTGTGGATGTGCATGGGCTCCCTTTAGCAATCCTTACTCAGGCCTCTAACTCGACCTACTTTAGGACTACATCTCTCTTGGCCTCCTCGATCAAATGAGATCCTTCTCACTTGATGTTCTTGTCTTCATACTAAGGCCTCCTTAAAGATTTTTTTCCTAGCTAGGTCTCCTAATAACCCTCTAGAACTTACATGCTTTATCCACTTAGAGCTTAGGAAATATTATTTTTCGTTTTTAATTTTATTTTAGATTTTAAACCCCATCTTAGGTCCAAAACCCCTTTGCTTGGGTTATTTTCCAATAAATAATTTTTTGACCAAACTCACACAAACCCATCTCACTAAGCTTATGGAGCACCTCCCAAGCTACACAATTCAACAACATAGATATATGTAGTAATCATAACTTGGTCAAGCTCTTGTATTCAAGTGAGGACTTCTTTGGGTTTCCAACTTGCAAATTAATTAAGGGTAGTTGTGAGCGCATTATAGCTTGGGAGAGTTATGGAATTCCAATGAATGAAAAGGCATGCTAACATATGTTGGAAATTTTCAATGCATGTTGGGGATTGTTAAGGAGAGTCTAGGCATCACAAGAGAGAAGTAGGTCAAAATGCATGGAAATGAAAAAATAAGAGTGTGTGTGAGGGAGTGTTAGTGAATTCAACTATGCCAAGGAAAAAGCATTTTAGAAGAAGTTCATAATAGGATTTTAAATAGGAAAGGCTACGATTGATATAAGGGGCTTGACAAAGTAGTTTTAAACAAAGGGATACTTTGTGTTGAGCACAACACTATTTTTCATTTATCTATTATTTTTATATGACATGTGGCACACTTTGGCCGAATGCTCATGTTTTAAACTATTTTAGACAATTACATATTGTACATTGTTGTGTATAAGTTCTGGGGCACTCGGCTTGTGCCAACTTATATCTTGTGTGTCTTGTGGATCTTGTGATTCATGAAAAATTTTAGTTAATGCTCTACTATTTATATGAGCTAGACATATATGTGAAATATTTTCTATGTAAGCTATGTTTCTTAGTTTTTTTACGGACATGGCTAGATGTGATCCTTGTCTGGGTAAGTTCTTAAGTGGGACAAGTTTAGCTTGGACATTAGTGGCTTAAGATGAGGTATAGGGAATGATTAGTTGAAAAAGCCACAATCTACTTGTATTAGGTGCAATTGGTCAAGTTATTGCAGCTGAAGCAAACCAATGACACATGAAATGCACTAGTTAAGGATTTCATTTGGTTCCAAAATTGTGAAAAAATGTAAGGCTATTTGTGAGGGCATGAGTGCCAATGCATGATATGGAATGCTGACATGTGCCATATAGTGCAACGACATGTTAAATATGCTAAGATGTTTCAAATGCTAAGGCATGCCAAGATGTGAAAGGGTGTGACAATATGTGCCATGGACTATCAAGGAAACAAAAATGAGAAACAAGTTAAACTAAAAGGAAATGAACACATAACAGGGTTAATAAGTCATAAATTTATATTTTCTAGAAAGGGCATGATAGGAATTCCAACACTGGTTGAAATAGGTGCTAAGTTCCAAGAGTTAGTGTATTATAACTACGAAATCATCATTTTTTACTTCTCATATACTTTCCAATAATTGATCTAAACTAAATTTAATATTAAACCATGCCAAAGCATACCAAGACATCTTAATGAATGCTAGGCATGCTAATACTTTCCAAGAAAAAACACCTTTTAAGTTCCAATGTGTGTTAGGGAGTGATACATAGGTTATGAAGTGGACGAACGAGTCGAAGAGTGCTAAGGTGTGACAAAGTATGGTAATGGATGTTGAGGAGTGTTATGAAGTACTAGGTTAACACAAGGGAGAACTAGGTCAAAATGCATGGAAGTGAATGAATATGAGGGTGTTCTAGGGAGTTTCAATGAATGTTAGCTAGCATGACAAGGAGGGAGTGACAAGGTATGTTAAGCATTAGTAATGCATTCTAGGGAATACTAGGGCATCTCAAGAAGTTCCATAGTGTTCTAGGGAGTTCCATCATGTTTTGACATGTGCCAAATAGTTCTAAGATGTGCAATATGCTAAGGCATGCTAGCATGTGTAGGGTTTCAGGGTATGCCAATATGTTTCATGGAGTATCGAGGAAACAAAAAGAAGAACCGAGCTAAAATGCAAGGAAATGAACACATAAGAGAGTTAATAAGTCAAGACTCTATATTTTTCAAAAGGGGCATGCTAGGCACACTAATAATATGTTCTAATACATGCCAAGTTCAAATGTGTGTCAAGAGCTCATGTATGTTAATGCATGCCAAAGTGTTCCAGTGCATGCAAGGGACTAAAAGGCATGCCAACTTATGCTAGGAGAGTGTTATTCCATGCTAGGGCCTACCAACATGTGCTTCGATGTCCTAGTCATGGCAATATGTTGTAGGTACAAATATGTTCTAAGACATGCGAGGTGCCAAGGAATGTTAGTGTGTGCCAAAGCATCTTAAGATGTGCCAAGAGTTTTGAGCAGTGTTATATCTCTCTCATTAATAGAATTGACAAAGATTTATTATTTACTAAATAATATAGTTTCTGCACACACTAGTGGAACATTATCTAAATGGAATTTGTTAGCTAATAAACCTAATAGAGGTGAATCATGTATTGACTCATAGGAAAACTATATTCTCATTACTTGAGGGAAATTATACACACTAATTACTTCTTAACAAATTGACTAACTCTAACCACTATATGGCCTTCGACACATAATGAAAAATACTCCACAACAATGGTCTTAAATCATTATCTTTTGAAAAAAAATATAGTAACATGCAGATAGTGTTATCAAAAAATCATTGGAATGATCAATGATGACGAACATTTTTCAACTGTCACAAAAGTAACCAAAAAGAGAATTCATGAGGGTCGATAAAATATTTTCACTAGAAGTGTCACCAAAGAGAGAATTTGTGACGTGCCTTTAACAACCCTCACCAAAAGTGTCACTGAAAATGGATTTGGTGACAAACCTTAAAGGATCGTCACTATATGCACTTACAACAACGCTTCTTTAAGGACCGTCACCATATGTGACATTGGTGGTCGACCTTAATGTCATTTTTTCTTGAAGTGAAAGGTGAATGACTAAAACTAATTATAAAGTCTCACAACTCTAAGGTTGCAAGGCATTTTAGCATTGGGAAGATAGGTTCCGATTTATAGAGTTATGTGTACTAGCTCTAGATGCAAGAAGAGATAGCTAGGTTCTTTAGAAGATGTATAATTTATTGTATCTAAAATGTGGTAACATAAAAAGGTCCTATATCATCCCTTACTTATACACACTCATCCTATGGAAAGCCCTTTTACGAAATTTGTCTAAATTTTACCAACAACCAAGAACAAACATGACTACCTCTTCATGGAAGTTGATAGAATCAATGAGAGGTGAATTCTCATGCTTTATAAAAGTCCATTAGCAAGAAATATATTGTAATATATATATATATTTTTAATATATTTAGGTTCATTATGAGATACCAAGGAGCATCATTTCAGAGAAGGAAACAATATTTATTAGTGCATTTTGGACTACACTGTGGGAGAAGATGAACACAAAATTTAAGATATATATAACATTCCATCGATGAATATATCGTAAAATAAAAGTAATCAATAGGAATTTGATTCAACTTTTTAGGAATTGTAATTAGAAGCATTTGAAGACATGGGAAGCAAATTTGGTCTATATACATCACTCTTACAATTAAAAAATGCACACTTCATCTAATAAGTTACCATTTGAGATTCTTTTTGATATTTTCCATCTTCCATTTGGATGTAGTATATGTAAAATAAGTAGGATTAGTCATATCAATTTATAGGTATAGTAGGTGCTAAATAATTCATAGGAAAAATAAAAATTGAACATGATTAACATAGGATACAAAAAGGTAATTTGGAGTGGGAGATTAAGTATGGTTATAGTTCAACAAGGAGAGGCTATAAGATCTTGGTAAGAAAAATTAATGCTCTATGATATGATATTGTCAGGATACTAGAAACAATGGGAGGTAATGCCTACAGATTCATTATAACTAACCCCATACATTCATATTTACTCAGTCATGAATGTGGAAAATCTCAAACTCTATCAGTCAAGCTACATGTTATATTGTGAAAAGAGAAGCTCATACCTTCCATAGATGACTTAGCTCCACATACTCGATAAAAGTTGATAAAAGGTAAAATTCTACAAAAGAGTTTAGAGCTACAAGATAGGCTCAAAATGAACTTTGGGAGATGGTTTTAAAGAAAAAATTCCAATCAATTCTAAATACTACTCTCGGTAGAAGGCACAGGAAAAATTTCCTCCTCTTGTTTCGTTGATAAAAGTTGATAAAAGATAAAGTTCTACAAAAGAGTTTAGAGATACAAGATAGGCTCAAAATGAACTTTGGGAGATGGTTTTAATGAAAAGATTCCAATGAATGCTAAATACTACTCTCGATAGAAGGCACAGGTAAAATTTCCTCCTCTCATTTGGTAAAGCATTTGGGGACCAAAATCCTCCAAATATTGGGAATACAAACTAGAATAGATCACTACAAACTTTTTCATCCATATCAATGATTTTAGAGTGGAAATATGAAAGGAATTAACTTACAATATTAGCTTTATTTGTAGGACCAAGTTTGAAGAATTAGGTTTTGAAAAAATTTCAGGTCAGTTCACAAACTTAAATAAAAATTTTGATGATTAAAATTTATTTTTTAAGTTCTATAAGCTGTGACATTATTACACACTCAAATAAATTTCCAACTGTTCAAGAAAGACATGATTTGAATTCAAATGAAAAAATGACGCCTTATAGAAGTTGACCTATAATGTTTTACCACCATAACTTGAGAGGATACCACATGAGCTCCCATTAGTCATGGAAAATGTGATATCAATGAGAATAATATGAAGAAGACTATATGAGAGTCAAATTTCTAACTCTAGCTGAGAGTTTAGGGAATCAAACATAATACCTAGTTTTCCATTGGGTTGTGTTATAATAAAGCCACTCCGAGGAAAAGGGTTTCCATTCATTTTGATTTTATCTTGTCCACATATTAGAGTAGAAAAACATGGGAGTGGGAGTAAGAGAACACAATAAAGGGTGTTTGTCTTATACAGTATCTCGTCAGCCACAAATCTTAAGTAATTCCATAGAAAATTCCTTCCACTTTGTGCTTTCATTTTCCCATTCTAGACAAAAGAGAACACATAACCCTCACCTTTTAGCTATTCTTTCTCTTGAAATGGATTCAAAAGAATATATCTATCATTATTTTGATTGGTGTTTGTTTGTGTTTCATTATTCACTATTTCTAGAATTTTTTTTTTTTTTTTTTTTTTTTAATTTTTTTTTTTTTTTTAAATTTTTTATTTTATTTTATTTTATTTTATTTTTATTTTTATTTATTTATTATTATTATTATTATTATTATTATTTTCTGAATAAGTCTATTTCTATTTATATAACATAATAATACATGGCAACCACAACCTCAGCTAAGTGAGCCTGAGAGCTGGGTATAAGCTATCAAAAAAACATGATTCTGGACTGCCCCTGAGGGGGAAACCAGTCCCTTAGATAATTTTCTTGCCACCCACTTAGGGCAAACTGGCATTAAGTTAAAAAAATAGACAACATTTTTCATTCTTAGCAAAAGAGAGATTATAAAAAAAAAAAAAAAATAGACCCATGAGACCTAGGATTCGGAGCCATATTCCCATAGAGGTTACCTTGTTTACTTATCATTTGCAGAAGAGAGAGGTTCCTCCTCGATGAGGCACCTATATTCACCACTGCTGCCATCTTCATCTTTAGTTGCTACACAGGTGGATTTTCCAACTTCATCATGCATCTTTTCCTTGGTGTCGTCCCTTTGACCAGCCTTACCATCACTTTCCATCCCCAGTGGAGCTCTCTCGTTCTTGGAGTCATCTTTGTCCTGAGGGTTCTGTTGAACAGGCGCGCCTAAAGTGGTAGAGCTTTCTGCTTCCACTCGGAGGGTGACCGTGATGAAGGTGGTGATAACAGGTTTGTCCATGGTGTAAGCGAATTGAAACTCAGCTTTGTGGGTGGTTTGGTGGAGGGAAATTTGGGCAAATGGAGTGGAGTTAGGGGTGGCTAAAGGCTAAGAGACTGGTTGCGAAGGAGACACAACGTCATGAGGCTGGAAGCCATGGAAAGGGTGTGCCTACCCAGCAAGCCTAGCTCTTCCCCATTTGCTCCAGGTTTCAGGGTAGTGGCCGTGAGAGAAGTCAATGGAGGAGGTATCAAAACTGGAGGTGGACTGAGAGCGAATAGCTTTGCCTCAACTGCTGCCGTGTCGGCTTCTCATTCTCTGTCTAAGGCAAGGAATTCTTGCAGTGGTGCTCGAACAAGAATGGTGTTGCTCAGGTTCAGGCGAGGAGTGAATTGCAGGAGGCCGATAATTATTGCAATAGAGTGAACTCTGGGTGTGGTGGAATTCTCGCGTTATCTCGATGCAGCCAAGGAGAAAGAAGCATCTTCATGTATGCGTTCAAGCACTTAGCTCCGCGCTACCAGGAGGAAAAGGAATCTCTGCAGAGTGGGAGACAAGAAAGCAGGGAGGGAATGAATAGAGAGCCTGTGAAGCAGAGGCATAATGAACCAGAGGAGCTTAGAATTTCGGCGGTGGTGAATATTAATGACGCTAATGCATTTATGGCTGGTGATATTAATGGGCGAGCTAATGCGCCTGTGGGTGGCCATATGGCCACACCATGCGCACCACTTCAAAAATCTCTCAGGGACGTACGTCCCATCTACATTAATGTTCATCTGCATCCAAAACTGAAATGTCTTTGTGCACCAGTGTGATGCAGTCCTATAGAAGTACACTCTCATGAAGAATATTTGGGGGACCATGGTTGAGAGTCTCTTTGTTGTTCACTGCAACATTGGCCAACAAATTTGCAACTTTGTTGCCATCTCGTTTGATATGGGTGAACAAGATGGCTTTGTTAACCTTTAGCCATTGGTCCATCATTTCTAGTTAAGCTGCTAGTCTCCAACTGGTTGCCACTTTGGTTGTAGTAGTTCCCCAGAGAAGTTGATTAGCCATGTTGGTGAGCACTTGGGAGTCACCTTCAATAACCATGGGGAAGTAATTGTAGGGCTGAGATAAGAAGAGCCCTTGCCATAGACCTTATAATTCTGCAAATTTGTTGGTGTCCCAACCAATAGAGCCATAGTAGATTACTAGAGGAGCCCCACTAGAGTCTCTGAAAATTCCACCAAATCCTGCTTTTCTGGGGTTGCCCTTGGAAGCGCCATCGAAATTCAGTTTAAACAGTCTTGTGGAGGGAGGAAGCCATTTTTTTGGAATTCTCGGTGTATTCTTTGAAGTGTTAGTTGGAGTATGAGTGATCTGAAGTTGCTAATTCTCGCAAATGGCTGTTTCCCTTGGCTTTGTAGCAATATCTTATTCCTTCCATTCATGAAGAGCCAATGATTCTTGAAGGTTGTTGTAGAAATTTCTCTAGATGATTTCAAACAATGTGCTTTGGCTTCTGAAAATTCTCTTGTTTCTTTCCTTCCAGATTTTCTATAGGAGTAGGCCTAGGAGTAGGCGCCATAGTGTGTTGAGATGAGTGCTACTGAAAGGTGTCAGGGGCCAGTTTCGAATAGTGTTGATTATGTCCCCAGAAGGCTTTCTCCTTCTGCAGTGAAAACTTAGTTTCTCCTAGAGTCTATTTGCAAGAGTACAAGAGTCCATTAGGTGCTGAAATGTTTCATTGTTTGATTACAGTTGGGACATTGAGAAGGTCCTATGAAGCCCCTTTTGATCAAATTATCCCAAGTGAGAATTATTTTGTGGCTAAGAAGCCATAGAAAAGTAGAAACTTTGGGCCAGATTCCTGGAGACCATAAAAGCTGCCAAATAGGGTCAGGAGGATCAGTGATCGGGTGCATCAATGAGTAGGCTTATTTTGTGGTGAACATTCCTTTGGTGGTGTATCCCCATCTGAGAATTTTTGGTTCCTCCGAGCATCTGATCTTCCTTTGATTAAGTTCCATGTTGAGGACTTCCCATGTGGCTTCCTGTTCCTGGGGAAAAATTTGAGAAGAATGCTTCCATTTCTTGAATCCGTTATTGCTCGAAGGGAGCGAGTGCTGATTAACCTTATCTTCTAGGTTAATGGTCTGTTGCACTAAAAACTGTCACCTTGACATTCTGCTGACTATATGAGATCATTGTCACTCATACTTACCTCCTCTGCAAGTCTTACAACCTCTACTTCTCATGTCAAGCCCTAAAAACAGGAGAAAAAACCCTAAAAAACTCCAAAGCCCTCGGTACACAGGTAATGTGAAGATTACCTGTGTTCTTGGCTGGGGTACGTAAGTAATGTGAAGCTTGCCTGCATTCCAGAACACAGTTTCTCTATGTAATGCCTCTATACCCCTGTCAAAGTCAAAAGGGCGAGACAGTAAAGTGAAAAATCTAATTTTTGGTCAAATCTAGAAGCTTATGGATGAGGTTTTTTGCGGATGAGTACGCTCTTGTAAGGTTCAGGCATCCCACACCTTAAGGAGCTAACCTCTTGATGTGAGGAGCTTATCCCTTTCAAGGAGGATTCTATCCCTTCATAGGTGGAACCCTAACCTCCTCATCTACACTATAAAAAGAGGCCTTGGGTAGCCTCAAAGGGAGTTCAAGCTTTAGTGTGTGATTGAGGTGAAGTGCTGCTGAGATTTAGACTCCTTTCTAATAAGCTTTTGTGAGGAAAGATCACATACCTCTATGTGCTCCTGGAGGAAGAGTACAAGGCTTATCAAAGTAGAGGAAACTCCTGCTTCGGACCCTGGGAAGGCCTGTTCAACATCAAGGCTAAGGTTGTAAGGTTCTTCTATTATTTCAAAGTTAATACAATCAAGTTTGTTTTTCTCAATAAATTGTCGTTCGATTGTTTATTTCGATAAGCTGTCATTTGATAATTTATTTCATAGATTCCTTCATCACTATGATAGGTATGTTTTATAATTATTTGTTATATAGGTGCTATTTAATATTTTCTTATTTGTGATTGCAGGTCTTTAAAGACGACACTTTCAAGTGATGGAAGAACTATGGTTGAAAATAAGCATTTGGATCTAAGGTAGGATCGACACCTTTATAGAATTTACTTGTAAAACAAATATATTTAGAGAAAAATAAACTTAGTTGTTTGTTTGTTGCTAGATTTTCTTCTGACACTAGGGAGATCGATCTTGTCCCCAAATCGATTTATCTGGCCAACATGGTCGGATCCCCCAGATTTCGAGGATTAAGGATATCGACTAACTTGGGTTTTTGTTGCCATGAGTCCACCCAGTATCTAGTCATGCTTCCATTAAAAACCTCCCAAAAACTATGTTGTTGGATCAGTGCACTGTGTTGTTTAGCCGCATTCCAAATTAGCGAGCCCGTTACTTCAGGGGATAGTCTTATCATGTCTTATGGAGGTCTATTGTTGGCATATTTAGCTGTCCATAATTTGGCCCAAGGAGTGTGTGGAGCTGACATCCATTTCCACCATATTCGCGCTCCCATTAATTCATTGCTGTGAGTCAGATCTTGGAGTCCAATTCCCCTAGCTTCCTTAGGGGTGCACACAGTGCTCCATTTCACTAGAGCCCATTTGCGATTTTGTCTAGAAGAACCCCATAGAGAATTGCGTTGTAGAGATTTTATCTATTTGAGTACCCATTTCGGCACTGCTAGGACCAAGAATAGGTATAGAGGCATGGATTGCAATACATCTTTGATAAGAATTAATCTGCTTGCCATGTTGAGGGCTCGATAGGTCCAGGAGGAAAGGCGGGCTTCTAATTTTTCTAGGAGCAGTTTCCATGAAGAGTGCTTGATGGAATAATCAATGAGAGGGGCACCTAGATACTTGGTAGGAAGAGTTTCTATGTAGAAACCTAGAATGCCAACAATATTGGCTTGATTATGTACTGGGATGTTAAAGAAGTAGATCTGAGATTTGGCAACGTTTATGGATGTACTAGAGGCTTCAGAGAAGAGATCCAGGATGGATTTAAATGAATGTTCTTCTTGAATGGATGGGTTCCCAAATATCATGTTTTCATCCACAAATTGTTGATGGGTGGTGGCTTGGGAACCATGCAGGGTGATGCCTTTCAATTTCTAGGTATGTAGAGCATTTTGTATTAGCCGCCCAAGGCCTTCTGCCATGAGAACAAAAATAAAAGGAGATAATGGGTCTCCTTGTCTAATTCCTCTCGAAGGAGAAAATGGATGAGAGGGTATCCCATTAACTAGGATGGAGGAAAATGTGGAGGAGATAAGATTCATTACCCATCTTACGCACATTTGATTGAATACGAAAGCAACCAGCATCTATTGTATGTAATTCCAACTTAACTTATCAAAAGCTTTGGAAAGATCAATTTTAAGGAGCATTCCTTCCCTTTTGCGGAGCTTTAAGGAGTGAATGACTTCATGCGTCAGGACGATTCCGTCAAGAATTTGATGTCCTTCCACATATCTGGTTTGTTCAGGAGAGATTAGCAGCAGGAGCAACAGCTTGAGTCTATTGGCTATGACCTTTGAGATCACCTTATAGATAACATTGCACAGAGCTATGGGACGAAATTTTTCCAGTGTGTTTGATTGATCTTATTTAGGTATGAGAGCGATAAAAGTTGCATTTAGAGATGGGAGGAGCCAGTGCATTGATCTCGATTCTTCCACCAGTTTCCAAACTTCCATTTTAATGAGATCCCAGAAATGGTGAAAGAAGTTTGAGGTGAAGCCGTTCGGACTTGGGGTTTTTCCATCTTTGGATTGGGCCATTGTTGTTTCTACCTCCTACAAGGTGATTGGTCTCAGTAGCATTTGGTTGTTCTCCTCCATTATAATTGTAGGAATATGCTGAATAATTTTATTGATTGCTGGTTGTTTGTTGATTGGAGGTTCTTAATGAACATTTTTAAAGTGCTCCAGGAGTGCTTGTTCAATTTGATCATGATTTTCCAGTCATTCTCCTAGCTGGTTTGTAATCTGAGTGTTTCTGTTGTTCATTCTTCTTTGAATGGTAGAACAATGGAAGAATTTTGTGTTCTTTTTGCCTTCTTTTAACCATCGAATTCTTGATTTTTTCCGCCAAAGTATTTCTTCTTGTTTTCTTCTATCTTCTACCTGGTCATGGAGCCTCTATTCCTGTGCTGCAAGAGGCTATGTTCTTCCATTGTTGATGATTTACTATTGGAGCTCAGCCATTCTATGTTCTAGAATTTTTTTCTCCTGGGAGATATTCCCAAATATAGAGTGGTTCCAAATTTTGATTTGAGATTTGAGATATCGTAGCTTTTGCTAAAATTGAACCATTTTGGATCCAGCTGCCAGAACGAAACTCTCCCAAGTTGTGTGGACCATGGTTTTGAAGTTAGGATGATTGATTCAGAAGGCTTTGAATTTGAAGGGCCGCTTGGATAAGTTTCCAAGTCGCTGCCATTGTAGAGAAATAGGCCAATGGTCCGATCTCGATATGGGTAAAATGGAAGAAAAGATGTATCCTCCCATGTGTATGGTGTTATTTGAGATTAAGAAGCGATCCATTTTGGACGCGATTTTATGATTTCCAGATCTTTTTTTGTTCCAAGTATACATTCCATTGGTGAAAGGATGATCAATGAGCTAGTTTCTGTTGATGAATTCTTTGAAGTGGGAGCTTTCGATCTCCAGTCTTGGTCGGCCTCCTGTATTTTCCTCAAGCTTGGTGATCATATTAAAATCCCCTCCTATTATACATAAGCGGTGGGTTCTATTAGAGTTGAGGGCCTCCATTGTGTTCAGGATCGCCATCTTTCTTAGTGAATCTTGAGGAAAGTAGACATTTGGGAGATGGCCATGTATATTTGTACCTGTGAGATGAAAAGTTTCCTAAATGAGGTTATGAGAGGCATGGTAGTCTATGAGTGAGATATTTTTCATATCCCACGGTATTGCTAGTCCTCCCGAAGTGCCAAAGGCATCAACCGCAACTGAGTGGCACCCTGGGCATGCTTTGGTTAGGATAGTGCCAAGAGCTTTTCTATTGCATTTGGTTTCTTGGAGAAAGAAGATTTGAGGTCTTTCTTGATAAATCATGTTTTTAATCATTCTGTATTTCCTAGGGCTGTTCAGCCCTCTTATATTCTATGAGGTGAGCTTCATGAGGAACTATTGGGAAGCAGCTCATAGAACCAAGTCAATTTGGGATATCTTCCAGATTCCACCAGCATTTCCCCTATGATGATGGTTCTTTGCAGATATGGTTTTCTACCTCTTTTCTTTGATTCCTTGATAATTTTTTGTCCATCCCATTGACATCCTAGTTGAATGCCCAATTTCCTTTTTTGCTGTGCTCGAAAAAGGAGCACTTCCAGGCTATCAATCTGTCAAGGATTAATTTTGTCATACTCTTTTCGTCTGCAGGATTGTTCCAGTCCCAAGATATCAAGATCACCCAGATCGAAGCTCTCTGGTTCCTCATCCATGTGGCTAGGTTGGCTACTTTTTGGGTTTTCCATTTTGGAGTGAGTAGGATCTAGGAGGAGGCTATCAATATCCATACTATTCGATTTCCAGATGACAAGACCTGTCTCTGGATTAAGCTTGGTATCCATGGTCACCATATTCTGCGGTTCTTGCGGGCTTGGTTTAGAATCAGAAGCATTTGGGATTGAGGCAGAGGAGGAGGGCTTAGAAGAGGGGTCAGAGGGTGCTGAGGGGATGTTATCCGAGAGGTCTTGCTTAGTCAGAATATCAAAGCTATTGCTAGTGGAAATAGTATTAGCTTGTGGGTTGGGTTTTTTGGGCACCGTTGGTGGTTTCTTGTTATGATTTTTGGGATTAGAGACTTTCGTGAACCCATCCGATTCACACTTTTCCTTGGATTCTTTGTTCTTGGGGGTATTGTTAGGAGGGCAATCTCTAAATAGATGGCCATGGGAATGACATCTACGACATCGAAAGGGAACATATTCATAATCTATAGGCTGGATCCATTCAAAATCATCATGAAACAGAATTACTACATCCGGGAGGGCTTTGTCGAGATGCATGTATACACATATTCAAGCATAGGAGGTGTATCTTCTGATCTTTCTTTCCTCTGCTATCTTGATGAACTCGACTAACCCTTTGCCAATCGCAGTTAACGATTCTTCATCCCAGTATTCAAGCAGCAGTGAATACTAACGTATCCGAACCGGAGCCCAGTTGAAGTTTTCTTTGTCTGAATTGAATCTTTCGATCCAATATCTTAGGTATAAGCCAGATGAGTTGAAGAAGTAAGGGCCCCCATCTACTATTATGTTTCGGTCCTTGATACAGTTGAAAACGGCATTGAAGAAATCCTTTGGCCCTAAATGTAGGGTAAAATGACCTTTAGGCTTCTATTTCAAAGCGATCCATCCTTGCAAAGCTTTCTTATTTGGCCAGTAGCCGATAAACTTTCCAATAAGAGCATGATCTGTCATAAACTGAATCTAGGCATTAATGTTGTGGCTGGGCAGATCGATTTTAGGTCTTTCGGCCGCAATGGGTTTGCATGTCGCAGAGGTCGTAGCTAGTGTCTCTAGAGTGTCTGCGGAGGCTTGCGCCTATGGTACTTCATTCTTCTGTTTTGTTTTAGTATTTTCAGAGGTCATCCGGGTTGCATCATTCTTGTCTGGTCCTTGCTTTTGTTTCCTTTCCTCATTTGTAGGGGGAGGCGGGTTACCTCCTCCCAGTGGAGTGGCCAGAGCCCATGCACAAGACGTAGCTAGGTCACTGAGCCATGTGCATGTGGTTTCCATAGCTCTCCCATCTACTCTTAGGTTAGCGCTGTTGCAGAGGTAGTCAGAACCCTATAACAGTCGCTTTCTGTTACAGAGCTCCCTACACAAATTTACATGCGCTCTCCTATTTCTATAATTTTATCTATTGCATGCATAAAAAATAAAATCAATAATAAAATATCTAGAATATAAAGTAGTTAACCCTTCATAAAAGAAATGTAAATTTACTTTAATAGATCTATTATGAAGAAGTATGTTGTGGAAAATCCATAGAAATTTATAAATCAATAATATAATCCCATTGATATAAAATGTTATAAATAGAAAATGTATGCCTCAATATAAAGATTTAGATATATGCCATGATAAAAATTGATGTAAATGGAAACTCATTGTAAGAGTCAAACCCAAGAATGTAATACTCCCAACATCTACTCTAAATGTTGTCTAGAAGATATTTAAATCTATGCCATAAGAAATATTTGAATTATTTCCTCAATGTTCCTCTGAATGGATAATATCTTTCTACATTTCTATCCTATGGTGGTCCTCACCTATACCTCTACACTAATGCTTTTTATACCCAACTATATAGAATATGTGTACATCTATATCAACAAAAAAAATTATTATTAATCTTAGATGCTAAAAGATATATAATAAAATTCAAAATATGATAATATATTTGAAAAATAAAATTTTCATTACCAATATCATCCCATTAGGCATGTATCAGTAGAACCAACTCAAGGTCTTGATGAAATCATGTTTGAGCATGTCGATTTTCATTAATAATGATCAACTAATTGAGACTACAAAAGAATGATCACAATAAGAATTGTTGGCCCTCCTACCTCTTACCTATGCATCATGCTTGATCATTAGGTTATCATAGTCCCTCTAAGTCCTACAAATGGAAAAATTACATGTCGACATGTCATAAAGAAGCTATTTTAAAATAAAGAGAATCCTATGCTCCCATATGCATTTTTTTCCTTCCCTAGTTTGTAGTCAGTAAGATAGAATTCCATGCTAACAAGAAGAAAAATTTCCCAACATAAATAGGTGGCCTTAAAAATTCAATTCCACAACATGTTTGGGACCTAAAAGCATGATGCAAATAATTAGAGCCTTCCACCCATGTGATTGTCAAAATAATTAATTTTTTTATTAAGGATTTCTATAATCTAAATGGGGCTTGACAACTCATTCTTTATTGCTACGTTGGATAGTGTATATCTATGTATCCCCACTCCCCAAGCATCTAGATTTATGTTTACAAGTGCTTCTCACTAGATTAAACCTATACTGAAGTATATTTATTCTACCTCAATCTCTATATATTTTTCATTGAGTACAAAAGCACCCTAGTCTAGTTCCCTATAACCAACAGATGTTTGGAGTAGTTGTTTTTGTGATTGCATGCACAAGCACCTAAGATGTTCAAAAGACCAAAATAATGAATTAAAATCACTAGCTTAATATTATTTATAGAAATGTTATCTATTTCTCCATTATTCTTTTCCATCCATACAATATCCATTTCTCCTTTTCCTAAAAGCATAGTTACCAGCTTACATAAAATGTGTGACTCCAAAACAAGAATCGTAGCCCATAAATTCCATATTTTGTTTCCAAAACATCAAAATAAACTCCCAAATCATAATTGTGGGTACCAATCAAACCCTTTTGAAGGGATGGTTAGACCATGATATTTCTAAAATTGATTGAAATGACATCCTTGTTAACCAAACAAAATCCTTGAAATCATTTTTTGAATAAAAAAATGGAACTACATGTAGCACCAATTTAGTTTTGTGAGTTAAAATTAGGGTTAATTGAAAATTTGGCCCCAATAACTATTACAATTTTCAATAATAAAACTAAAAATTGACTCCTAAATGACTACATGAAATTTATTTTTCTAATTATTATTTTTTTTATTTGCATTAAAAAATAAGGGAATTAAAGAAAAAATATGTTGCTATGAAATTAATTTTCTAAAAATAAAAAATAAAAAATTATGAGACATAGATCAACAAGCGCCAACATGTTCTTTAAGGAACTTAGTGGTGAAGAGGTTACCTATTGAAAACCCCATGGGAAAAATCCTATGATGAGTAGATATAGGTGTGGCTGAGGTTGAGTGTCATCCCCATGTGATTTTGGATTGTATTTTATCAATCAATATATTATTCCTTTTATTCTTTTGAAAATCTAAAAAATATATAATTTTTTTAAAATCTCAAATAGCATTTAAGAAAATATAAAAACCAATGGGAAAAATAAAATTAATAAAAATACAATATTTTTTTTAGCAAGAATACTCATGGGGTTTTGAATCGATGGCCTTCACACAAAGAGTTTCTTAATAGCATACTTTGTAATTGATTATTCTATGCCTAGTAGGAAGAAAAATAGAAAACTTAATGAACAATAAAAAAACCGTAAAAAGAAATTATAAAGAAATTAAAAATATATTATTAAGCAATACTTAAAAAACAGATATAGCCCTATTTAATGGGAACAAAAACTCCAAAAATCCCTCCGCCCAAATTTTTATGACCTACACCAGGATTGTGTATATGTTCTCTTCCTCTACCCCACCATGTTCCCATATAATTTGCATACCCTCCCTCATCCCCTCTCTTCCCACTACCTCCCTCCTAGAATACACTGGAGGAAAACAACTAGAACTAATGATAAGTTCCTTGCCACCTCCTCTATATTGCAAAATTAAAACATACTACTACAACTAAAAAAAAATTGAACTCAAAGATACCAATGTTTCAATCCTTCGAAGCTGCTCCAGTTCCATGAACCCATTAATGTTCAACATTCAAATATTTGACAACAAGTCCAATTCTAAGCTTTGACAACAGCTCCAATTATGCATTCTTTTCAGCTCGAAAAAATTAAATGCACACAAATATCAATCTTTCAGTACTTGGCAACTCCTCCAATTCTATTCCACTGCTAATGTTCATTATTCGAACCTATTCTTTCAGCTTGACACAATTAAATGCAAACAACTACTCCAAAGATAGAAATACATGGCACCTTTGAATTCCATGCACAAATTAATTTACAACTTTGGAATATTTTTCAAATGCTAAAACCTTGTATGTTCCTTGGCTTGACATGAAGTCCTCGAAAGATATCTAAAGATAGCTGTCTAAGCGAAAATATTGGAGGCTCCTCATGCCGTCAAAGGAACTGTGAATTGTGTTAGAGCAAAAAAAATTATACAATAAAGGTGAAAGGGAAAAAACATTTTTTATATAACAAAACAAATTACATGATTACCTGGCCTATTCTTATGGGACTTCTAGATTGGGGAGCTCCAAGCTACAAAAAAATTTACAGTTGAGTTTCAGCGTGACACGGAGGAAAATTGATTGCAGAGAGTTTGTAGATTTAAAAGGGAAAGGGGAATGGTGTATGTAGTTCTTTTTCTAATTGTAATGATGGCTAACTATTTTTTATAACTAATAATCTAATGGTACAAATATTTTTAATCGTCTAACATTAAATCCTACAATGCATAGTAGTACACAGTGGCAACTAGGAAAGTTGTTTTCAAATAAAAACGCCTTAAAACGTAAATATTGTGTTAGAAATTTATTTTTCAAAAAAATAGTTATTTTTTGTGTGAACCCGAAAGATTTTTCTCATTGTAGCTTCAATGGTTATTCTTTTAATCGCATGAATAATATTGGCCATAATGTTGGCAAGGGTTTTTCAGTAGCCACTTACCTTTGTCCTTCCACGCCTGTAGAACAATATTCATGTGTCATAGTGCTTCTTAGATAGTAATGAACTTTGAGGCTGTTATATTTCTTGGGCCCATAGTTCCCTTAGGCTCCCTTGTATGTATTTAGATAATTCACACTCTCATTATTGGTCTTTTAGGTGGTGATTATTTAGGAAATCAATTCTTTAACATTTCTCAACTCACTCCTCTCCTTTGGTTTGAAAATCCCCCTCCATCTCCATTTCCATCCCAATTAGATCTAAAGCATATGAAAAAGTTGATTTTATTTTTCCTAAGATTTTGGTGTACAATTTTGTTGAGTTGTAGTTTTGGTTTGTTAATATTCATTCCCATGTAGGGAAATATAGTATCTTTATGATGAATTAAAAAAAATTCATCCACCCTGTCACATATGCCTTAACATTTCTATCCAATTTTACCATAAATAATTTTTTTTTAATCTTGTCTTAGTTAACTATACTAACATCACTTTTAAGATAATTACACTTATAATTATCTTTCGATTAAAACACTTATTATATGGCTATTTCATTATATATATATATATATATATATATATATATATATATATATATATATATATATATATATATATATATATATATATATATATATATATATCTATGTGTGTGTGTGTGTGTGTGTGTGTGTGTGTGTGTGTGTGTTTTATAAACATATCAATCCTGGTCTACTAATTCCATGTCATACTTTATACATTTTAATTGTATCTTTAACCTTCGTTAAATATTATCATTCCAATTAAAAGGTCCAGGTCACATGTACAACTCGGGTTAATGTACATTGTTTAAATTAGCGAAATGATATATCTGATTTATTCGTACACAAAGATTTTTGGTATATGTGAAGGGTGGATTCCCAATCACCCTATCTAGGGTATCGAGCATCCAAACATAATTTCAAGAGTTAATTATTAATTCCAGTCGCATTTTCCACCATCCGCATTAAATAAAATTTAGGGATAGAGTTATGAAAACAAAAGAGCTTGTTTTACGTGGCATCCTAATCCACCATTCAATCTGCCCTCCTTATGATCCGCAAGATCAAGTTTTCCAAGAAATTTCTAGGGTTCACAACTGATCTTTCCCCCAAACCCTCGAACCATTTTTCATTTGCACTCCTTCTCCACGTAGGAGATGAGCTCTGCATCCCTTTCAAGCTTCGCATGCCTTGGAGGCTACAATAGAAGTCTGTTCGGTTGGTTCATCACAAAGATGATATTTGAATCCGACAATTTGGTTTTCAAGTCTTCAGATTGGAATTATTTCATTTGGCATGGTGATATGGTTTTATTTCGGTCTCGTTTCCTCCTGGTGGGCGAACCCGAAGGCCTACTCAGCTTCTTCACACTACTTTCAAGCTGCCAGTTGAATTCAAGGTATTTTTCTTATTACAAACTCAGAGTTTCATTATAGTTTCTTTATATTTTCCCTGCAGTTAAATGTTTTTTTTGGAATTTACTTCCTCGTAACCCAATTCAGAATTTGATTTACACATACTTATAAGTTATTATCATTGTTTATTGTGCAAGGTAGGTTCTACCACTGCAAGCCCTGCAATGGATTGGATACCTGTAGGTTTCAACTTGACGGCTCTGCAAGGGTTTTAGAATTTGTTTCGTCTTGCCATTTAACCGATAAGTACTATGGAGATTTAATCATCCACATTCATGATTTGTTCAGTTTTATGATTCTCGTCCTTATCTACAGGTGAGGTTTGTCCTTTCTATTAGTCGACCAACAACTTCTGCTACTAATTCACACATTCAATTTCTCCTTATGAAGCTATGCTTCTCAGTACTACTGTACAGGGTTTATATTTATAAGAAAAAGAATGGAATTCTTGACTTTCTTTCGATTACAATTTTATATTCTTTTTTCTCGGGTTAAGAACGAGGGCTTTATCCCTGCTTTCGAACTGTGCCCTCCATGAAAATGTAATTAAATTTAACATTCTTGTATATTTTTATTCCTTTGTTTAAGAATGAGGGTTTCATCCCAACGTTCAATTAGTACCATTCCACGGCAGTGAAATGTTAACGAAGAATTTTCGGATATGTGTACTATTAATTTTGTTTTAAATCAATACAGCTTATCATATATTTTTGAAATTTACTCGAGCTTCAGTAGAACTTAAATATAGATTTTCTACTGTACTTAAGCTGAGAATGAATATCAGAGAATGAATCCATTATTTAATATTTTCTTTTCTTCTCCCATACTGTTAGTTTAATGGCGATGCTGATAGTTTATTGGAACTCCTCCAATGTTCTTTAACTTTAATATCTATGCCATAGATCAGTCTTATTGTAGAAATATTTGTACAGTAAACTGCTATCTCCTTTATTTGTAATAATATTGGGGTTTATCTATGTTTTCTATACTAAGTTTTTCCTTTGCGACAGAATGATATTTTCTATAAATTTTTAACTCATTACTAAAGAGTTTCTCTAGCATTGTTACATACAAATTGGTAACCCTATTTAAGAATTTTAATTAGGGTTATACTTTTCTTTTCTATTTACTGTTTATTTCTGCCAGTTCGACTGTATTTCTGTATTCAAACAATTCATAGAAAATGTCCGGACCGTACTGTCCGTGTAGTATCATAGTATTAGAGGTGTTAGCCTCCTATATCAATAGGTTTCATCTTTCATGATTGTCTTGATGGAAGTGTGGAATATGTTCAAACCTTCTTACTTGAGCAAAGGTGTTCCATATTCTTAAAAAACCAAAAAAATCAAAAAATTTAAAAAATGTAAAGAGGGTATACCCTAAAAGAAAGATCAAAGGGTAAAAAGAATAAAATGGTCAAAAAAGAGAAAGAAATGAACCCCAAGCAAAAAAATAGACCAAGGAAAGTGTGCAAATCCAAATGCCACTACTTTTTACTCTGTTGTAATAAATCAATTGTGTGCAGCTTGTGAAACTTTTGACACAATTCATGAATAAGTCAAACTGTTTAAACTTGGCTTAGTCATATTTCAATTTCATGTTATAGATTAGAGAATAAATATCTAGCCAAACAGTTTAATCTTGGCAGATAAGTAGCTAGGTAGAGTGAATAAAAGGTGCTCAACAGTTTAATCTGAGCCATTGGATGTAATAAGGGTAGAAATAGATAGATTCATCATGTAAAAAGAAAAGATTGATCAGGGTTTGCAAGTCTAAATGCACCCTAATAAAGAAGACAAAATGGTAGTGTTAAGTAGATAGGGTAGGTAGATGGTGCTGCAAAGTGTTGGTTAATCATTTACTTTCATCACAAGTACTAAAGCAGGAAATACACTGGAAAATCACAGCAAGCAAAGTCAAATTCATTAACCTCCCTCATCATTTTCCCCCTCAAGAGTTTTACTAATTTCCCCCAAAAAAGTACTAAGGTAATTGGAGATCAAAGGGGCTCAAGGCATTTCCTTGACTTCTGGAGGGACCGGACCCTCGGCCTAATGATCAAAAAAGACCTAAGCGCTTGAAATAATCCATCATTGTTATCTTCCATCTTTAACTTTTTCCTAAGTAAAATCCTATTTTACTTAGGAAACTGATGCAATATTCCATAAAATTCCTCAAAACAACTTGTTATTCTAAGTTTAAGTGTTGAAGATAAAATGTTGCGATTTACTTCATAAGTTATCACTTTCTTAGATGTACAAAGATGTTTTGATTTTCCTTGTCCTTTTTCATATTAACATTTGATTTTACTATATTAAATCCCTAGTGAAATCCCTTGTCCTAAGTATATAACTCCCTTTTCTAATAAATATCCCCAAAACCCTTTATTATAATGTTTTACCAAAGTATATATTTTAATAACGATACATGAAAGACATTATGTACAAGGATATGACTGGGCAGTGCCAATCGATAAGCCATGGGTCCCACCCTTTCCAATTTTTGGAAAGGGTTGCAAAACCTGGGAGCCAACTTGGCACAAGAGGCCCATCTTAAAGTGCTTTTCTTTGGCTTGATCCTTACGTACACATGGTCCCCCACCTCAAACTGACGATAAGTCCTTTTCTTATCTGCGTACACTTTTTGTCTATCCTAAGCTGCCTTTAAATTTTGTTGGATCTTCTTTACTTCTGTCTCCATTTCAGCTAGCATATCCAGTCCAAGCATCAACTTGGTTTCTGGGCTACTCCAATTAATAGGAGTTCTGCATTGTCATCTGTACAAGGCTTCAAACGGACTAATCTTAAGAGATTCTTGGTAGCCGTTATTGTACGCAAACTCCACTAGGTGCAGATATTATTCCCACCTATTTGGTTGTTGCATTACATACATACGTAACATATCCTCTAGGATTTGATTCACTCATTCCGTTTGTCCGTCTGTTTGTGGATGGTAAGCAGTGCTTAAATTAATTTGAGTCCCCAATCCTGTAAACATCTTTTTCCAAAATGCTGAAGTAAACTTCACATCCCTGTCAGATATGCCAGTCTTTGGGATACCATGTAGTCTAAAGATCTCGCGCATAAATATGTCTACTATCTGCATTGTCTTATAAGTGGACTGCACTGGTATAAAGTGTGTTGATTTGCTTAATCGATCCACCACTACCATTATAGAGTCATTATGCTTCTTTGACCTTGGTAATCCAGTGATAAATTTTAATGATATCACTTCCCACTTCCACTCAGGTACTGGTATAGGTTGCATCAGCCCAGTTGGGTGTTGGTGCTCCACTTTCACTTGCTGGCATTCTAAACACTTGTTTAGATATTCTGCAATATCTCTCCTCATACCTGGCCATAGGTAATTCTTCTTTATTGCTATTAGCATTTTCTGATATCCAGGATGTCCAGAGTAATTACTTCGATGATGTTCATTCAAAATCAGTTCCTTCAACTCCATTATGTTTGGAACAAAAACTCTCTTTTTGAAAATTAGCAACCCATCCTTATCAATTTCATAATCAACATATTTTCCTTGGTCTTTGAACTCCTTTGCTTGCTGCCACATAAGCTAATATTCAGGATCTTTCTTAGTTTCTATTTTTATCTGCTCCAAAAATCTGCACTCAACCTGATTATAATACAGCTCATAAACACCATGCAATTTTATGCTTAACACATCAACTACTCTATTCTCCTTACCTTTTACATGCTGCATATCAATGTCAAATTCGCTCAGGAAGGCATTTCACCTTGCTTGGAGAGAATTGAGATCAAATTGCTTAAAATATTTAGTTAAGATGTTGTGATCAGTTTTGAGCACAAATATTTTCCCGAGCAAGTAGTGCTTCCATACCCGGAGTGCATGCAGTACTATTGTCAGCTCCAAATCATAAGCGGAATAACACCACTCATGCTCTTTTAATTGTCATGACTCATAGGCAACCACTTTACCCTCTTGTGATAGAATCACCCCAACTCCTTCTTTGCACGCATCTGTGCAGACCTCAAACTCTTTATTAGGATTAGCTACCCTTAACACCAGAGTTGTAGTCAATAACTGCTTCAATCTTTCAAAACTGTCCTGACATTCCTTTGTCCATTTAAATATTTTTCCTTTCCTTTGTAAGGAAGTAATTGGAAAAGAAGTTCTTGAAAAACTTCAATAAATCGCCGATAATACTCGGCCAGCCCCATAAAAGATCAGATGTATGCCACATTTTGGGTTACTTTCCATTCCATAATCGTTCTAATTTTCTCTGGGTCAATTGCAATACCCTCAACAGAAATTACGTGACCAAGGTACTGTAATTCTTCCTTGAAGAAATGATCACAATTTCTGAAATTAGCGTACAGTTGAGGCTTCCTTAACATTTCCAGCACTATCCGCAGATGTTCCTTGTGTTCTTCTGCATTCTTAGAATAAACTAAAATGTCATCAATAAATATTAACACAAAATTATCCAGATAGGGGTGAAATATACCATGCATCAGCCTCATAAAGGTTGTTGGTGCGTTAGTCAACCCAAAAGGCAACACCACAAACTCGTAGTGTACGTACCTTGTACGGAAAGCAATTTTGTGTATGTCCTCGTCCTTTATCCAGATCTGATGGTATCCCAACCTTAGATCTATCTTTGAAAATACTATCGCTCCCTTCACTTGATCAAACATATCATCAATTCGCAGTAGGGGATATCTATTTTTAACAGTTAATTTTTTAATCTGGCGGTAATCCATGCACATTCGCATGGTTTCATCCTTCTTCTTCAAAAATAGCACAGGTTCTCCCCAAGGGGATACACTTGGTCAGATGTACCCTTTATCCAACAATTCCTATAACTGGATCTTCAATTCGGTTAACTTTGGTACACTCATTCAGTATGGTGTCCTTGAAATGGGTGATGCTCTAGGTATCAACTCTATGGTAAAATCAATGTCCCTTCTGGGTGGCAAGCTTGGTATTTATTCTGGAAATACATCCATAAACTCTTGTACTATTTCAATGTTTTCCATCATTGGCACTTTTTATTTGGAATTAGTAAAGCCCACTTGAATGGAATACATAGGACATCCTTTCCTCATGCACTTACCCATTTGAGATGTTGTGATGGGTCGCAGCTTCAGAGGTTTCTTTATACCTTGAATTTCCTTCCGAGTACCATCTTGAATTCTGTAATAAATGATATTTTCCTTACAATCTACTAACGTCCAATGCTTCTCCAACCGGTCCATGCCAAGTTGTACATCATAGGATCCCAGAGGTAGTACATTCAAGTCTACAGTCAGCTGTTTTTCACTAATTTCCAATGTACAGTTCGGAATTTTAGCACTAAATCTCCTCTTGGCTCTAGTGGCTAACTATACCATCCATGGAGTTCTGAATTTCTAACTCTGCAATTTACAATTCTCTACTACTTTTTTACTTACATAGCTTAAACTTGCATCGAGGTCTACTAAAATAGAAATAGGTTGAGATAGAAATTTACCTTCCAGTTCTATCATTTTCGGCTGGTAGTCCGCTTGTCGATCTTCCAGTGCTGCATTTATTTTGGGTATACTTATGGCTACATCTCCCATAGTTGAGGCCTCCTGTAAGTTAGTAACCACCTTGTTTCTTCCTCATTGTGGACAATTTCTGTAGTAGTGTGCCTCACCACAGCCCCAACACTGTAAAGGTGGCTTTTGCTTCTAGGTTTGTTCTGGTTTTCTAGAGGCTTCTGTGGGTTTATATTCTGCATGCCATATTATTCTTTAATGATTCCTCCCAAACGGTTTTCTAACTGAGCTCTTGGCAGCACTCTTGAAATTGCGGGTTCTGCTTTTCTTGAAACCAGAACTTCCCTTCTGCTCTTTCTTTGTCTGCCAGTTTTTTCCCTACTCTCCTTTTGCTTTAGCTTGTTGGTAACACATTCCGGCTTTTCTGATTTCCTCGTCCATAGTCTTAGGATTCACAAACTCAATACACTCCTTCATATGAGTTGTCAAGCTACTCAATAACCGTTATACTTTAGCCTTTTAATCTCTTAAATAGCGAACATAACGAAGTAAAGAGATAAACTTAGTGATGTATTCATCCATCGTCATTTGTCCCAACTTTAAATCATGAAACTCCCTATATTTTTTGAAATTCACCTTGTAGCTCCACTTTCTATCTCTTAACTTCTTCCGAATCCGATACATTATCTGACTCAGCTTCATTGTAGTTTTTATTTCTGTTACTCCACTGAGACTAACTTCTTTTCATTCTGTCAATGTCATGGTCTCTTGTATGTTTCTCATTTCCTTCCTGAAACTCCCTATCAATGCTTGGCTTCTCATTTCCTTGATTCTGTTTTTTTGAGAGGATTTTTAATATCCTCTCATGTTCTTGCATCAAACGTGCATTATCATTTCGCACCCTCTCCATTTCCTCTTGTAACTTCTGTACTATAGTTAGCAGAATGTCGGTTTGGTGTTATTGCTCCTCCAGCAGTTTGCTTGTTTGTTGGTGCTGATCCACACTTAGTTGCACCCACATCTCTGGATTCACTTCTGGTTGGGGTTGTGGTTCCCCAGTATTCTGGGGTGGCTATTGTGTTTTACCCCTCCTCATATTGTCTCCTGTTATACTTCTCTTCTTTCTCTCTCTCTCTGTGCATCAGTATACACACAACTTTAAAACGTTAGTTGACCCATAGGGTCCCAACGTGCAAATGGTGCTCTGATACCACTTGTAACATCCATCGTACATTCATATAATTTTTTTTTTATCCAACACATAATTATTAAAATCCCTGTACATCCACTCACAAATTTATAATACAATATTCCAAATAAATCTATCACATAAACAAATCCAACCCGAAAATCCAAAATTTTCCTATACATATGATTGATTAATTTCATTACAATGTAAAAGTAACCGCAATGTAAAAGTAACCTTACTCATGAACATCCTTAACACAAAAATGTCACGGTAGTCCTATATCCCTATTCATATCCCTAATATCCGATTTTCTTGAGTACCAATAATGTGAACACCGTCTCCACTAAGATTTTACCGTACATAACATTCATGTAGCATCTAATACCTGCTGAGAATTTAAATCAACAACCTTTAACTGCCACTCATTCGGGGATATGGTAGCTGTGATAATCTTAGAATATCCACCTATGATGGGATTTCATTAACTATTCAGATTGTTGTTAAGCACCCTAATATTATGCATCGTGATCATTAAATTTGTATTCAATAGTGGCAAGTAATTTCCTTAGGTTTTGGGTATCAATCAATCAGATAATTATTTTTCTTTGGTTTCTAATATTCACATAAAGGCTACCGAGCTTAGCTCACTTTCTCGAGGCCTAAACTCCTCCTGTGGAGAGGAAAACATCTACAAAGCCATTACTTCAAACATATAATCACCATGTGAACACAATTTGCCCTCGCCCGCATACCACAATTGGTTAAGGTGAAAGATATATTCTTCTCCACATACAAGAATGATGTTAAAACTTGGTTACAAATTGGTGGGCTCTTCAAATTCAAGCCAAATTCCACTAAGGTTGAAAGCATACATAATAAAAAACCAAAAACTTTAACCCAAAAATATAATTTAATTCCAAAACAACTTAATATTGTTTATTAGTAATTACTCTTAAGTTTCAACCATCATCGATATCTTCAAATCGACACTTGAGATCTATTCATGTGGTTTGACTAGGGAAGGAATGTTCAAACAGATATACACCCTTTATTTACGGAATATAACGATCCATATTAAATCTATAAATGTTTATTGCAACACCATTTTTCAATAACAAGGCTTGAACAAGGGTTTTCAACAAGAATTATAAAGAAAATAGTTCATTCCTTGAACCACTAATTTAACCATGCATAACATGAATTGTAGGAAAATTACTATGAAATATATTATGCCACCTTTAACTACACACAAATATTTTGTTGTGCTCAAAATGTTCAAAAACGTAGAGATGAAAATATGCTAGCCTTCACAAGTAATATAGAGGCCCCTTCAAACTTATTGCGGGATATTAAAATATCAATAAACAATAAGAAATATCATTGCGGACAAGGAAAATTTGGATTTCATTTATCAATATGCTCCTTCCCAAACTACAAGTTTTTCAATAAAAAAATTATAAATATATATTAAACCCTGGAACCTATCTAGACCCACAACAATAGGATTGATTTCTAGAAATATTAAATATCTCAACAATCCTTTTTCTTCTAACAACTTAGTACAACTAAACAACAAACTATCTGGTTTGATTCAAAAGATATCAAATCTCTTTATTCAGGTCAAAATATTTAGGAACTAAAACCAAATGAAATCAGTTCAAATCTAATTCCTAGATTCAGGGAACCAACCTCATTTAGTAAAGTAACTAGACTCTCAAGGATTTGATTGGTAAAAATTGAATGATGCCCTGAATTAAGTAGAAAGTTTTAGAACCTTAATCATGGTTGATGATTCTGACCACAATACCCTCATGATCAAGTTGAAGAGAGGCTTGTGAGGCTGGAAGCATAGGTCATTGATATCAACCACATGTGAACCTCCTACAACTCGATGTCCAATCTGCCAACTTTCTTTCCAAAGCTACCACCTCGTATCCATTGAACTGATAATGAACTATTTGCTCATTTTCTAGATTTGTAATAGGCATCCATGTAGGGTAAGTACCCTCTACTTCCTTGTTTACCATAATTAGTAGTTGAGAGAACAAACACAACACCAAAGTGATATGCAACCACCTTCTTGAGAGATGGTTAAGAATTAAGTTTTGATAGGGACTCATATGCCTTGGCCCCCATCATATCTCCCATAACCTTATACTTGTGCATGCAAACATGAATTGTTTGATCCCATCATAGCCACCTGTCATGTTCATGAGATGGAGAGCTAAGATTCCATCTCATTCACTACGAGGGATCACACTTTATAATCAATTTCTCGGTTGGGTTATTCATCTACAAAAATTTTATTATTCTAGAGGACATGGAAGTCCATTTATTCCTTTAATTTTTTTAATAGATTTTTTATGCATTTGAGGATTGATTTCAATTCCAAATTTATTGAGGACAAGGCTATGATGATATGATAAAAAATAATATTTGAACTACCCCTAATAAATAAATTTTGAATGTGATTGGAGAGCACTAAATATAAAGCTTGAAACAATGGATACCCTTCTACCATATTGTTGAAGCCTTTTCAATAATTGTTTGAGAAAGATCCTATGACAATATGATAAAGAATAATCTGTAAATCACCCCCAATAACTTTCTTCCAAATGCAATTGGAGACTGCCAAACATAGACCTTAAAACAACACATACCCTTCCACCATATTATTTGAATCCTTGTTAAGACTCCACGAATATGATATTTTTAAGTTTCCTTTTGACCTAAGTAATGCCCCCACCGCACCTATTGCCCCTCATTTTCAAGCATGTGTTATCATTATGATATATCATGTATTAATTTTATTAGGAATTGGTCGTTTGGGTTTATCTTGAATGGTTGGGAGGAATGATTGTTACCCTTTCCACCTAGGTCCAATTCCAACAAGTAACATGATAAAATTTGTTGTAATGGCTTTGAGGCTTGTTGTTGAGTTGAATAGTCCCCCAATAATAAATTTATTTAAAGGGTAGAAAGGTGATGCAGGAGCATGAGGCTTAGAGACAAAAAGGCTTCATTAATTATTCCAAAAAATCCAAAAAAAAAGTTACAAGCAAAGGTGTTGGTACCTTTAGCTGTCAATTTACAGTTTTACTAGATAGGGTTCAACTAGTATCTAGGAAGATTGAGCTGTTTTAGATTAGATTCAGCATATTTAGCCTTCAGTTGATAGATTTAGGGAAGATATTATGTAATTAGGATTTTTTATAAATTAGGAGAATTCGATACTCAAGAGGAGGTCAACTGTTATGTAAAAACTATAAATGTAACCACTGAGAAGGAGGAATTTGGAATTGGGCCATAGAAGATTTGATTGAGAGGGTTTGCCTCTGTTTTAATAAAATTGCAGAATTTGTTTATCTGTGTATGCTTGGAAAATTCCCAGAGGGTTTCATCTCTCCAAAAATCCATTTGATTTATATATTTTGTGTAGAACTTACGTGTAAGTAACTTCTGTGTAAAGGTTCAGAGAGAGTCAAAGAAAGTCAGGGTTCTTTGTTTGAGAGCGGATATTGATAATTGATTATATTTGTTGAGCCACAGAGCGGAAAAGGAGGTTTCCAGAGGAGCGAATTTAGAAGATAAACCAACAGAAAAATCATGTCAAACGCGACTTGTACCACTTAGTACTTCATGTTATGTTTTTGAGAAAACTACCACCGTGGTTCGCAATATTGCATTTTGGCGAAGTAGTGGTTTTATAACATACAACTACTATCGCATTAAGATTAAAAACGTCACGTACACGGTGATCTTAAAGCTCGCTGGTTTTCGTCAACTCAATCAATGTGTTCATCAAACAGCCGAACCAACTCCATTTCCGAAGGTTTTAAACATTGATTCTGAAGGTTTTAAAAATTGATTCCGAAGGTTTTTAATGTTGTTTCCGAAGGTTTTAATATTGTTTCAAAAAGAGTTTTATTAAGTGATTGAGACCCAAAATTATTCTGAAAGGTTTAAAATTGGTTAAAAGTGAATTATTATGTTATGAATGGATAAAGGGACTTTTGCTTCCACAAGTCTTTTTTATTAGTTTTATCAAACCAATCTAATAAAGTTTGATGACCGAGAGTGGAAACAAAGATCAGGAATTAATTCCTCCTGAATTAGAAATAATTTTAACAAAATTTGAGCAACTCTCCTTAAGGCCTGCACCCACACTGCCATCATTTGTGGTATCAGAGCAGTCTTCAGAGCATTTTTCAGACACTGAACAAGCTTTCAAAATTCAGAAAAAGAAATCCAACATGGCTGTCAGAATTGGTAGAGGTTCTGGTAGAAGAAGAGGTAGACCAGTTGCAAATGATGAAGTACTAGAAACTAGGTAGCAAATTCAAGCCAGATTGGAAGCAATGGAAACATGACAACAGAGAGATCCTGAAGATGTCAGTGAACTTGAAGCTGAAGAAGAAGAAGAAGGAACTGATGAGCTTACTCCTGAGATGAGATTCTTTAAATCAGTTTTAGGATCTACATCCAAGCCTAGACTTGAAGTATCAGCTTTTGCAGGAGGATTGAATCCAGAAGAATTGATAGACTGGATCAATGAAATGAATAAATTCTTTGATTATGAAGAGATAAGTGAATAAAAGAGAGTTAATTTTTCTATCACAAGGTTGAAAGGACATGCAACGCTTTGGTGGTATGGAGTGCAAGCAGAAAGAAGGATATTTGGTAAGCAACCAATCAAGAATTGGAACAAAACGATAGCAAAGTTGAGAGGTAAGTTTTTGCCTAGTGATTATCAGATTTCATTATTTATACAAATGCAGAATCTTAGACAAAGATTAATGACAGTAAAAGAATACACAGAAGAATTTTACAAATTGAGCATATGAGCAGGACAAATTCAAGATACAACAGAGAATATTTCCAAGTACATAAATGGTCTTAGAATGGAAATCCAAGATGAGATAAGTATATTGTCTCCTAAAAATAGTAGAAGAGGCTTACCAAATGGCCTTAAAAGCTAAATAAAAACTCATAAGAAAGAAATCTGCCAAAGGAAGAGGTACTTTCCGAGGAAGAGGAAGTCAAGGTGGTAGAGGAAGATCTACAGCACCAAGAGATGGAGCTAGCAAAAACTCACCTCAGTATACACCCACGGAAGGTGATACAAGTGGCAGAAGGAGTCCTTATAGAGGAAGAGGAGGCAGAAATAGAGGAAGATAAGTCAGATGTTACATATGTAACAAATTAGGACATAGAGCCTATGAGTGTCCAGAGAATGTGGGGACAAACCAGAGAAATACAATTGTTGCTTAGACTGAAGAGGAAGCAGCAAATTTTCCTGTAACAGAGAAAGAAATTGTGCCAGAGAAAGGATAATCTTTGGTGGTTAACAAGGTTTTGTTAAAACAAACAAAGGAAGTTGCTGAACCAACACAGAGAAAGACACTGCTCATAATGATGTGCAGTTCATGGGAAATGTCAAGCCAATTAAATCATAGTTCCATGTAGACTTGGTCTCTGAAGGTAGGTGATAGAGAAGAAATTGAAGACAGGAACATCCAACACCCTCATAAGGTGTCATGGCTTGTATGGGACATCACTCGATAGAAGTGTAATATCTTTTCAGATATTTCCTCGTAATGTATCCAAAGGGACACCTCTATAAGGGAGATGTGAAAATAAGGGGCAAATAAAGGCTGGGATGTCTTAGAACACATATCATACATCATACATATATATTTTGAGATGAAACAAATCATCCTAAAGGAGTTAAACAGATCTCCCCGTGACTAGTGATGCTAGATTTAGCTCATAGGAGAGACTTACAGTAGAACACTTGAACTACTTCAGGAAGTTACGTTGTCATGGTTTATAGCAGAAGATAAACATGTAGGAGACTGATTAAATACATATAGATCAAAAATGAAGCTTACAAAGTCTTTTATACAAGATACAAGAGAAAGTATGAGACTTTAATGAAGAAATACCTTAGAAAGGGGGCTGCAACAATGTATTAATCTGCAACAAGAATGTACAATGTTATTTTCTGAGTGCTGAAGTAGCTGAATGTTACATCTCAGATCTAGAGCAGATCTGTGCATGAAATTTCAGATCCATTTCATATCTATACACTAGAAAGGATCTATTACAAGATCCCCTTGGGGTTTTGTCCAAAACATGCATAAATAAGAGTAGATCTGAGTTTTAAGCTGCAGATCTGTAAAATGCTATAGTAATTTCTAAATATGACTTTACATTACAAAATATCAAATCTAAATAGAACATGGATCAGCAAGCTAATCCATAGATCACCATGGTGAAAGGCAAAGCCCAGCACTTGAAACCTCTCATCAAAAGTGGGATCAAAACACCCAGCGAGTCCTCATCTAAGAATAATGCATTTCCTCAAGATAAACTGCATTTTAGCTTTAATAATAGTATTGGCCTACTGCCAATATACAAATCTGAAGCACAAATAGAAGAGGCACTCTTCCAGGAGGTTAAAAGACACACTTCATGAGAAGAGGCTCCCAAAACAAGCTAGATCTCTACAAATCTAGACACCCACTTGTTGCAACTTACAAAAGAAAGAAAACCCTCACTGGATCTGCATTTTAGTTGGAAGTAGAGCTTGGCCCAAAGCCTGATAGTGGTCAATTCAGCAAGACTCCTCTAAGAAATCCTTAATGGAAGAGGAGAAATCCCTGCATAGGAACTCCAAATGCTAAGTAGCACAATCCTCCACTAAACAGTGGAGAGAAGTATTTGTCTAACCAGACAAGATACTTAGAAATATAGATAATCAACAACCTTCTCTTGTTGTCCTCCTCCTTCCTTTATAGGATGAAAGCCTTGTCAAACCCTAAACCACCTCAATGAGTTAACCCCTTTCACATGTGGAGTCTCCATCTACAATTGCGTTGTGTATCCATGAGGTTCATTGCACCTAGACTGCGTTGTTGATTTGGTCAAAGTTGACCCAGTCTTTTGCTTTAAGCCCATTCACACCTACAAGATATTATTTACATGGCCCTGATTTGTCCTTGTCCACATTGGGCATTGATTTATTTTGATGTTTGAGGAGTTTACATATCCTCCTTTACAATTTTATTCATCAATACATGAAATGTAAAATAAACAAAGAAAAGTTAATATTCCTATTAGCTGCAGCTAATTTAGGAATATTACAGTCTCCCCCTCCCAAATTTTACTTGTCCTCAAGCAACCAAAAGGGTGCTACAAAATCTCCCCTCCACCTCTTGTGGCCTTCCCATCCAAAGTCTCCACCATTGCTTCAGATTTTCTGTAAAAATATTTGTCTTCCAATGGTTCCTTCCAAGTGTACAAGTTGGCCTTTGGTGAATAAACCCAAGGGATCTTATCATGAAAGGATGGAAGGTTGATGTGGAAACCTTCTTGCTGATCCATGGCCTTCTCAAGATGGGAGTGATGACAATCATGGAGAATTCCATCATCAATGAAAAACTCCCCTCTCCATGCTATTATCCAAGCAAAATTTGCTGCCCTCCAAGATGGCAACTCATGATAACTCTCCTCCACCTTAAGCTCCTGCAAAGAAGGTGGGCTAAATGGTTGAACATGATACGCGGAATATCCTACCCCATGCTATCTTCCTCTCCACTTATGGCAAGTGTAGATTACATGCTGATCTTGGGCTACAGTAAGGTTTCCCTTCAAGGGCAATACAAAGTTTGGATCTTCAAAGATCCTCTCTCCAAAGTCATAGATCCTGCTGGCCCAAATAATTCCATTCAAGGTGAATGGCACATCACTACCATATGTCATCCAAATCAGAAAGTTGTTGAAGGTTATATGCAAGTGAGGATGATACATATGATCTCTATGGTGAACACAACACAGTCTTTCCAGCTGCTAATTTAGAACATCAAGTGGCAAGTTGCCCCCCAAAGAATTTTCAGCTATGCATGTCAGCTCATCTACTATGAAGTAGTAAGCAGCAATATATATCAGTTGTATACAATAAAAACAATAAGACACTTTCCCCAAGTCATGTAGATATGGGTTATCATCATTACAAAATTTGGCCCTAACGGTGACCATGGAACCCATAAATAATCTTGTTCACTTGTGGAGCAATGCACAGTTTACATATGGTGAGAAGATACAAACACTCAATAGAGTAATCAACAAGCACATCAATTTATTTCTTACCATGCATCATGTGTGAGCTGAAGATGAGGTTCATGAGTGAGCCCCCCCATAAGAATATGCTCATAAAATTCTGCAATAAAAGAGGATGGATACTTCTTTGGAAACACTCCATCAACAGAAAGTTCATGCTCTCACATGACAACATTGTAGGCTTTAGTAACAATGCTCTTTTCACCCCATGACTTCTCCCTTTGACATTCCACATGCCAAAACCATCCACCATCATGATGCTATGTGAGAGGATCTCCCATCCTTCCTTCATTGCTGAAAGGTAGCCTCTTTGCACTTTAGATGTGCCCCCTCCTTCTCCGGAAAGATCATGATAAGTATGGGAAAATTTCTACCCATACTCTCCCAAGTGTAACCATAGCAACAAGGACTCTTGCTACCTTCTTCCACTTTCAACATGTGGATCATGGAGAAATAATATAATGATGGACATGTGAGATGTCTCATCAACATAGTGTCAGCAAGCTCCCTCATACCACATCATGTGGGAGTCATCCCTCCTCCCAAACCAAGGTACATATATGAGATACATCTCAAATAGAAATACATGTGAGTATTTGAGACATACCTCAGACAAAGGTAAATACATGGACATAAGATTCAACATATGATGTCCAAACTCTCCTTTTAACAGCCACATCAACCATGCCTTCTTTCCATGCATCCTATCAGTGATACATGAGGCATGAGATGAGAGAATAGGAATCTTTGGGTAGTAACCATACTTACCCATAAGCAACCAGTGCAGCCATGCCTCTTGCTGGCTTTTATCATAGAACTGCAAGAGTTTTGGAACCCTCTTGCTCCATACTGTCATCCATTCATCCCAATGTGGGTGATGGATCTCATTCTGCACATGCTTGGAATCCCCCCATTGTAGGACACCAACCTTCTCAAGTCTTTGAATAATCTTACACCTCATGAATTTTTGAAGTGCATCTCCCATGGGACCTCTTGATGAGGCATTTTCATTAGGAATAGCCTTCCAAAACCAAAGAGGTCTTTGATCTGTTGCTAGTAGAAGTCTCTCTTTGAGCTGTGGCATGCTCATTGAGAGAGTGTCATCTAGAGAGGAGAAAATGTCTCTCACCTCAAGATGTCTACCACTTGTCATTTCTCCCTCTGTTTCCTCTTTGATGAAGTCAATATTTGAAAGGAATGGGTCCCTCTTTCTTCACTGTTGTTCTTGGACAGTGAAGTGCAACCTTGCTGCTCTAGGTTAGCAGTAAGTGATGATCTTGGGTCATACAACAGCATATTTCCACAACCTTTCGAAATATTTGTTGTAATAATAGAAAGTGGAAATGTAATCATACCTTGTTGAATTTTGGGAACACCTTGTATGGTTGCAAGAGTTATTTCTTTCAATGTTTTGTCTCCCTCAACTATTGATGTTGAAGGCTGCCCCTCCAAGGTTATGACAGTGCTGATATAAGTCTCCTCAAGAGGTGATGAGGGCTCCTCCCTCTCTGATTGTTCTTCATCAAATCTTTTGATCACCCTCTAAGTGAAATCTACTAGAGTAGATATTCTTGCATGACTTATGTGACTGAACCACCAAGTTCTTGCTTTGCTCTTCATGTGCAACGTTGCAATCTCTATTGCTTCTCTTTCTACCACTGGATGTAGTAGGAAGAATTCTACAAATCTTCTTGTGCATGGCTTCCCTTCTTCTTTCAGTTGGATAAACTAAGGAAGATCTAGTGTCTCTTTATAAGCTCTTGATTGCACTTGTACTCTGCCAAATACCCATTCATAATCTTATGTTCTAGGTGGTCTTCTTGCTCTTCACCCCTTCTATGATAGTAGGAGGTGCATGGGTCTTCTTCTTTCTCTTGAAACCTCATAAATGTCTCATTGTATCTCTCTTTCTCTCAAAAACCTCTTAGAGTTTCATTACATCTTTCCTCCTTTATCTATTCCTCCTCCTTGGAGAGGCTCTTCTTTGATCTGAATATTGATGAGAGTAATCTCATCCTCTCCATCATTATGATCTCTGATCTTCCCTTTACTTTTTTGATAGCTTGATCTCACAGGCTGTGCCAGAGATCATGCTCTGATACCACTGTAATATCCCATTTTTAGTATTTTCTGCAATAGGGTCGAAAGGGATGTTGTATAAGGGATACTGTGTGAAAATAAGGAAAATCAAGGCTGGGATGCCTTATATCACATATCATACATCATACATACAAATTTTGAGATGAAACAAATCATCCTAAAGGAGTTAAACAGATCTCCCTGTGACTAGTGCTGCTAGATTTAGCTCATAGGAGAGACTTATAGTAGAACACTTGAACTGCTTCAAGAAGTTACGTTGTCAATGTTTATAGCAGAAGATAAACATGTAGGAGACTGATTAAATACATATATATCATAAAATTAAGCTTACAAAGTCTTTTATACAAGATACAAGAGAAAGTATGAGACATTAATGAAGAAATCCCTTAGAAAGGGGGCTGCAACAATGTATTAATCTACAACAAGAATGTACAGTGTTATTTTCTGAGTGCTACAGTAGCTGAATGTTATATCTCAGATCTAGAGCATATCTGTACATGAAATATTAGATCCATTTTAGATCTATACACTATAAAGGCTCTATTACAAGATCCCCTTGGGATTTTGTCCAAAACATGCATAAATAAGAGTAGATATGAGTTTTAAGCTGCAGATCTGTAAAATGCTGCAATAATTTTTGAATATGACTTTACATTACAAAATATTAAATCTAAATAGAACATGGATCAACAAGCTAATCCATAGATCACCATGGTGAAAGGCAAATCCCAGCACCTGAAACCTCTCATCAAAAGTGGAATCAAAACGCCCAGCAAGTCCTCCTCTGAGAATAATGTAGTTTCTCAATATAAAATACGTTGTAGCTTTAATAATAGTATTGGCCTGCTGCCAAGATACAAATCTGAAGCAAAAATAGAAGAGGCACTCTTCTAGGAGGTTAAAAGGCACACTCCATGAAAAGAGGCTCCCAAAACAAGCTAGATCTCTACAGATCTAGACACCCACTTGCTGCAGCTTACAAAAGCAAGCAAACCCTCACTGGATCTGTGTTGCAGTTGGAAGTAGAGCTTGGCCGAAAGCCTGATAGTGGTCAATTCAACAAGACTCCTCCAAGAAATCCTTAATGGAAGAGGAGAAATCCCTGCATAGGAACTCCAAGTGCTAAATAGCACAATCCTCCACTAAACAGTGGAGAGAAGTATTTGTCTAACCAGACAAGATACTCAGAAATATTTAAAATCCAAAACCTTCTCTTGTTGTCCTCCTCCTTCCTTTATAGGATGAAAGCCTTGTCAAACCCTAAACCACCTCAATGAGTTAAACCCTTTCACATGTGGAGTCTCCATCTAGAACTGCACTGTGTATCCATGAGGTTCATTGCACCTAGACTGCGTTGCTGATTTGGTCAAAGTTGACCCAGTCTTGTGCTTTAAGACCATTCACACGTGCAAGATATTATTTACATGGCCCTGATTTGTCCTTTTCCACATTGGGCATTGATTTATTTTGATGTTTGAGGAGTATACATATCCTCCTTTACAATTTTATTCATCAATACATGAAATGTAAAATAAACAAAGAAAAATTAATATTCCTATTAGTTGCAGCTAATTTAGGAATATTACATAAAGGAACAATGTGAAATAGAATTGAAAATGGGCAGTTACAAATATAAAATCATGTGTGATGTGATGCCTATGGATGTGTGTCACATATTGCTGGGTAGACCTTGGCAGTATGACAAAGCAGCAATACATGATGGAAAGAGAAACACTTACAAGTTTTTCAAAGATGGTATGAATCAAACATTGTTACCTATGGAAGAAGAAAGTGCATCAAGTAAAAAGTCTGATCCAAAGGATTTATTGTTGAGTGGAAAAGAATACTTGCAGCAGATTGAAGATGATGAGGTAAATTTTGCTTTAGTTTGCAAACCTAAGGTAGTATTTACTTCTACTAAAATTTCTGATTTGCCAATTGAAATTCAAGAAATGTTGGAGAGTTATTGTGATATTATTGTGGATGATTTGCCTGATGAATTACCACCTGTAAGAAGAATCAACCATCAGATAGATTTGATTCCAGGATCAAATTTTCCAAACAAAGCAGCTTACAGAATGACTCCTACAGAAAATGAAGAAATCAGAAAGCAAGTGCAGGAATTGGTTGACAAAGGTTTGATCAGAGAAAGTTTGAGTCCTTGTGTAGTACCTACAGTATTAAGTCCGAAGAAAGATGGAGGTTGGAGAATGTGCATTGATTCAAGAGAAATCAACAAGATAACAATCAGGTATAGATTTCCTTTACCTAGAATTGAAGATTTGATGGATTGTTTGAGTGGAGCAAGATATTTTTCAAAACTAGATTTGAAAAGTGGGTATCATCAAATTAGGATAAGGGAAGGAAATGAATGGTAAACAACCTTTAAAACAAATGAGGGATTGTATGAATGGATGGTAATGCCTTTTGGTTTATCAAATGCACCTAGTACATTTATGAGGCTTATGAATGAAGTATTGAAGGAATTTATTGGTAAATTTGCAATAGTATATCTGGATGATATATTAATTTACAAAAAAACAAAAGAAGAACACCTTAGACATCTTAATTATGTCTTAAGGAAGTTACATCAAGAGAAGTTACTGATAAATTTAAAGAAATGTTCATTCATGAAAGAAGAATTGGTATATCTAGGTTTTGTTGTTTCTGCTGAAGGATTAAAAATGGATCCAGAGAAGATAAAGGCAATTGTGGAGTGGCCTTCACCTAAAAGTGTTTTTGAGGTAAGAAGTTTCCATGGTCTTGCTAGTTTTTATAGAAAATTCATAAGGAATTTTAGTAAGATCAATGCACCTATCATTGAAACCATAAATAAGGAAAAACAACCATTTAAGTGGACTGCTGAAGCTGAAAGGAATTTTCAATTCTTAAAGAAAAAGATAACTGAGAAACCTATCTTAGTTTTTCCTAATTTTAATAAACCATTTCAAGTAAAATGTGATGCCAGTGGGGAAGCTATTGGAGATGTATTAAGTCAAGAAGATAGACCTGTAGAATATTTCAGTGATAAGCTGAATGAGACAAGAAGGAATTACTCTTCTTATGACAAGGAATTTTATGCAATTGTACAGTCATTGAAGAAGTGGAGACATTGTTTAATGTCTAAAGAATTTGTGCTATATTCAGATAATCATGCTTTACAGTATATTATGCAACAACCTAAATTGAATCAAAAGCATGCAAAATGGGTTGAATATCTTCAAAGTTTTAACTTTTTATTGAAGCATATAAGTGGTCAAGCAAACAAGGTAGCTAATGCCTTGAGTAGAAAAAGCATTCTTGTTCAAGAAAGTCAAATTGAAGTGTTAGGTTTTGATTTTCTTAAAGAACTCTATAAGACAAATTTGGATTTCAAAAAAGAATTTGAGGCATTTTGTAATCCTGTTTTGATAGACATAAGTGAGTGGTTAGATTATTTCTTGCAAGAGGGTTTATTGTTCAAAAGAAATCAGTTGTGCATACCAAATTGTTCTATGAGAGAAAATTTAATTAGGGAGAAACATAGTGGTGGACTTGCTAGACATTTTGGTGTTCATAAGACTTATGAGCAACTAAGTCATTTTTATTTTTGGCCAAAGATGAGATCTAAAGTGGAAAATTATGTGAAGAATTGTAAAATTTGTCAATATGCAAAAGGGAAAAGTCAAAATGCAGGTTTGAACTTTCCATTACCTATTCCAGACAGACCTTGGGATATGGTAAGTATGGATTTTGTTTTAGAATTGCCTAAGACATAGAGAGGGAATGATGCAATTTTTTTTGTAGTTGACAGATTTTCAAAAATGGCACATTTTATTCCATGTTATAAAACCAGTGATGTTACTCATGTTGCTAATTTGTTTTTCAAGGAGATTGTCAGATTACATGGGTTACCTAAAAGTATTGTCTCTGATAGAGGCACCAGATTTGTTGGTCATTTTTGGAGGACATTGTGGAAGAAGCTTAGTACTAAACTAAGTTTCATCTTAGCTTATCACCCTTAGACTGATGGGCAGACTGAAGTAGTGAATAGAATTTTGGGTAATCTTTTGAGAAGTCCTGCAGGAGAACATCCTAAACAGTGGGATCATATTTTACCACAGGTAGAATATGCATATAATGATTCACCTAACAGAAGTATAGGATAGAGTCCATTCCATATAGTTTATGGAATGCACCCAAGAGGAGTATCTGAATTGCGGAACTTGGGAAAGGAAGAAATGAGAAGTACTGAAGGAGAGGAGTTTGCTTCACAAATACAAGCAATACATGAACAGATAAAGCAGCAGCTACAAGACAACAGCATCAAGTACAAGAACAGAGCAGATTTGAACAAAAGAGAAGTTAATTTTGAAGTTGGTGATTTGGTTTTGGCACACTTAAGAAAAGAAATATTTCCAAAGCGGAAGTATAACAAGTTAAAATTCAAAAAGATAGGACCATGCAGGATATTGAGAAATTTTTATGCAAATGCTTATGAAATTGAATTACCATCTGATATTGGAATATCTCCAATATTCAATGTTGTTGATTTGTATAGATATGAAGATGGTGGCACAAATGACATACCAGAAGTCAGAGGAAAGATTGATTGGGTAAAACAGTTACCTACAGCAAAGACATTACATCCAGAGAGGATCTTAGACAAGAAAGTGTTTAAGAAGACTAGAGGACAGGAGTATTTTCAATATTTGATCAAGTGGACGGATCATCCAATTGAGGATGCTACCTGGATGACAGAAACCATGCTGCAGAAATTGGGCAGTTATGTGGAGGAGCTCATGGACAGGATCCCATGAAGATTTTTGTCCTCGGGATTTTGATGCAGGAGCATGAGGCTTAGAGACAAAAAGGCTTCATTAATTATTCCAAAAAATCCAAAAAAAAGTTACAAGCAAAGGTGTTGGTACCTTTAGCTGTCAATTTACAGTTTTACTAGATAGGGTTCAACTAGTATCTAGGAATATTGAGCTGTTTTAGATTATATTCAGCATATTTAGCCTTCAGTTGATAGATTTAGGGAAGATATTATGTAATTAGGATTTTTTCTAAATTAGGATAATTCGATCCTCAAGAGGAGGTTGATTGTTATGTAAAAACTATAAATGTAACCTCTGATAAGGAGGAATTTGGAATTGGGCCATAGAATATTTGATTGAAAGGGTTTGCCTCTGTTTTAATAAAATTGCGGAATTTGTTTATCTGTGTATGCTTGGAAAATTCCCGGAGGTTTTCATCTCTCCGAAAATCCATTTGATTTATATATTCTATGTAGAACTTACGTGTAAGTAACTTCTGTGTAAAGGTATAGAGAGAGAGTCGAAGAAATTCTGGGTTCTTTGTTTGAGAGCAGATATTGATAATCGATTATATTTTTTGAGGCACAGAGCGGAAAAGGAGGTTTCTAGACGAGCGAAGTTAGAAGATAAACCAACAGAAAATTTGTGTCAAACACAACCGAAAAATGAAAAGTTGAAGGTTAAGTGGTTTTGGAGAAAACCAGTCACTGTGTTCACATAGCTTTTGGCGTGCGAGTGGTTTTATTTCAATCGAACGCGATCGAATAAGATTGTGACACGTCACGGGCGTGAAACCGCCAGTTTCGCGTGACTTTTGAGTGATAAAGTGCGGGGGTTGATTGAACGCGATAGCCGTTCGATCATTTGCGTTGGAGATCCAACGGTGATCGTGTGGAAAGTTGCACGGAGGTTTAAAAAGGTATGGACCCGATGGACTTTATTCAATAAAGTTTTATTAAAATGTTTTGAAATCCAAAACTCCATTTCCGAAGGTTTTAAACATTGATTCCGAAGGTTTTAAACATTGATTCCGAAGGTTTTAATATTGTTTCAAAAAGAGCTTTATTAAGTGATTGAGACCCAAAATTATTCCGAAAGGTTTAACATTGGTTAAAAGTGAATTATTCTGTTATGAATGGATAAAGGGACTTTTGCTTCCACAAGTATTTTTTATTAGTTTTATCAAACCAATCTAATAAAGTTTGATGACCGAGAGTGGAAACAAAGATCAAGAATTAATTCCTCCTGAATTAGAAAGCATTTTAACAAAATTTGAGTAGCTCTCCTTAAGGCCTGCACCCACACTGCCATCAAAAGGGCATAACTACTTTTGAGATAAATCTCAACCTTAGATTACTGACTACTATTAAAAATATTCCATAATATTTTATGGAGGTTAAAACCTTACCATACACTTAATAATTATTAATAATTATATTAAAAATATGCAAGCCTTAAACATGACATATAGATTTAAATATAAAGACATTTTTCATAAGAGATATTTTTTTTACTAATAATTAATTTCATTTAAACTTGTTTTAAAGTAGATATTATTTATTTTAAAAGAAATCTTAATTAAATTAAACATTTTATTAGTCACTACCGTAGACATGGTTGGGACTATAGTAATCGAAATGGTGGCATTAACATTAGTTTAATCTGGTTAGTGCTTGCCCCGTCGTGTAATCAGCATCACTTCGACCATAGTTTTTCGGCTTCATAGTCTTATTTGGCCTCTTCCCGAGGTAGACCATATATTGTGTGGATTTTTCTATTTGTATATCTCCTAATACCAACCTTAGTTCCCTTACATGAAATTTTTGGTTTGCGGTTTGGATTTATCTCTAGTTAAATATGTCTTATATGTCTCTACAAATGTCTTGTAAGTTACAAGACATGCCACCAGACCACAGAGACCAGATCATCATGGTTCTATGCATGGATTTGTGCATGTATTGGCTCATCTTTCAATGCTAAGCTTGATGAGTTGAGAATTAAAATATTCATAGCATTAAAGATCTGTCTAAAGGAATCTGAGATCAGTCTGAAGGAAATCTGCAACATGGACTGATTAACCATACATGTGTTATCGAAGGGAAAAGAAATCAGCGTTGGACCTCGGAACGTATTGTTTCCTACCATTTCCAGTTCATAGAGACAAGTATACAAGTATTAGCCAAACGAGTAGCTTTGTCTTCGTCCAGAAGTACTTAGTTTTAATTTTAGGGGTTATTGTATTTCATCCTGTATTGTTGGGGAAAGTGCTCTTGTAAATTCATCATGTAAAAAGGGTAGGTGCATTTTTTTCAAAGAGTTCTCCTTCGTTCTTATGCAAACGTAACACTGATATTTAGAATCACTGCAAGTTTTAGTTCAATATATCAAGACGTTATTCTCATATTGAATCTCAATAGCATACAAATTCATTTCTATTTTTATGAATACGCTATACGAATTGAAAATTGAGTGCTACAATGCTTAGATATTTCTTTTGGGTTGTAGTGTCTGATTTAATAGTAGAAATGGGTAAAAGTTTGAATGCATCGTAGGTTGATAAATTCTTGGGTTGATGTGTTCTCTAGACTTTCTGTTAGATGTAGTCTCTACTGAAGGAAATACACATGGCTATGTTTCCATGAATGAATATTTGATAGATTTCATGTTGGTTTCATATTTGATAGGACTGAAAAACTTCAACCGTTTCCGTAGATCTTAGAACTATGTGTGAAAAAAATTTGTAGTATGTTCTTATTATGGATTGAGATTGACATTTCTGGCTGTGATTTAGATTGTCAATGGAGATGAAATTAGGTTTATTCACACTCAAACAATGAATTATGATG